>PKML01053346.1:546581-598593 GCA_002933935.1 Eutrema yunnanense | reverse complement strand
TCCCTGCTCCTGTTGCTGAGATTGTCGCGCCAGCTGGGCGCGCCAACGCTGAGAATGCTGCAGGTGATCGAGCTAGAACACTTGGCGAGCATAACAGGCCTGATCAGTTCTTTGCCAATCGAGCTGCGATTCGCATACCGACTTTTCAGAGGAATGACTTCGAGCTGAAGCCAGCATACTACGCTCTCGTAAGTCAGAACCCATTCCATGGTTTGCCTCATGAACATCCCATGGATCACATCGAAAGGTTCGAGGACTTGGTCACCAGCATGAAATACAATGGAGTGCCCAATGAGTTCCTGTTCTGCAAGCTCTTCCCGTACTCTCTTAGTGGGGATGCTGCTTATTGGCTGAAGCAGCTAGCTCCTGACTCACTTACTACATGGGATGAGACGAAGAACGCGTTTCTGGTTAACTTCTATGATGATGCAAGATCAGAGGAGCTCAGGAACAAGATCTCCCAGTTTGCTCAAGGTCCGACAGAAGCATACAAGGCTTCATGGGTTCGTTTCAAGTCCTACCAGAGAGACTGTCCGCACCATGGGTTCACTCAGGTGCAACTGCTGGGCACTTTCTACAGAGGGGTTGACTGGAGATACCAGATGGCAATGGACTCTGCAAGCAATGGGAACTTTTTCACCAGGTATCCTGATGGTGCAGTTGAGCTAATAGAGAACTTGGCGTCTAGTAATAGCACCAAGAACGCTGATTTCGAAAGGAAGAAGCAAGCTGGAGGAACAGATGGGTCACAGATGGCTGACATGCAGGCCAAGCTGGATTTCCTGGTTGGGAAGCAGAAGAAATCTGTACACTTTGCTGATGAGGTCGCGAATGTGGAAGACGAAGAAGAGGATGTTAACTACGTCGGTGGTTCTGGTTTCCAGGGTCAACGATTTGGTTACAACAACAACAGGAACTTCAACAACAGCAACCAGCAAGGTGGGTACAAGCTAGAGGGGAACCAATCTGGTTTTGGAGCGAAGCAATTCACTCAGAAACCACTTCAGAGCAGCGATTTCACTCGCAACTATGGGAATTCGTCATATCAACCAGTTTCTCCCAAATCTGCAGATAACGAGATGAAATCTATGATGGAACAGGTCCTTCTGGGACAGCAGAAGCTGCATGTAGATTTCAATGGAAAGTTTGATTCGCTGTACATGGATCTGAATGGGAAAATCGAGGCCATAAACCTTTCTCAAAAGAAGCTGGAAACCCAAGTAGCTCAGACAGCAGCGGCTGTAAAGAGGCAGGATGGTTTTCTTCCAGGGAAAACTGAGAATCCAAGGGCACACATCAACGCCATCACCTTGAGGAGTGGAAAAGAGGTGTTTACAGGAGTACAGAACAGCCCAAATGCAGGAAACCTCGTCGGTCTTGCTGGAGATGACGATTGGGATTCTGAAAATCCACAGGTATCGATCGACACCAGCCAGTGTCGATCGACACCACTCCAGACATCGATTCGGGCTAATCCTAAAACCCGTGTATCGATCGATACCCCTCAAGCATCGATCGATACTAAGACACAGCTAAGAAAGGAGCCCGAGATTGTCAAGGAGAGGGTGTATACACCCAAGGCACCTTTTCCTATACTTCCTAAGCTGACAAAGAAGGAATGGGAAGATGCTAGATGCAAAGCCATGCTGGATAAGTTGGTCGTGGATCTCCCTTTTGTTGATGCTATTAAGACATGTCCAGCTTTCAGAAGATATGTGAAGAAGATGGTATCTAGCAACGTGAACATAGAGGAGGGTGTCATGTTGATCACGGTTGAGTGCAGTGCGATACTACTCAACAAAATTCCAAAGAAGCTACCAGACCCAGGGAGCTTTGTTTTGGACTGCACTATCTTCACAGAGAGATTTGAGCGAGCTCTCTGCGATATTGGGTCGAGTGTGAACCTAATGCCACACTCAGTTGCCAAGCGAATGGGGATGACAGACTTCCTATCTACGAGGATTTCGCTGATACTTGCTGATCGCTCAGTGCGACTCCCAGAGGGACTACTTGAAGATGTCCCAATCATGATTGGGAATTGCTTGATCCCAACAGATTTCATCGTCCTGAAATACGATGCTGAACCTAAGGATCCTCTCATCCTAGGTAGACCATTCCTTGCAACTGCAGGAGCCTTAATTGACTGCAAGAATGGGCAAATTGCTCTCAACATCGGTGACTTGGTAATGACCTTCAACATGGAAAAATTGATGAAAAGGCCAACCATCGATGGGCAGACATTCTATGTGGACACCTTCACTGACATAGCTGAAGAGTACTTCCTGGAGATGCATCCTGAGGATCCACTGGAGAGAGCTTTGGTCTGTTCAGCCATCTCAGAGGTCCATTCATGTGACGAATCGGCTGGATACTCGAAGTTGCTTGATTCTGCAACACCAGCATCGATCGATACCACCTGGGTATCGATCGATACCCTACGGGCAGAAGGAGAGTTGCTCGACGGTTCTAAGCAAGCCGCTGGGCTTGGTGATTGGAGTATAGAGAAAGCTCCTAAGGTGGAACTAAAACCACTTCCAGCGAATCTGAGGTATAGTTTTCTTGGTCCTAATTCCACTTACCCAGTTATCGTTAATGCTTCTTTGAATACCACAGAGGTTGCTTTACTGCTGAGCAAGCTGCGCAAGTATCGCAAAGCTCTTGGCTATTCTCTTGCTGATATTTCAGGTATCGCACCAGACTTGTGCATGCATCGGATTCACTTGGAGGATGAGTCGAAGTCATCGATTGAGTGTCAGAGGAGACTGAATCCGAACCTGAAGGAAGTGGTCAGAAAGGAGGTGATGAAGCTGTTGGAAGCAGGAATCATCTATGCCATCTCGGATAGTTCTTGGGTTAGTCCAGTTCACGTTGTGCCTAAGAAAGGAGGCATAACTGTGGTGAAAAACGAGAAGGACGAGCTGATCCCTACAAGGACAATCACTGGTCACAGGATGTGCATTGACTACAGGAAGCTCAATGCGGCTACACGAAAGGATCACTTCCCCTTGCCATTTATTGACCAGATGCTGGAGAGGTTGGCAAGTCACCCATACTACTGTTTCCTTGATGGGTATTCAGGCTTCTTCTAGATTCCTATACATCCAGAAGACCAGGGAAAGACAACCTTTACATGTCCCTATGGCACATTCGCATACAGAAGAATGCCATTTGGGTTATGTAACGCGCCAGCAACCTTTCAGCGCTGCATGATGTCGATTTTCACGGATATGACTGAGGAGTTCATGGAAGTCTTCATGGATGATTTTTCTGTGTATGGATCGTCATTCAAGGGTTGTCTGGACAACCTGTGCAAAGTGCTCCAGCGATGCGAGGAGAAGCACTTGGTTCTTAATTGGGAGAAATGCCACTTCATGGTACAAGATGGCATCGTTCTTGGGCACAAGGTTTCTAAGGCAGGAATCGAAGTCGATAAGGCAAAGATTCAGGTCATGACGAGCTTGCAACCTCCACGATCTGTTCCTGAGATACGAAGCTTCCTTGGTCATGCTGGTTTCTACAGGAGGTTCATCAAAGATTTCAGCAAGCTTGCACGCCCACTCACAGCCCTGTTATGTAAGGAAGTCAAGTTTGACTTCACATCTGATTGCCTTGTAGCCTTCGAGGAAATCAAGAAGGCATTGGTGAGTGCTCCTGTCGTCCAACCACCTGATTGGAGTTTGCCCTTTGAGGTTATGTGTGATGCCAGTGATTTTGCTGTTGGAGCTGTGTTGGGTCAGAGGAAAGATAAGAAGCTCCACGCTATCTATTATTCCAGCAGAACGTTGGACGATGCTCAGCGAAACTACAGCACCACTGAGAAGGAGTTGCTGGCAGTGGTTTTCTCTTTTGAGAAATTTCGGTCCTACTTGATTGGGAGCAAGGTCATTGTTCACACAGACCATGCTGCTCTCAAATACTTGATGAAGAACAAGGACCTCAAGCCTCGTCTATGCCGATGGGTTCTTTTGCTCCAAGGTTTCGACATCGAGATCAAGGACAAGAAAGGAGTTGAGAATGGAGTTGCTGACCATTTATCACGACTAAAGGTCGATGAGTTCGTCCCTATTGATGATTGTTTGCCAGAGGAAGGTGTTTACCTCATTGAAACAATCTTCCAAGACCTCGATACCGAAAATCTGCAATTCCCACGAATTCAGACTTTCGGTATCGATCGATACCCAGATGGTATCGATCGACACCCGTCGCGACCTGCACCTATTTTGTCCGACGATCAGTTGAACTGTTATGATGTTTGTCTAGTCGCTGACTCTAGTACTGCACGTCCATGGTACGCAGACATCGCCAACTACCTTGCCATAGAGATTGAGCCAAAGTATCCCACAAAATACGCAAGGAAGAAGTTTATGCGCGATGTAAGGAGATTCTTCTGGGATGAACCTTACCTATACAAGCATTGCTCAGATGGAGTCTACAGAAGATGCGTTGCAGAGTCTGAAATGGCAGCCATTCTTTTTCATTGCCACGGGTCTGAGTATGCTGGTCACTTTGCTCACTTCAAGACGGTATCCAAGGTTCTACAAGCAGGCTTCTGGTGGCCTACCATGTTTAAGGATGCTCACACATTCGTTTCACAGTGTGATGCTTGTCAGAGGAGAGGGAAGATCAGCAAGAGACATGAGATGCCACAAAATTTCATCCTTGAGGTTGAAGTTTTTGATTGCTGGGGCATCGACTTTATGGGCCCCTTTCCACCGTCACAGAAGAAACAATACATCCTGGTTGCAGTGGACTATGTGTCCAAATGGGTGGAAGCAATATCTAGTGAGCACAATGACTCTGCAGTGGTTCTTAAGCTGTTTAAGACCATCATCTTTCCTCGCTTTGGAGTGCCTCGAATTGTGATAAGTGATGGTGGCTCTCACTTCATCAACAGGATCTTAGAGAGGTTGCTAAAGAAGTATGGTGTAAACCATAGAGTGGCTACTCCATATCACCCTCAAACTAGTGGGCAAGTCGAGGTCTCCAACAGGCAAATCAAGGAGATTCTGGAAAAGACAGTGAATGCTTCAAGGAAGGATTGGTCTACAAAGCTGGATGATGCGCTGTGGGCCTACAGGACTGCTTTCAAGACACCGCTGGGTACTACACCATTTCACATGCTGTATGGGAAAGCTTGTCACCTTCCAGTGGAAATTGAGCACAAAGCAGCATGGGCAACGAAGTTGCTGAACTTTGACATCAAGCCTGCTGCGGAAAGAAGGTTGATTCAGCTGAACGAGCTGGATGAGATTAGGCACCACGCCTACGAGAACTCAAGGCTGTACAAGGAGAGAACAAAAGCTTATCATGATAAAAAGATCATCTCCAGACACTTCGAGCCAAATGACCAGGTACTTCTGTATAACTCTCGTTTGCAATTGTTTCCTGGTAAACTGCGTTCTCGTTGGTCAGGTCCCTTCACCATCAAGGAAGTCAGACCACATGGAGCTGTTGTACTGATCGGCCCAGCAGGAGACGAGTTCACTGTCAATGGACAAAGAGTGAAGCATTATTGGGCCAAAGCCGAGATTCCAACAGGGCAGATAATGCCTTTGGATGATGCACCAACAGCCTGAATGGCGTTACAGTCAAGCTATTGACGTTAAACGAGCGCTTGGTGGGAGGCAACCCACTGGTGAGTCTGTCCTTGAGTCATTTTTGGTTTTTATTTTCGTTTGTTTTGAGTCTGTGTCAGGATGAGCAAGGAGGAACTCGAAATCGCCTAAGCATCGATCGATACCCCACTGGTATCGATCGACACTAATCGCGGATAATAGTTCACCAAGTCGATCTAAGCATGGTATCGATCGATACCCATGCTGTGTGTCGATCGACACTCGGTGTTCCAGGAAGGTAATTTCTTGTTTCTCTTCGTTCTATCCTTTTTCTTTGTTTCTTCTACCTACTCTAGGCTAGAGAACACTGGGGACAGTGTTGTTCAAGTCTGGGGGAGGTGTCTGCTGACATTGTGTTTGTTTTTCTTAGAGTCAGTCGTTTTATTGAGTCAAAATTGTTTTATTGAGTCAAAACCTGTTGGAGATAATGAACCTGTGCTTGAACCTATTGATTTGATTTTGTTTTTGAGTGCACAGTGTTACAGGATCAGTTCTAGATCGACTAATGAAAAATCCAAAGGCTGACCAGTTGACTAGAAAACATCCATGTCTCCAGCAGAGTTCTTCTGAAACCTGAGCCAATTTTTGCACTTCATCAATGTGGTTAGTGTTCATAGAGCTTGATTCGTCATTCATATCTGATAAAGGAACCCATGTGTTAGTGCTATGGTATCTCTCTCCCCTGTTATAAGTTGATAGATAAGAGCATAAAAGATTGAAATGATTTTCTTCTGAGTAGAGGGTTAGGAAAATTTCCAGCGATCCCATTATTCTACTTAAGAGGGAATGATCACACAAAGGATTGGAAGCGAGGCTAGGATTTTCCTATGATGCCATTATTCGCCTACATCCTTTGATACATTGAGAGGGAAGAACCGGGGATTTGGTGGCAAACACCATTGATATATCATGGTTTTTACCCTGTTTAAGCCATGATATAAGTCCTTTTATAGAGTCTTTTATAGCATTTTGGAGTCTTTTAGAGTCTTTTGCAGGTCTTAGCACGATTTGGAGTATTCTTGGAGATATTGGAGTTTCTGGAGCATTCTGGAGCGAAGCTGAAGTCTGCTGGCTAAAGTACCCGAATTCACGTCAAGTATCGATCGACACCCCCTGGTATCGATCGATACCCATCGGAGCAGATTTCAAAGTCGCGACTTAATGAGTTTGGAGAATTGCAAAAAGTGCCCAGAAGTCTCTGATAATTACAAGAAGACCCCAAGTCGTGAATTAGGTTATAAATAGGATTTTACAGCCACTTGTTTAGGCTATGCATTATTTCTGGTTTTAAGAGACAAGTCTGAATCTCCCTTCGTCCGAGATCAGATCTTAAAAACCCTTGTTATTATTTTATTGATGATTTATTCAAACATGTCTTTTGATTCAATCGCCATGTCTGAGTAGATCTCTTGTTAGGTTTGGGGATTCTCATTAGGAATTTCTTTGAATGTTAGGTTGATTAGTTATTTAGGGTTCTAAATCTGAATTAGTTCTTCACCTTAAGTTGTTCTCAAAGCTAATTCTAGATTGATCACCTAGAACTTAGATCTTAGGATAATTGATTAGGCACGACAGTGCGATTAATTACCTGATAGAACTAGGGTGAGCAAATTGATTATTTGCAAAGAAATTTGGCTTAATCGATTTGTGAACATATCAAACTTGAAATTAAGGCTGATTTATTCTTAGGGATTTGCAAAGAGATTTGGGATTCTGAAGTTTAGATTTAGATAGTTTTCGCAACGACAGTTGGTCAACTATGCATTAGTGATTGAGTTCTAGAACCGTGCTTAAACTGAACCCTGACTAGTTAGTTTATTTCACATTCATTGATTTCCTGAGAAATATCCCTGAGCCTACTTTTTCCCATTGAATACACATCGTTTACTGCTTTCTGATATCTGATAAACCTGTATTGTTTAGCTTAGCTTGATCTTATAATTTATTGAGTGATTTCTGTGGATCCTTGTGTTCGACCCCTAGCTAGACTACGACAACTGCTTTAGTACTGTTATGGTATTAAATTGAGCATATCAACCATCAGTACTCGCGTCTCATACCTTGAAGTGTATATGCTAAGCTGAAAATAAAAAAATGGAACATAATAAGAAATAAGTCTGGGGGAGAGAAATTGATACAAAAAGTGTGAAAAAGGGTGGTTCCTTTGTTATGATATTGTCTGGTAAAGAGTCTAGAAGGTTCTTGAATATTAGCTGCAGAGATGAAACTGGCGATGATGGTTTTATTTGAACAATGCTGTGGGATTTTGGGTGGAGTCTGGAAAAGCTGCAAATATCTACGGAGAAGTACATGGTGGTTAGATCAAAAGCTGGCCAGGTGACATTGGTTAGATCAAAAACATCATGGGCCGCGACTTTTTATGAAGTTTTAGAGAATTGCAAAAATGCCCAGAAGTCTCTGATAATTACAAGAAGACCCCAAGTCGTGAATTAGGTTATAAATAGGATTTTACAGCCATTGTTTAGGCTATGCTTGATTTTGCTTGAGTTTAAGAGAGATTTTTGGTGAGAGATACAAGTCTAATTTCCCTTCGTCCGAGATTAGATCTCAAAACCTTTGTTTCTCTTTCTGATTTATATAAGAGTATTTATTCAAACATGTTTATTAATTTAATCTCCATGTCTGAGTAGATCTCTTGTTAGGTTTGGGGATTCTCATTAGGGATTTCTTTGAATGTTAGGTTGATTAGTTATTTAGGGTTCTAAATCTGAATTAGTTCTTCACCTTAAGTTGTTCTCAAAGCTAATTCTAGATTGATCACCTAGAACTTAGATCTTAGGATAATTGATTAGGCACGACAGTGCGATTAATTACCTGATAGAACTAGGGTGAGCAAATTGATTATTTGCAAAGAAATTTGGCTTAATCGATTTGTGAACATATCAAACTTGAAATTAAGGCTGATTTATTCTTAGGGATTTGCAAAGAGATTTGGGATTCTGAAGTTTAGATTTAGATAGTTTTCGCAACGACAGTTGGTTAACTATGCATTAGTGATTTGAGTTCTAGAACCGTGCTTTAACCTGAACCCTGATTAGTTAGTTTATTTGCATTCATTGATTTCCTGAGAAATATCCCTGAACCTATCTTTTCCCAATTGAATTACAACCTAGTTTATTGCGTCCTGTTTTCTGTTTTAAACTGAATTGCTTAGCTTAGCCTGATACTATAATTTATTGAGTGATTTCTGTGGATCTTTGTGTTCGACCCCTAGCTAGACTGCAACTACTGCTTTAGTACTGTTAGGGTATTAAATTGAGCATATCATTCTTTGAATATAGGAATCTGATACTAAGACTTTTGCAAGTCTATGACGTATCAATCACTCAATATACTATGTAGTATATGAGGTTTCAATCCAAATGGGTATGGTTTCGATGCACAAAGAATGCAAGGAACTCTCTAAGTTAAGCTAAATGAATAAAGGGTTGTGTTTGAACTAATGAACTAAGCAAACCAAAATGAAACAAAGAAGTAGCAAACTAACAAGTTGAAATGCAATAATAAAGGTGAATTCAAAGATGAGGTAATGGAATTAAATAAGATGATTCAAGACTAATTCATGATGTCCAATACGCAAACAAGACTAATCCCTAGGCAAAGATCCTTAATCTTCACTAATCCTCTCTCAAGGAGTTAATCAGTATGCTAATTATTAACCCAATATCAAATTCTCATTTGTGGGTTACTAATTAGTAAGCATTAAGTGTAAACAATCAAGATCAACCAAATAGACACCCTAGACAACTACTATCATAGGCTAGGAATGAATATCTCTTGAATAGTTCATTGAGACATTTCATCGAACACGTTGTGGGTGGGAAATGCCTTTGAATCTAAACAAGCTTTCTCAAGCATATCTAGCATTAGGATCATGTGAGAGCAGAATCTCACAACCTCAATTCTCAGCTTGCAGGTTGTATGTTTTTGAAAATAAATAAGAAGATTTTGAGGCTGATATTATTATCTTCACCAAGAATTTGGTCATTTACAATGAGGCTGATATTCAAAATTTATACCATCTGAAAATGTAACTGCCTAATTATTATACACATTAACTACATAATTAAATTTGTAATCTTTTGTCTTTAATATGAGATAAATGTATTTGACCAGGTTTGAACTTTGGTCGAGCGCGTACTCCTGTCTTCCTGCGAGCTCGCTTCCTTTCCTCGTGCTCGGTTCTTCCAGCTTGTATGCAGTCTCATGAGACCTCGTCGTGGGCCGAGCCTTCTGATATGCTCAAATTAATACCCTAAAAGTACTAAGCAGTAGTTGCAGTAAAGTAGGGGTCGAACACAAGGACTCACAGAGACACACAATAGATTATATGAAAGAGAATTAAGCTAAGCAATCAATGGTATTGAAAACAGGACTTAAATTAAAAAGGTTGTAAATTCAACTGGGAGAAAGATAGGTTCATGGTATTTCTCAGGGAATCAATGAATGCATATAAATTAACTAGCAGGATTCAGATTTAGCGCGGTTCTTGAACTCAAATCACTAAGGTATAATTAACCAACTCTCGTTGCGAGAATTATCTAAATCTAAATCCTAGGAATTCCAAAACTCTTTGCTAATCCTAAAGTCTAAACCAGCTTTTATATCAAGTTTGATTTGTTCACAAAACAACTAAACCAAATCTCTTTGCGAATAGTTATTTTGCTCACCATAGGTTCTATCAGGTAATTAATCGCACTCTCGTGCCTAATCAATTATTCTAAGATCTAAGTTCTAGGTGATCAATCTAGAATTAGCTTTGCAAACAACCTATGGTGAAGAACTAATTCAGATGGTGAATCCTAATAACAAATCAATCTAGCATTCAAAGAAAACCCTATTGAGAACCCTGAACCTAACAAGAGATCTACTCAGACATAGAAATTGAAGCAATAAACATCTTTGAATAAATCATCAAATAAAATAGAAAGAGTAATAAGAGGGTTCGAAATCTTCTCTCGGACGAACATAGTTTCAGACTTGTCTCCCTTCAAAGCTCTCTCACAAAAACCAGAATAAAATAAGCATTACCATCAAAGTGGCTGTAAAACCTAATTAAATAGTCTAAACACGAATTGGGGTCTTCTTGTAAATACTAAAGTCTTCTGGGCAAGTTCTGCAATTCTTCAACCTTCATTAAAAGTCACGACTCGTAATCTCCTCGATGGGTGTCGATCGATACCAAGGAGGTATCGATCGATGCTTGACGCTTCAATCGGGCACTTAGTCACCAGACTTCAGTTTTGCTCCAGAACGCTCCATAAAACTCCAATATCTCTAATAATGCTCCAAATGTGCTAAAACCTGTAAAAGACTCTATAATAGAATAAAGACTCGATAAAACGGACTTATATCATGGCTTAAACGGGGTAAAAACCATGATATATCAACTCCCCCAGACTTAGCCTTTGCTTGCCCTCAAGCAAATAGAAGACTAAACCAGAGAAAGAGGTTTGAAAACGTAGAGACTTTCATGTTCATGAAACATTAAAATGACCAATTTCTCAAGCACCCAAATGTTACCTAACCAGCTTTTTGATCTAACCACCATGTACTTCTCCGTAGACATTCGCAGCTTTCCAGACTACACACATTATCTCACAGCATCGTTCAATCAAGCCATCCTCGCCAGTTTCATCGCTGCGATTAATATCAAGAACCTTCTAGATTCTTTTCCATACAATATCAAGACAAGGAACCACCATTTTTCACACTTTTTAGTATTATTTCTCTCCCCCAGACTTATTTCTTATTATGTTCTTCTTCTTATTTTTTTTAGCTTTGCATATACAAATCAAGGTATGAGACGCGAGTATTGATGGTGTTTGCCACCTAATCCCCGGTTCTTCTCTCTCAATGTATCAAAGGATGTAGGCGAATAATGGCATCATAGGAAAATCCTAGCCTCGCTTCCAATCATTTGTGTGATCATTCCCTCTAAAGTAGAATAATGGGATCGCTGGAAATTTTCCTAACCCTCTACTCAGAAGAAAATCATTTCATCTTTTAATGTACTTATTTATTAATTAACTTGTAACAGGGAGAGAAATACCATTATTTTAAAACACATGGGTTCCTTTGTCAGATACGAATGAGGAATCAAGCTTTATGGATACTTACCACATTGATGAAGTGCAAAAGTTTGGCTCATGCTTTAAGGAACTTTGCTGGAAACATGAGTGTCTTATATTAACTGGTCAGTCTTTGGATTTTTCATTAGTCGATCTAGAACTGATTCTGTAACAATGGTCACTTAGAAGCAAGGTCAGATCAATAGATTCAAGAAAAAGATCACAGTCTCAGACAAAGTTTTGACTCAATAAAACAACGAATGACTCAAAAACGGACTGACTCTAAGAAAAACAAAAACAAAGTCAGCGACTACCTCCCCCAGACTTAAACGACACTGTCCCCAGTGTTATCTAGCCTAGAGTTTGTGAAAGAAAGCAAATGAATCAAATGGAATTATGAAGAATCGCCAATCTTACCCGCGAAGGTGATGGGTGTCGATCGATACAGACTGGTATCGATCGACACCAGTCGTATGTCGACACACTGATTTCAAATCAATGGTATCGAGTTGCTTAACCCAGGGAAAGTGATCCAAAGTGTTAGAAGTTAGCACTGTTAGAAACACTCAAAAACATGTTAAAAGCAACAAGGTAATCAAGCATAAATCCATGGGTTCGAATGCAAAAACAAAGCTGACATAAGTTTAACAGAAACGAAAAATAAAAAGAAGAAAAAGAAAAAGAAAACAAACTCACCAGTGGGTTGCCTCCCACCAAGCGCTCGTTTAATGTCATTAGCTTGACTGTACGGACGATCAGGCTGGATAAGAATGAGAACTCGCGCCGAAACAAGCTCCACAATTTGACATTGCCAGCCGCAGAGTACTGCTCATCATGCTCTCCACAAACTCATGTCCCTTCTCTTTCAGCTCCGAAGTGAGAATAACTCTAGCCTTAGAGAATGGTTTCGAAGTTCCCTTTCACTTCACCTTATATTCAATTGAATCTCCATCGCACTTCTGAGGGGTTAAAGTCACATGGGGAAGGCTTATTATTCCTTTGCTCTTCACCTTCTTCTTTGCCTTAGCTGTTTTGACGTCTTTCTTGGTGATGACTGAAGGACTATCTAGAACGTCTATGATAGTTGGCTCGTCAGGAGGCTCTTCCAAAAGATCAATTACCAATGTCTCTCCTGGAACAACGGTGATGCAAGCGATATGTGTGGGAGTTCCTCTAGGGATGGCCTTGTAGTACACCTCCTTGTCAATGTACGAGAACGAGATGTGCTTGCTGGGTGTGTCCATAATGGCACCAACCGTAGCCATGAACGGTCTTCCAAGGATCAACTGCGTACGAGAATGTGCACTCATCTCCACAACCTGAAAATCAGTAGGAATCAGGCAATCTCCTACGTTAACCAGCAAATCAGGGATTGTACCATAGGAAAGTGAGGTGGAACAGTCTGCGTATGTGATAGATGCCTTTGGAGGTCGAATATCAGCTCCCAATCTTTCTGCAATTGCCCTTGACATGACATTGACGCTAGCACCTGAGTCAACGAGAGACTCTTTGAATTCAACGCCAGAGATATGGCATGGAACCGAGAATATCCTTGGGTCTTCCCTGTTGGTCAACTGCCTCAGTGACGTGCTTCTCGCTTTGATGAATAGTGCCTTAATTTCTTCCAGATTTTCTCTGCAATCTTTGAAGTGACTTAGCAGAGGCCAGCCCTCTAAAGCTTCTTCAAAAGTGAGCGAGTGGGGTACCCTTCGTACCATCTTCTCAAAGCCACGCAGCTGCTTTGGAGTGATGGGGGCTCGGAGGTGTTGAGGAATAAGATTCAGTTCTTGGGCTTGTGAAGTCTGTCAACACTCGTACGCGGTTCCTTCGCAGCATCTGAGAGGGTGTCGATCGATGTATGGAGGGTATCGATCGATGCTTGCTCCTTCGAGACGTCCTTGACAGATTCTTGAACGGGTATCGATCGATACAAGAGGGTATCGGTCGACACAGAGGTGATTTCTGAAATCTCTTCGTTCTGTGAATGATCCATCAATCCCTTGACAGTTGCTGCAGTCTGAGCTACCTGAGTTTCCAGCATCTTCTGCTGAATATTAATAGCGTCGATCCTTCCACTCATATCAGTATACAGGACATCAATCTTCCCATTGAATTCTACAGTTAGCTTCTGCTGTCCTTGAATAAGCTGTTCAAACATAGATTCAATCTTGCTCTCAGAAGTTCTGGGTGGTGTGGGTGGTCATTCATACCTTTGATCCTGAGATCCAACTCCATCAATGTAGTTAACATATTCCACTTCATCCTTTTCAACAAGATGAACAGCCTTTTGTTGCTTGCCCATCAACAAATTATGCATTGAATCTAACTTAGCATTCACCTCAGCAATCTGACTGCAATCCGAATTATCAGCTTGCTTCTTGCGCTCCATGTCTGCATTCTTGGTACTTTTGCTAGAAACCAAGTTCTCAATAAGCACATAGGCATCGTCGGTATACCTGGTGTTGAAATTTCCATTACTTGCAGCATCTAAAGACATCTGATATCTCCAATCGATCCCTCTGTAGAAAGTACCCAGCAGCTGAACCTGAGTGAACCCATGGTGTGGACAATCTCTCTGATATGACCTGAAACGAATCCAAGCAGCCTTGAGTGCCTCAGTCGGACCCTGAGAAAACTGAGAAATCTTGTTCCTGAGATCCTCGGATCGTGCATCATCATAAAAGTTGTTCAGGAAAGCGGTCTTAGTTTGATCCCAAGTAGTCAGCGATCTAGGGGTCAACTGCTTCAGCCAGTAAGTCGCTTTTCCACCAAGAGAGTATGGGAAAAGCTTGCAGAAGAGGTAGTCGTAGGACACTCCATTGCTCTTGATGCTAGTGACCAAGTCCTCGAACCTCTCAATGTGATCCATGGGATGTTCGCTGGAAAGACCATGAAAAGGGTGCTGTCCCACAAGAGTGTAGTATGAAGGCTTCAGCTCAAAGTCATTCCTCTGATAAGGTGGAGGACGAATCGCTGATCGATTTGCATAAAACTGATCAGGTCTGTTGCACTCACCAAATCGTTCTGCCACGATTAACCACAACATTCCCAGCGTTCGCGTTCCCAGCGACAATCCCAACAGCAACAAGAGCAGCGGGAATGATGTTCCCGTCTCCATCCAGACGTTGTCCCTACGCATTGCACAAACGACCCTCTTGGTCTCTCAAAGCTCCAGCAGCATCCTGAATCAGAATCATTGTGTTGTTCATCTCTGCTGGCTTCTTTGCTTTCCTGTTTGCACGTTCCAAATTAACACCTGAAACACACTAGGAAAGGTACGTAAGTAACAAAAAAACACGTTGAGTATCGACCGATACCAAGTGGTGTCGATCGATATCAACAAAAAGAGAATGGCGAGTATCGACCGATACTAGTGAGTATCGATTGATACCGACGAACTTAGTCGAAATTCTCAAACGTAATCTAATGGCGAATTGAGTCCCCGGCAACGGCGCCAAATTTGATATGCTCAAATTAATACCCTAAAAGTATTAAGCAGTAGTTGCAGTAAAGTAGGGGTCGAACACAAGGACTCACAGAGACACACAATAGATTATATGAAAGAGAATTAAGCTAAGCAATCAATGGTATTGAAAACAGAACTTAAATTAAAAAGGTTATAAATTCAACTGGGAGAAAGATAGGTTCAGGGTATTTCTCAGGGAATCACTGAATGCAGATAAATTAACTAGCATGATTCAGATTTAGCGTGGTTTTTGAACTCAAATCACTAAGGTATAATTAGCCAACTCTCGTTGCGAGAATTATCTAAATCTAAATCCTAGGAATTCCAAATCTCTTTGCGAATCCTAAAGTCTAAACCAGCTTTTATATCAAGTTTGATTTGTTCACAAAACAACTAAACCAAATCTCTTTGCGAATAGTTATTTTGCTCACCCTAAGTTCTATCAGGTAATTAATCGCACTCTCGTGCCTAATCAATTATCCTAAGATCTAAGTTCTAGGTGATCAATCTAGAATTAGCTTTGCAAACAACCTATGGTGAAGAACTAATTCAGATGGTGAATCCTAATAACAAATCAACCTAGCATTCAGAGAAAACCCTATTGAGAACCCTGAACCTAACACGAGATCTACTCAGACATGGAAATTGAAGCAATAAACATGTTTGAATAAATAATCAAATAAAATAGAAAGAGTAATAAGAGGGTTCAAAATCTTCTCTCGGACGAACAGAGTTTCAGACTTGTCTCCCTTCAAAGCTCTCTCACAAAAACCAGAGTAAAATAAGCATTACCATCAAAGTGGCCGTATAACTTAATTAAATAGTCTAAACACGAATTGGGGTCTTCTTGTAAATACTAAAGTCTTCTGGACAAGTTCTGCAATTCTTCAAACTTCATTAAAAGTTGCGACTCGTAATCTCCTCGATGGGTGTCGATCGATACCAAGGAGGTATCGATCGATGCTTGACGCTTTAATCGGGCACTTAGTCACCAGACTTCAGTTTTGCTCTAGAACGCTCCATAAAACTCCAATATCTCCAATAATGCTTCAAATGTGCTAAAACTTGTAAAAGACTCTAAAAAACACTATAATAGAATAAAGACTCGATAAAACTGACTTATATCATGGCTTAAACGGGGTACAAACCATGATATATCACCTTCCTTGTCGAGCATGCTTATTCGGGCTGGGCTTTGAGTGTGAAATCTATACCCAACAGTTGCCCCCAACATCCTTGTTGACTTGTCATCGAGGATGTTGCTTGTCCCCAAGCAAACAAACAAGAAAAGGAGAGAGAGAGAAATGAAGATGCATAGAGAGCTAGAGTCTGAAAATATCATCAAGAGAGATTCATTCAAGGTCCTAGTTAATAAATGTGAGATGCATCAAAAGACAACCCTTACTCAAAAAGATTTAGCCATTCATATATCACAATGAAAAGTGTCCAAGCCTTGATCTCCACATAAAATCCTATCATCCAACCCTTTGACATTTGTTAAACACAATGGTGAATCATGCATAGTATATATCAAATAGACTCATTTGGCTAAGGGAATAGGTTTTTGAGATAAGAATGATCTCAATGATGCGGGTTCTCCATAGCAAGGGATCTCTCAATGAACGAATGAACTTTAACAAAATGCTAAGGGTGAAAAGCAATCGATGCATACAAGAATAGACTTACATCTACCCAACGCCCCTTATGATTTCAACCCTACATTGAAGCACACTAAGCATCACTCCTAGATTACCCTTTTTCCAAGGCTTTTTGCCTTCTTCAAACCACATCCTTCCACCATTTCTTTCTTTAAGCACTTATTGAATTCTTCTTCTCCTTTGATCATCAAATGGATTGCTCCTTATCTCTTTTCTTTCCTTGAGCTCTTCATTTGTCTTCGCATTTAGTCTCCATTCCTTCATCCTTTGGATGCCTTAGCCATTCTTGGCTTCTTTTTATTCTTTATACTTAGAGACCACATATTTTAACACTTAGAGCTATGAATACTTTCTTTTGCCAACCATTTCAAGCTTTGATTCCCCTTGTTTATTCCCCCAAACTTTTCCTTCTCATACCGCTTTTCTTTTCCATTTATCAATAACTCCCCAAGATCCCCACCTATCTAGCATAGCTCCTTGATGTTGGAACTATTTCTACATGCAAGCCTATCCTTGTCGCCTTAAACCCAACACCTTTTGTCAAGTTCATTCAAATAGGGCCTCACAATCGCTCACAAATAATATAGGTTTGAAAGGAGGTTAAGGTTAAGGTGAGGTGAACCATTCCAAAAATGGAATATGGCTATTTGGGCCATCAAGAGTGGTAGAAGGGAAAAAGAATGACCCAAATATGTGTATGGTGATCCATGAGTCTATCTTTCAATATACAATGCATGATAATTACAAGTCAATATTAAGGTTCAAGTTAATAGGGTTGGGATCAATTCAATGCATGCTTTAACCAAGACTTAAACAAACAAGACATGAGATCCATGAAGGGTTCGTCTTTGATTTCGAGTTTGTTTAAGTGAATCAAACATCTACTAACTAGGGTCTTGAACCAATGACCCCAAGATGATATTATTCATGGACAAATTCATCATTGCTCCAAATGCATATGAATGCAAATTTTCAAATTTTGGTGGTTTTTCTATGGATTTATATGTATGCATGAGACTCAAGTATGCAAAAAGGAAAATAAGATCACAAAATACAATGTGAAATGACGCAAACCCCTCCCCCCAAACTTGAATTGCACCGTCCCGGTGCAACAAAAGTCAAGGAGAAGGTAAAAATATGCAAGAATGTATATACAATGAAGTGGAGTCAGAATCATACCTTGGAATTGAATCGAGGAGGAGAGGAGTGTGACATGTTGTGGCCGAACCCTCCTTTCATCACACACCACAACCTTGGACCCAAGAGACCAATCTTAGACCGATCCGACCCAAATTTGCCATCATTTATTGTTGAGGAGTGTGGTCCTCTTTATTCATGCTTGTTTTGTGTCGCAAGCTTGACAAGAGATAGGCTTGGGGAGGTCCCCAAGGGTGTGTTTAACGTCACTAGCTTGACGGTTGCTTCCTCATTGTCACTCACTTCATGAAAATCTCAAGAAAAGTAAAAAGATTAGCAACAAAAGAGAATAAAAAGCTTTAGTCTCAAGAAAAATCTATATCCTAATGGTTATTACTATTGCCTCCCCGGCAACGGCACCAAATTGATGATTTAATTTTTGATAATCAAATATCAATTACCCAAATGCTATCATTGTAGCACTTAGGGATCAATCCAAGAAGGCACAAAGAACAACACACTAGGAATGCAAGAAATGACTTAAGCTAGAGCAAATGCTTTTGGTTTTTATGTTTTTAGATTAAGAAAGTAAAATGCAAGAAAGAAAAATAAGATAGAAGTGTTGGATCATGGATTAAACAAGCAAATGAATGATTAACAATCAAATAATGACGACAAAGATTACATTAAACACTATCCTAGAACATGGGATTCATAAATATGACTAATCCATTATCATGGTACTAATCACTTCACTAATCACCTGATTGACATAAACTCTCGTTTGCAATTAGATCATCAATGAGCATTAATAAATAATCCCAATTAGTTCACTAATCACCATTGATATCAACTCTCATTAGCAAAGATGTGAAAAGCTCACAAAAGGCTTGGTTCAAACATTTCATCGAACACCTCTCGGGCGTGAAATGCCTTAGTTCTAGATTTCATCTCTCAATCTAAATCTAGCATTAAGAGCTAAAATATGTGAAGGATCTAACAAGGATCAACCTAATTCATCATCATCTAACCATCAAGACAATTAACAAATGATGCTAATACACACAATCTATGCTATTCCTTAGGTTTGGATCACTAATTATGACTAATCCTCTCTCAAGGCACTAATCAGTTTGCTAATCACTAAATCAAGATCAAACTCTCATTTGTGATAAAATGATTAGCAAGCATTAAGAGCAACATTCAAATCAACCAATAAACACCTTAAGAAACTACTCTCATAAGTTAAGAATGTTTATCTCTTACTAAGCTTCTAGGGGAATTTCATCGAACACTTGGTGTGCATGATTTTCCCTTTCATCTAGATTGACTCTCTCAAGCCAAATCTAGCACTAGGATCACTTAGAAAGAAAGAAAAGCAAGGATTAAGAACATAAGCAACACAAATCAATCATCAAACCATCCAAATCAAGCAAACCAAAATCCAACAAAAAGTCTAAAGTCTAAACATGAAGACCATAAGAGAAGAAGACATAAAGATAAAAAAAAAAGATGCATTAAAATAAAGATAAGGGTGAAAAAATCTTCTCTAGAGTGACATTTGTATGAAGAACAATCAAAATCCCTCCAAATCATAAGAAGAGTTTGGGATAAAACCCAACTCTAGAAAGAAGAAAGCTTAACATGAAAATAGGGTTTTTGGGTATTTATAAGTTCTTGGGCGAACCGGGTGATATATCATGGTTTTTACCCCTTTTATACCATGATATAAAAACCATGATATAGGTCATATTTATGGAGTCTTTCTAGTATTTTAGAGTCTTTTCGAGTCTTTTACAGGTTTAGGTACATTTGGAGCTTAATTGGAGATATTGAAGCATTCTGGAGCATTTTAGAGCATATGGAGATGCAGAGTCATGCAGAGACATCAGAAGTTTGGCATTCGTTGAATAACTTTCCACCGATGGATTGAGCTCACATTTGGACACAAGACAGATCAATGGATTAACTTTCATTTGGAAGTGGTTTGAGGCCATTCCAACGGTGCGATCAAAAGTTATGTCAGTTTCCGTGAAGACAGTCCAGTCTGGCAAGCAGAAGAGTCGACACAGAGGATGAATATCGACTGATACTATCTAGTGTCGATCGATACTGCTCGGGAAAACAGAAAACTCGACTTTTTACAAGTCTGGAGAGTTTGCATCTTAGTCCAGAGGTCTTTAATTGTTACAATAAGCCCCATAACGTGTTTTAGCATTATAATTAGGTTTTTCAGCCACTTTTGTTGGCTACACTTGATTTTACTTTGGTTTTGGAGAGAGAGCTTTTGGGAGAGAGAGCTTTTGTGAGGGACACAAGTCAGAACTATGTTCATCTGAGAGAAGATTTCGAACCCTCTTGTTACTCCTTTCTTATTGTTTATTTTAATGATCTATTCAGTTATGTTGATTGTTTCATTCTCAATGTCTGAGTAGATCCATCTTAGGTTTAGGGTTTTCTCATAGGGATTTCTCTGATTGCTGGTAATTGATTAGTTAGGATTCACCATCTAAATTAGTTCTTCACCATAGGTTTTTCTCAAAGCTAATTCTAGGTTGACGAATCTGGAACTTAGATCTTAGGTTAATCGATTAGGCACGACAATGCAATTGAGTAATATGACATAACCTAGGGTGAGCAAATTAATTATTCGCAAAGAGATTTGGTTTAATTGAATTGTGAACATATCAAACTCGGTATTAAGGCTGGTTTATTCTTAGGAATTTGCAAAGAGATTTGGGATTCTAAAATTTAGATTTAGATAATTCTCGCAACAACAGTTGGTTAATTATAGCTTAGTGATTTGAGTTCAAGAACTGCGCTAAATCTGAATCCTGACTGATTGGTTATCTGAATTCATTGATCTCCTGAGAAATACCCTGGGCCTATATTCTTCCATCGATTTTACAACTCTTTTACTGTTTATTGCTTTTTGTTTCAACTGAATTGCTTAGCTTGATTCGACATTAAGTAGTTTATTGAGCGATTTTCTTGAGTCTTTGTGTTCGACCCCTATTTTACTACAACTACTGCTTTAGTACTTTTAGGGTATTAATTTGAGCATATCACCGGGTCAACCCGGGATAAACCGGGTATTGACCCGGTTGAAATGGGTCAAATCTGGTCTTGTGTAGCACCTTCGGTGAAACCGCGATATCTCCTGGAATAATGTCAGAATGGCCTCAAACCACTCCTGTGGACAGCTAACACAATGGGCTACAACCGTTGTGAAGAACAGCGAGGCTAATTCGGATTGGAGACCCTTCGTCCAGCCAGGTCTTTCAGGCATGTCGGGTGGCTTCGGCCAGACGGACATACTCTCAGTAAAATGTCTATATCTAACTAACCACATATCCGAATGACCTGGAACCACCTCCTGTAGTCAGCTAACTCACTTGGCTAAAACATTTATGAAGACCAGTGAAGCTGAATCAGATCGGGGATCCTTCTTCCTGCCAGTTCTTTGAGACAATTCGGCTGGCTTTGGCTTGCAAGTGTTACACCAAGTGCATGGGTCGGTGTAGGAGCAGTTACACCGACCGGTGGCTGAGAACTTGGACTGGTGCTGAGCTTCTGTGACCACACCGAGCAGTTACACCCACCAGTTGGAGCGGTGTTGGTCAAGACTGTCTCGGCCAGGCGGATATACCTCCAGTGAGTCTGTCATATCTCCAAAACCACACGTCGAAATGGCTTGATTCAAACTCCAGTGGAAAGATAACTCATCCCTATACAACTTTCATGAACACCTCCGAAGCTAAATTAGATCGGAAAGCATTCGTTCTGCAGGTTATTTTGGACGGTTTGGATGACCCTTGTATTATACTTTGGTCCATTTCTCCAAATATACCGAAATTGCCTCCAATCACCTAGAAAATACTCCAAATGAATGCAAAAACTCACTAGGACCTAAAGAAAATGTCCTAAACTCTAAATGAGACCAAAATGCCAAGAAAGCTATTATTATGCACGCAAATAAGACAAATTTCTAAGTAAAATGCATGCTAGATCATGTAAAATATGAAGATATCAGATGTGGTGTTGCAATCTCGGGTCCTGATTGAACTCTTGGTTAATATGATCCCACAATATTGGGCCCAGCTCGATCCTTCGCTTGCTCAATGCCGAGATTGCAGGGATATTGTATTAAATACGCGAAATCCAAGGAAAGTGTCAGTGCGAGTGGGCGAGTGGGCGGTTTGTATAAATGAACGGTTCACGTTGCTTCAGTTTCACACGTCGCCTCAACTCCCCAAGGTTATGATGTCCTTAGCACTCTTCTTTACTTTTAATTGAGTTGTCTTTATTTAAATCGTATTTACGATTTCTCCTTCACCACTTATCTTCCTCTGCGAGAAAGTTCTTCCCCCATTATTTCCGACAGACTCTCTCCTTTCATCCTCGATTTTTTGCTTTTCTGCTATGGCCTACCCTTCTCAACCGAGTGCTTCACTCGCCCTCGCCGATCAGTTTGGGCCTCACTCGGGGAGCACGATTTTGCCTGAGGAGCTCAAGAATATTTCTTCCTTGTGCGGACTCGATTTCAGTGACTTCCTCATTCCATCGGACGATGACTCTCCGGAAAATCCTCCGGAGGGTTACGCATGTGGTTACGCCGTGTTTTTCTTGAAGTGCCGCCTCACCTTTCCTATACCGGCGGCCATCTCTGACATTGTCGGCGACCTCGAACTCGCCCTTTCCCAGCTCATGCCCACACGATGAGAAATTTAGTCGCACTCTGGGTGCGCTCTAAAGAGACCGGGGTTGTGTTTAACACCGAGGACTTCCGCCAACTCTTCAATGTCAAAGCGAACTTGAATCTTCATGGAACCTATTATTTTCCGGCGAAGGTTAACCGGTCTGTCTTCAAATTTAGTGCCAGGGATGATAAATGGTGGGAGCAATGGTTCTATTTCAGAATCTCGGGGAAGTCTATTGAGGGAGAGTCGATACTTCGGCGCTCCTGGGCTCAAATTATCGGTCAGCATGAACCCTAGGAAGCTGGCTCGTGTGCCCTTTTTGGAATTCCTTAATCGCTTCTTCGTTTATTCTGATTTGGCTTTCCTTTTGTAGAGTCTATTGATTTCTCGAAGATTGTGACGGCTGAGGTACGACAGCTCATCGATCTTCTTAGAGAAGAGAATTCCGACTAGAAACGGTTTACTCTTGCCAGGATTCTACAGGCTCGCGATTGTCCAGCTCCCAGGCTGTCCGTTGCGGCTACTCTCCGGCTCGCAGGTCTGTATTTTTTTTGTTTTTTTAAAGATTATAGGCTTTTTCACTTTTTAATCGACGTCGCCTGGTTTTGCAGGTCCTCCGTCTCCCTCAACTCAAGCTCATGTCCTAACCCAAGCTCAAGCGTCGGTTTCAGCTCCATCCCTTATTCCGAAACTTGAAGCCGTTGCCAAGGACCTAGCTCTCGCTAAGGTTGGTCCTCTGGTCAAATCCCAAGTGCAAGATACTGCTCCTGACGTTTCTCAGGTTAACCTGATTCTTAGCGACAGCTCCATTGAATCCAACAAGATGGTCCACTACAAGAAAACACAGTTTTTGTGACTATTTTTTGTGACTACTTTTTTTAGTCGCAAAAAAAGGGACGATTTTGTGACTAATTTGCGACTACTCATAATACAGAGGCATAATAGTCACAAATTACCGACTAAACAAAGTAGTCAGAAAATAGTCGCTTATTTGCGACTGTTTAAAGACTTGCAAAAGTAGTCCCAAATTTGTGACTGATTTGCTTCGGTTTAGCAACTCCACTCGATTTTTTTAAATAAACATCAAATAATATACAAAAAAATTCTTAACCCTAAATTCTAAACCCTAAACCATCAAATAATATACAAAAACATCAAATAAATAAACATAAAATAATATACAAAAAAAATTCAACACTTACAATTTTTAAAATATAATCATTTTATAAATCCTAAGTTATAAACCCTAAACCTCTAACCCTTAATCATAAACTCTAAATCTTAAATTATAAAATATATTTTTGAACATCTATATACCCAAAATCATTGTAAAGTGATATTCAAACCTCATATGTTCTTAAAGTTTAGGGTTTAGGGTAACATGTACACTAATTTGCAAACCCAGTTTTTGTGACTAATTTAGGACTAATTTTTAATAGTAGTCACAAAATAGTCCCAAATTTGGGACTAATTTTGCAACTACACTCGATTTTTTTTAGAGATCAATAAATTCTAAACTCAAACCACAAACCCTAAACCCTAAACCTCTAACACTTAACCATAAACCTGATTTAAATTTTAAATTTTAAACAACATCAAATAAATAAACATCAAATAATATACAAAAACAATTCAACACTTACAATTTTTTTAAATATAATCATTTTATAAATCCTAAATTCTAAACCCTAAACCTCTAACCCTTAATCATAAAATCTTAATCTTAAATTGTAAAATATATTTTTGAACAACTATATACCAAAAATCATTGTAAATTGATATTCAAACCTTATATGTTCTTAAAGTTTAGGGTTTAATGTAAAATGTACAATAATTTGCAAAACCAGTTTTTGTGACTAATTTGGGACTAATTTGCGACTAATTTTTAATAGTAGTTACAAAATAGTCCCAAATTTGGGACTGATTTGCAACACCACTTGATTTTTTTTTATAGAAATCAATAAATTCTAAACTCAAACCACAAACCCTTAAACCTAAACCCTAAACTTCTAACCCTTATTCATAAACTTGATATAAATCTTAAATTTTAAACTAAATCTTACACATAAACATCATATAATATACAAAAAATTCAAAACTTACAATTTTTTTAAATATGATCATTTATAATCCCTTTTATAAATCCTAAATTCTAAACCCTAAACCTCTAACCCTTAATCATAAACTATAAATCTTAAATTGTAAACTATATCTTACACACAAACATCAAATAAAAAAAAATATATAACACTTACAAAAATTTCAATCTAATCATAACATCTAGTAAGTGTTACATGTGTTTTATAAGAAATGATTTTGAAAGATTAAAATTCTCTCAAAATTTATTTATTTTTAAGTTTTAACATATTTTTGAATTACTATATATACAAAATCATTATTAAGTCATATTCAAACTTTTCTAGGTTCTTAAAGTTTAGGGTTTAGGGTAAAAAAAAATTATTGTCACAAAATAGTCTCAAATTTGCGACCGTTTAGCAACCCCAATCGTTTTTTTTAATAGTAGTCACAAAATAGTCCCAAATTTGCGACTAATTTACGACTAAATGACAAAAATAATGAAAGCTTCTCATTGGCTAATTCATTTAGACGAGGATTGAGATCCTCCACCGTTGATTGGTTTAATCCAACGGTGGAGAATCTTTTTTTTTTAATTGTTTAACTTTTCTCTCTCCTTGCGATTTCCTTCTTCTTCTTTATATATATATATTTTTTTTTTTTAGCAACCACACGATTTCCGTCTCTTAACTCTCATTTTTTGTTCTCTCTGTATCACTTACAAAATCCAATGTTTAATCCAATGTTTAATCCAATGTTTAATCCATGTTTTCTGGATTTTTTGTTCTCTCTGTATCACTTACAAAAGCTTTGTCTCACTTACAAAATCCAATGTTTAATCCATGTTTTCTGTGAAAGCTTTGTCTCACTTAACTTCTTCATCGATCTAACTCTCATTTTTTTTTTGCAGATGCTCACTGCCGGCGAGGCTATCGTGTGGTTGGTCCGAGGAGGCGGCGATTTGTGGAAGCTCGCGAGGAGCAGGAGAGCAGATCCGCCGGCGGTGAAGATGAAGATGAAGGAGAGTAGATCCGCCGGCGGAGGAGCAGATGCGAATCGGAGGAGCAGGTTCGTGGCCTAAGCCAGACGGAGGAGCTCCCGAGGAGGAGCAGATCGGGATGCCGGCAGACGAGCAGATCGACGCCGGAGCAGATCGAAGCCGGAGCAGATCGGAAGCCGGCGGAGGAGTAGATCGTAGATCTGTTTTTGTTTTTTTTTGTATTTAGATTTTTTTTTTTTTTAATTTTCTGTAATTAATTAATATAATAAAAATATATATATTTTTGAATTTGTTTTTTGTTTTTTTTTTTGAATTTGTTTTTACAAGTAGTCGCAAAATTAGTCTTTAAATTAGGACTGATATTATAGTCACATATTTGTCGCAAAATAGCGACTGTTTTGCGACCACTCTATTTAGCGACCAAATATTTGCGACTACTTTTTTTAGTCCCAAAATAGTCGCAAATGAGTCATTTGCGACTATTTTGTGACTATTTTGGTAGTCGCAAAAACTGTGTTTTCTTGTAGTAGATCCCTCATAAGAAACCAGAGCGTCTTTCGTACAGGGAGAGGATGCGACTGCGTCCTGCTCCGACGCCAACTGGTGCTCTTGACAAGAAGGCCCTTGGTAAGTCTGCCCACACTGAGACCTCGCGTCGCGAGGAATCCAAAAAGGATGACCATCGTGAGTCCAGTGCTAACCGCTGTGATGGTGGCAGCCTTCCTATGGGTGGTGAGACCGAGGTCGCTCAGTATGATGCGCGAGCTGGGAGTTCCCAAAGGTCAATCTCCAAGGTGTCTTTAAAGGAGCCTAGCCATTCTGTCGAGCACCAATCTCGCCTTAAGCGATCTCGCGGAGATGGGTTTGAAGGCGAGGAAATAGCGAAGAGGCAGGTGGCACCCCGCTCGTAGAGTGGTGGAAACAACTCTCCAAACGCTTTCAGGTTCGACTTTGACAGACCTGAGGCGATTGTCGAGAACAGCTCTCAGCTTGCAAATCTCTTTAGGCGCGTTAGACCTTCTTCCTGCTCCTTGCCACCCCTTAGAAATATGAAAAAACCCGAGAGCTACACCAAGTTTGCGAGCGCGATGGGCCATGTAACTTAAATTCCCTTTTTTGTGCTTTATTTTTTGATTTCTTTGCTGAGTTTTTGAATTTCTTTTTAGGCTATCTCTGCTGCGAACGAGCTTATTAACTCGTTCGAGCAGGATCTCTGCTCCACCACCCAGCCTGAGGAAGTCGAGAGAGCGGCTAAGACTATAACCGACCTAGTCACTATACAGGACGAGCTGGTGGCGAGGCTTGCTCGGACTGAGGAGAAGATGGCTAGAATCGCTGATACAAGACTTTTTAGTCTCTAGGAGGTATCAATAACACCAATACGTGTAGTATGATGGTTATCAATCCATAAAGGGATTTATCCTAATCACTAAGAATGCAAAGTTCATAAGTAATTTAAGCTAAACAAGGTAGTTTGTGATTAAGTATCCAAAATTAAATTAAGCAAAGCAATAACTGAACGAGTTGTAATTCAAATAACAAAAGCGGAACTAGAGACAATGTTATTGATATAAGGTGATCAAAACCTAATTAGTGGTGTTCATTCACTTTAAATAAGCTAATTCCTAGGCAATAGACCTCTAATCTTGATTAGTTCTCTTTCAAGCAACTAATCACTATGTTAATTATTAAGTCCATTAGCAAATCATCATTTGTGGATTAACAACTAGCAAACATTAAGAATCATAACAAGATCAACCAAAGATATGCCCTAAACAACTAATGTCTTAGGTTAGGAACATAAATCTCTTGTCTAGTTCATCTTGGCATTTCATCAAACACTTGGTGTGCGTGAAATTCCTTATGATCTAGATCCACTCTTTCAAGCTAGATCTAGCATTGGGGACTCTAGACAAGAAGGAATATAAGATTATCTAACCCTAAACACCACTAATCAAATCCTAGATCACCCTAATCTACCTTATCTCAAGATCCTAGAAAGACTACTCAAAATCCATAAGGAACTCCTCAAAATCGATATGGATGGGAGATGAATTCATTGATGGGTGATGGATAATCAAGATGAAAAGAAGATAGATGGAAGAGATTGATGAAAATAAATACCAAATTGCATAAAAACCAAAGATCCTTCTTACAAATCTCAAGTTCTCTCTCAAATGTGAGGGTTTTTAGAACCAAAGAAAAAGCATAAAAGGCAAAATTAGGTCAAGTTATGTTTATAGTGAATAATATCCGACCGGGTCGACCCGGAACAAACCGGGTTCCGACCTGGTCGAATTAGATCTTTTTGGCCGAAAACCCGACCTTGCTCCTTTTGGTCGGTCGGTTTTTGCTTCTCCGGGTCGGTCGGATTCTCGGGAATTCCCTGCCCTACGACCGGCTAAAACCGACCACGCCGATTGAGGTCGGTTGGAAATTTCCCCAGGGGAAGATTTTGCCAAGGACCGCGCCCCTTATGGTCGGTCGGGTTTCTCTTCTTCGGGCCGGTCGGTTTTCTCAGAAACTCCCTGCCCTACGACCGGCTGAAACTGACCACGCCGATTGAGGTCGGTCGGATTTTTCCCCGGGGGAAGTTTTGGCCGAGGAACGCGCCTCTTCTGGTCGATCAGGTTTTTCCTCGGCGGGCCGGTCGGTTTTCTCGGACCGACTAAAATGCATCGCACGGGTGCTGGTTGGTTGTGCTTGAGCTTCGGGAACTGAAACCTTTGCTTATCCTCAAGCAAACAAGATCAAGAATAAGAGATGCAATGTAATGCAAGCGGAGCTCGAACCTATAAGAAGTATAAGAAACAATCGCACTCAACGTCCAAGTTACTAGTTCTAGGATGCACCAAAGTTGTCTACTCAAAAGGAGTTAGCCATTTCCTTCGCAACAAGCAACAAAGCCAAACCTCAACCTAGACAAACCATCATATTCTCTAGCCTCTTAACATTGATTAACGATTTTATCCGTGAATTGTGCTTATGCAAAATCAAATGAAATCGCTTGGCTAAAGGACCAGTTATGAGATGAAAGTGATCTCATCAATATGTATGGGCAATCAAAAACAAGGATCTCTCAATGAACGACCAAACTTCGACAAAATGCTAAAGGTAAAAGGCAACCTATGCATACAAGGAAAAACTCTCGTCTACCCGAATGCCTAGAGTGTTTCTAACCTAAAGCTCCTAATCCGTCGTGCCCACAACTTAAGCTACCCTTCTATCATGAGGCACTTTGCCTTTTTAAACCCGCACATCCTTCTTGTCTCTTCACTTCACCTTCTTCTCAAGTGGGGATCACTTCTTCTTCCTTGTTCTTCATGGGTTGGTGCTTCTTTGTTGTTATCTAGCTCTTCTTTTCTTCTTTTTGGTTTCCGCCTCTTCTCATTCTTTTGATGCTTTGGCCTTTTAGGCCTTCTTCTTTTTCTTTGTATCTTTTGAGGCTATCTTAATCTTAGAGCTAGTCTTATGATCTTTGCACAACCCATTCTACAAATTCGATCCCCTTTTCCATACTCCTTGTCAACCTTTCCATTCTGCAATCCATTCCAATCATCCCCGTTCACTAAGTCTAAAACCGTTTCCCCCAAACTTGAATCAAGAACCGCCATCCTAACTAGCCTATTCCTAGATTAGCCCCTTGATGATGGAGCTAAGTCTACACAAGAGTGCTTCCTTGTCGCCCTAAACCTAACACTTTTTGCCAAGTTCACTCCAAATAAGGCCTCACAAGACACACACGAAAGATATGGGGCTAGAAAGGAGGTAATTGGCATGGTAGGGAAACCAATCCAAAGATGGGATTTGGCTATTTGGACAAGAAAGAGTGGTGAAAGGGATAAGAATGTCCAAATATGTGTATGTGATCTACGAGTTCATCTAAGATTTCATAAGCACAATAGTTACATAAATTATGGTTATCACTTAGATTAGGCTAGATTTAATTCAAGCTTGCTTCAATCAAAGAAAGGCAATGAAACATGCGCTCTAACAAATGGTTCGTCCTTGATTTCGGATTCAACTTCAATACATCAAACAACTAATAACTTGGGCGTTTAATCAATTGCTAATTAAACTACTTTCAAGGTTGTCATTACTCCATGCTTATGCAAATGCAAGCTAAAATGCAAACTAGACACTACCTACAAGTGAATATGCAATCCTAAATGTTCTAAATTTTTTCAAATTTATTGAAAATGCATGATATGCATGAGACTCAAGTGCAAAAGAGAAGATAAGAGAAAACAAACGCTATTAGATACCGGTCCCTCTCCCAAACTTAAATCACACCGTCCCGGTGTGAAACAAATTAAAGGAAGAGACCCAAAAATAAAAGATAAAATAAGCTAAAAGATGCAAGACTCAAGGTAAGAAAACTATGTACAAGTGTCACGGAGTGTTACCTAGATACTTTGAGATGGGGAAGAGGACCCCATGGAGTATGAAGCGTTGCTAGAACCGGGAGATGGTAGCATCTTACCACTTGCACCATCTTTGGAGAAGGCGCGTTTGGTTATTGGCGTGGCGGGTTGCGGTGTTGGGCATAGTCCCATCAAAGGGGTCGAAATGATATCTCTTTCCACCATAGACGGGCGCGGGAGATGAGGGCTCGGTCTCTTCATTGTCATCCTCACTTGACCCTATTGGTGACATCGGAGTCTCCTTTCTCATCACACCTTTCTTCACCTTCGCTCTACTTGTCACATCGATAGGCGGATCGGTGGCCGGGTTGTACAAAAGCAACCGCTGGATGTAGAAAGAGATATTCCTTCTCTCATGGATGTCGGTGAGAGGATGGTTAGGCAAAAGCACTTGGCGCACGTCCGGTTGAGCAAGCTTGACGTTGTGTGCAAGCTTATCTCCAACTCTCCCTTTTAAGGACAAAGTTCTAGTTAGGTAAGCTTCATCCAACAAGTCCCATTCTAGGTTCTCAATTGACATCTTCCCGCCTTTGGCTCTTAGGATCGGTGAAACTAGCCATCCAATCTCTATATTGGCCTTGAGATTTTTTTGTCTTAAACGCCCACTCCTTGAGGCAAAAGAGATTTCTCACCAAGAGAGTAGCTAGAGAAGGCATTCGCTCACATCCCTTGAATTCACTTCCATCTCCAAAAGTCTTGAGAAGAGGTTTTAACCCGACGCCTAACAACTCCAATTCGTCAAGTCCAACATTTCCAAATTCGATCTTAGCGAAGAACATGTGAGCGAGCACCTTGTGTGCATAACGGATTGCCGGATGACGAATGGAATTGGACTTGTTGTGCCCGGCATTATACTTCCCATGGCCAATTGTTTCCCACAATCTCCTTAACTCATTCTTTGGATAGTGGAAGTAGACACCGCAATGAATACCTTCCTTTTCAAAACCAAAGATTTCGCATAGCTCTAGGAAAGTGACCCGGTAGTCGGTTTGGCCAATAGTGAAGTAAAGGACTCCAAACCCGGTTTGAGCATTTGCCTTGGAGGATCTCTCATTGTAGAACGTCACTCTAAGAGATGAGAGGAATTGGCATGTTGATATGCTCAATTTAATACCCTAACAGTACTAAAGCAGTTGTCGTAGTCTAGCTAGGGGTCGAACCACAGAAGACTCACAGAAACACACAGTAGATTTTAGATGATGAATTACGCTAAGTGAAACAGATGAGATTGAAAACAATGCAGAATATTAAACGAGCTGTAATTCAGTTGGGAAATATAGGCCCAGGGTTTTTCTCAGGAAATCAATGAATGCAGGTAAACTAAATAACAGGATTCAGATTTAAGCACTGTTCTAGAACTCAAATCACTAAAATATAGTTAACCAACTCTCGTTGCGAAAACTATCTAAATCTAAATCCTAGGAATTCCAAATCTCTTTGCGAATCCTAAAGTCTAAATCAGCCTTAAAATCAGGTTTGATATGTTCACAAATCGATTGAACCAAATCTCTTTGCGAATAATCAATTTGCTCACCTAAGGTTCTATCAGGTAATTAATCGCACTGTCGTGCCTAATCAATTATCCTAAGATCTAAGTTCCAGATTCGTCAACCTAGAATTAGTTTTAAGAACAACCTAAGGCGAAGAACTAATTCAGATGGTAAATCCTAACAAATAACTAACCTGGCATTCAAAGAAATCCTTTATGAGAAAACCCTAAACCTAAAGGGGATCTACTCAGACATAGAGAATGAAGCAATCAATATTTCTGAATAAATCATCAATAGAAAATAAGAGTAACAACAGGTTCTTGAGATCTGATCTCGGACGAAGGGAAATCAGACTTGTCTCAAAACCAAAGTATATAGTAGCGTAAAGAGGCATAGCCTAAACAATGGCTGTAAAATCCTATTTATAACCTAAAACACGACTTGGGGTCTTCTTGTAATTATCAGAGACTTCTGGGTACTTTTTGCAATTCTCCAAACTCATTAAGTCGCGACTTTGAAATCTGCTCCGATGGGTATCGATCGATACCAGGGGGTGTCGATCGATACTTGTCGTGAATTCGGGTACTTTAGCCAGCAGACTTCAGTTTCGCTCCAGAATGCTCCATAAACTCCAATATCTCCAAGAATACTCCAAATGTGCTAAAACCTGCAAAAGACTCTAAAAGACTCCAAAATACTATAAAAGACTCTATAAAAGGACTTATATCATGGCTTAAACAGGGTAAAAACCATGATATATCACATGTATAGATTCGGCTAGCTAGTTCCTTCATGAAGACGAACTTCCCAAACCCAATGTTCTCGAAGATTGCGGCAACATCTTCAAGAATGCCCATTCTCTCTAGCACTTTCGGATCCAAAAACCTCATTTGCTTAAAGTCCATTTTCATGAACTTGTCGAAGAACTCAATGACGGGTGGATCCTCACCCATCTCCTTTCTTTTCTTCTCTTTAACCGTGGTTGAGGCATCCAAAGCCACATCCTTCCCTTTCTCCTTTCTTTTCTTCCCCTTAGCCGTGGTTGATTCTTCCAAAGGCGTATTCTTTCCTTTCTCCTTTGTCGTGGCTCTCTTCTTGGGTTTAGAGCTTGAGGCAATGTCACTTGTTCCAGCTCGGACTAGGACCTCCTTGCCTTGTGCATTTGCTTTCTCTCTTCCCATTTCCTACAAGTTCTCAAAGATCCATTAAAATTCAAAAATTTGTCAAGAAAAATCAAGAAACAAAATTTTGAAAAGATTATCCATATGAGAACTTGCACCACGAACAAGAGTAATTAAACCTAGCACAAACAATATAAATTATCAAATTATCTAGATTGAATTTCCCCTTTTTCGAAAATTTAAGAAAGTGACCATCTTGGGAGAAAATAATTTCAATTAATCCATATCTAAAAAATTTCTCATAAGAATGCACAAAATTTTCCATGTATCCAAGATATCTACCCCTTTTCAGCCCTAATCCCAAGGATCTAATCCCATATGCTAGCTAACTCCAAGAGAAAACAAATGACTAATCAAAAGCTTGAGTTTTTGCTAACCATGGAGATGATGAATCTTTTATGAAAATACCTTGGGATCTTGTGCTTAGGTTGTCAAAACAATGTTGAATGCACAAAATAGAGTGAAAATCGAGCCTATAGCAACTTGAATCTCGATTTTTGCTTGAGCGATGAGAGAGATATGAGCAAATGAAGGTGAGAGAAAAGAAAGATTTGTCTTAGCCTTTAGGGGAGAGAGAGAGAGAGAGAGAGAGAGAGAGAGAGGGGCGGGTCGGATTTGTGCAATGGGTCGAGACACCGGGCGGACCACTGGGTAATAGATCTACTTTGACTGGTCAAAGGTCTCAACTTTTTGAAATTTCGAAAATTTCGAACGCCCCCCATGAGCAAGGTCGGATCCGCGCGGTCGGTTTTTCCGGGGAGTCCGGGGGAAAAATCTGACCGCCCCCCATGAGCAAGGTCGGATCCGTGCGGTCGGTTTTTTGGGAAATCCCTGACCTACGACCGAAGGAGCGAGGTCGAGATTTTCCCAAAATTTCCAACAACCTATAAACACTTAGCAAAAACATTAAAACGAACTAACAAAGATTTAAAAACATATGAAGAGAAATATATACAAGGATAAGCTTGGGGTGTCTCCCAAGAGCACTTTGTTGAACGTCACTAAGTTCGACGTTTGTTACCTCCCTCAAGCTAGAGGAACATCATCTAGAGGGATCGAGCCTCCTTCTTCGATGATTTGGTTTGCTAGGTAGAGTTTGAGCCTTTGGCCATTAGCAATGAAATCTTGGCCCTCCTTGTTAACAAGTACCACGGCTCCATAAGGTCTTACTTCTTTAACCTCAAACGGACCCGACCACCTTGACTTGAGTTTCCCGGGAAAGAGCTTCAACCGGGAATTGAAAACCAACACTAGGTCCCCAATCTTGAAGTCCTTGTGCACAATCCTCTTGTCATGGAATGCTTTGGTCCTCTCCTTGTAGATTCTCGAGCTCTCATAGGCATCGAGCCTAGTCTCCTCTAACTCTTGAAGTTGAATCAACCGTTACTCTTGAGCGGTCTTGATGTCAAAATTTAGAAGCTTTACCGCCCAAAGAGCTTTGTATTCCAATTCCATCGGAAGGTGACATGACTTCCCATAGAGCATGTTGAACGGTGTGGTTCCTATGGGTGTCTTGAAAGCGGTCCTATATGCCCATAAGGCATCATCAAGTTTGTTTGCCCAATCCTTCCTCGAGCTACCGACCGTCTTCTCAAGGATCGCCTTGATTTGACGGTTGGAGACTTCTACTTGCCCGCTTGTTTGAGGATGATAGGGCATTGCAACCTTGTGTTTCACCCCATTCTTCTTAAGTAGGCTCTCGAAGACCTTGTTCACGAAGTGCGATCCACCATCACTAATGACCACTCTTGGAACCCCGAACCTTGGAAAAATGATTGACTTAAACATTTTGAGCACAACCTTTGCGTTGTTTGTGGGACTTGCGATAGCTTCCACCCATTTTGATACGTAGTCTACCGCAACCAAGATGTATGAATTTCCATATGAAGATGGGAAAATGCCCATGAAGTCGATTCCCCATACATCAAACATCTCTACCACAAGGATCGGGTTTTGGGGCATTTCGTCTCTCCTCCCAATGTTCCCTTTTCTTTGGCAAGCATCACATGAGGAGACATAGGTGTGTGCATCTTTGAAAAGAGTTGGCCACCAAAACCCGGATTGAAGAACCTTTGTCGCCGTTTTGAAAGAAGCGTGATGACCTCCGTAGCTTGACCCGAGACAATGGAATAGAATCCCTTGGATCTCTTCCTCCGCAATGCACCTTCTATACAAGCTATCCGAGCAAAGCTTATACAAGAACGGCTCATCCCAATAATACCTTGTTACATCATGGAAGAACTTCTTCTTCTTGTATCCATCCAAAGGTGGCTCCTTCCCACAAACTAGATAGTTGACTAGATCCGCAAACCATGGGAGCTTCTCATCTTGTAGACCACTAGCATCCTCCATACCATTCACGGCCTCAATCCCTCTTCTCAATACCTTTACGACCATGAGGCTTTCTTCGGGAAGCTTGTCTTTAATGGGAACGAGGTCTTCTATCCTCATCCTAGACAAATGATCCGCTACTCCGTTCTCTATGCCTTTCTTGTCTACTATCTCCAAATAGAACTCTTGGAGTAGCAAAATCCATCGTAATAACCGCGGTTTTGTGTCCTTCTTTGCATGAATGTATCTTAAAGCCGCGTGATCGGTGTAGACAATCACCTTTGACCCCACAACATAAGATCTAAACTTCTCCACGGCAAAGACTACGGCCAACAACTCCTTCTCCGTGGTTGCATAACGAGTTTGAGCATCGTCTAGAGTTCTACTAGCGTAGTAGATTACATTGGTCTTCTTGTCTTTCTTTTGACCCAAAACGGCTCCAACCGCATAGTCGCTAGCATCATACATGATTTCAAACGGAAGGTCCCAATCTGGTGCTTGGACTATAGGGGCACTAATCAATGCTTTCTTGATCTCTAGGAATGCCCCCATGCATTCCTCATCAACCACGAACTCCACCTCCTTGCAAAGTAGCCTTGTAAGAGGCCTCGTGATCTTTGAGAAGTCCTTGATGAATCTTAGGTAGAACCCCGAATGACCAAAGAAAGACCGGATGTCCTTGACCGACTTAGGCGGTTCCAAGCTAACCATAACCTCTATCTTTGCCTTGTCTACCTCAATCCCCTTCTCGGAGATCTTATGCCCAAGCACAATTCCTTCTTGTACCATGAAGTGGCATTTCTCCTAGTTAAGCACCAAGTTTGCTTCTTCGCACCGTTGCAAAACCCTGCAAAGGTTGGACAAACAAACACAAAAGGAAGATCCATACACGGAGAAGTCGTCCATGAAGACTTCTACCATGTTTTCAAGAAGGTCGGAGAAAATTGACATCATACATCTTTGGAAAGTTGCGGGAGCATTGCACAACCCAAACGGCATCCTTCGATATATGAAGGTGCCGTAAGGGCAAGTGAAGGTAGTTTTTTCTTGGTCATTCGGGTGTATGGGTATTTGAAAGAACCCCGAATAACCATCTAGAAAACAATAGAAAGGGTGATTGGCTAGCCGTTCGAGCATTTGGTCTATAAATGGTAATGTAAAATGATCTTTACGCGTGGATGAATTCAATTTCCTATAATCGATGCACACTCTATGTCCGGTTATCGTCCTAGTAGGTATCATTTCATCCTTTTCATTTTTAACGACCGTTATCCCCCCTTTCTTAGGCAACCGGTGAGACCCAAGTACTATCCGATATTGGGTAGATAATACTCGCGTCTAAGAGCTTAATAATCTCTCTCTTTACAACATCTTTCAAATTAGGGTTCAACCTTCTTTGATGTTCAATAGAGGTCCTTGATTCATCCTCCAAATGGATTCTATGCGTGTACAAACTAGGGGAAATACCCTTGATATCATCCAAAGAGTAGCCAATTGCTCTCCTATATTTCCTAAGTTCTACAAGAAGGGAGGATAACTCATTCTCATCTAGACTCTCATTCACAATAACCGGGTAAGACTCGTGGGGACCTAAGAACGCATACCTTAGTCCCGCGGGAAGTTGCTTTAGGTCCACCTTTGGGGCTTTGAGCTCGCTCCAATCGTCCTCCTCAAGACTAGACTTACTCGTGCCAACCCGTGAGCCATCATCAACCTCGGTACTACGAACATCCAACTCAACAAATGGCGTATCTTTGTCGACCGGCTTGTGCAAGTCCATGAGTAGCTCGTACCCTTGACTCTCCTTACTCAAGTACCCATGATCACCACGCTCTTTAGTCAAAACCACTTCCAAACCGTCTTCTACTCTCATTTCCTCAAGCAATTCGTCGGCTAGTTCATCCATGGTCTCTATGTAGAAACATTGGCCATCTATGGTGGGCTTCTTCATCACCTTGTTGATATCAAACTCAAAAACTTCTCCTTTACTCAAATGGAGATCTATCTTGGCCTTCCTCACATCGATTATCGCTCCCGCGGTTGCTAGGAATGGTCTACCAAAGATAAGATGGTCTTTTGGTTCCTCATCCATTTCAAGAACCACAAAGTCCGTGGGGACAATGAAATCCTTGACCACGATGGGGAGATCCTCAAGCAAACCAATAGGAACCCTCACGCTTCTATCCGCCAATATTAGGGATATGTTGCATGCCTTGTAGCTTGTGAAGCCTAGTCTCTTGGCTACCGAAAATGGCATGAGGCTTACACTTGCTCCAAGATCACACAAACAATGATTGAAAGCTAGAGGACCAAGAGCACAAGGTAGGGTAAATGATCCCGGATCTCCTAACTTCTTGGGTACCATCTTCTTTTGTATGATGGCACTACACTCATGAGTTAGAATGACCATGGATTCTATTTCCTTAGCTCTCTTATTCACGACATCTTTCAAAAATTTGGCATATTGAGGGACAAGTAAGAAAGCATCCACCAAAGGCATTGTGAGTTCCACCTTCTCCATTTGCCTATCAAAAATAGCTTTGTACTTGTCCATGAGTTGCTTCTTGAAACGACCGGGAAAAGGTAGCTTAGGAACGTATGGCTTAGGGACGAACACTTTCTTCTTTGGCTTCTCTTGAGCAACAACAACTCTAGGCTTGATCTTCTCAACTTCTTCAACCTTATCTTGCTCCCTCACTACCTCATCTTGAACCAAATTGTCATCTCCTTGAAGTTCCACCCCCCCCCACTTTGTTTCTCAATGTCCGCATTGAGAGGAGAAGGAGCTTCTCTTGTAGGCAAGACCGTGCCACTTCGCAAGGTTATGGCGTTTACATACTCCTTACGATTGGCTTCGGATTTGCCCGGTAGTTGACCTTGTGGCCGTGAGGAAGAAGCAACACCTTTGTTCTCCATGTGTTTTACCTTGGAGTTCAAAGCCTCAATCTTTGTGTTGAGGTCGTTGTAAGAGCAATCCACCTTCGTATGGATCTCCGCTTGTCCCTTGAGTAGTTGTTGGAACATGGAGCTCAAATCAAGCTCTTGCGGTTTAGACGTAGTTGCTTGAAAACCGGGTGGAGCTTTGGGTTGAAATCCACCTTGGTTCCCTTGGAATTGGTTCCTTGGGACAAAGGCTTGTTGGTTGGTATTAGAAGCTTGGCCTTGAGGTTGGAATTGTTTTTGTGGGGCTCCTTGAGGTTGAGTAGGTTGTGGAGGGTAGACTTGATCTTGTGGGTTCTCCACATTTGTGTTCCGGTAAGAGAAGTTGGGGTGGTTCCTATAGTTTTGATTGAACCCTTGTCTTTGGTAGTTCCCTTGGTTTTGGAAGTTCCCTTGATTCCCCACGTAGTTAACCTCCTCTTGAGTGTTCATGTCGACGTTCTCCTCTTGATAATAACCTTGGTTCTCATCATAAGCATCCACAAAGTTGACCGTCTTTTGGAAAGACACTAGTAGGTTATTAATCAAGTTGGCTTGCTTGTCCAACTTGTCGTTAAGAGCTTTCATATCTTTAGCCCGCTTGTTCTCATCAAAGTCACTAGTGGTCCTCGTGGCACGGTCATAGTCATCGCCATAGGTACCGTCACTTTGGGCCAAATTCTCGACAAGCTCCATTGCTTCCTCAACGTCCTTAGCTAAGAAGTTCCTGTTAGATGTTGTGTCAAGTAGCATACGGATCTTGGGCAATGCACCGCGGTAGAGGGTGCTTAGGAGAGAGGCGTTGCTAAAGCTGTGATGTGGGCATTGAGACGTGTAGCTTCTAAATCTCTCCCAAGCCTCGTTGAAAGACTCATTGGACCATTGTGTGAAGCTTGAGATCTCGTTGCGAAGCTTGGCGGTTCTAGCCGGTGAGAAGAATTTGACGAGAAACGCGCGTTTGCAATCATCCCACGAAGTGATAGATCCTTGGGGTAAGGTCTTTTCCCATTGGTGAGCCTTGTCACCCAAAGAGAACGGGAAGAGACAAAGCTTGAACCCATCTTCGGAGACCCCATTGATCTTCGTGAGACCACATATCCGGTTAAATTGGTCAATGTGGTCCAAGGGATCCTCCATGGACAAGCCATGAAATTTGTTGGCTTGAATAATGTTGATAACCCCCGGCTTCACTTCGAAGTTGTTATTCTCCACCGGTGGAGCTTGAATGCCTTGGCGGTTTTGGTGAGCATTAGCGGCATCGCCTTCTCCGACGACGTTTCTAGCTCTTGGTTGGTGGTTGGGACGGTGATGGATTCCATTGCCACCACCTCCTTGATTGTTGCTGTGACCATCCCTATTCCAACCGTTCCGTTGGTGGGGAATAGGTTGTTGGGGAATAGGCTCGTGGGGAATAGGCTCGTGGGGGTATAGGCTCGTTGATGTTCCCAAGTGGAACGTCTCTCAAGTCTTCCATTTTGACGATCACTTCCTCTTGAACCCGCGCTCTATTTCTTCTTGCTCTAGAACCTCTCTCAAGTTGATCAATATCGTCTCTTGGCTCGACAAGATTATTGTTACCTCGGGAACGAGTATGCATACACCTATAGAGAGTAAAAGCAATAATAAAACAAACGCCGTTAGTAACTTTGTAGAAAATAACACTTAAGCTCACTAAGAACCTAAATCTTAATGTTAAAACGAATCCCAATATGGCAACAGCGCCAAATTGATACAAGACTTTTTAGTCTCTATGAGGTATCAATAACTCCAATACGTGTAGTATGAAGGTTATCAATCCATAAAGGGATTTATCCTAATCACTAAGAATGTAATTTAAGCTAAACAAGGTAGTTTGTGATTAAGTATCCAAAATTAAATTAAGCAAAGCAATAACTGAACGAGTTGTAATTCAAATAACAAAAGCGGAACTAGAGACAAGGTTATTGATATAAGGTGATCAAAACCTAATTAGTGGTGTTCATTCACTTTAAAAAAGCTAATTCCTAGGCAATAGACCTCTAATCTTGATTAGTTCTCTTTCAAGCAACTAATCACTATGTTAATTATCAAGTCCATTAGCAAATCATCATTTGTGGATTAACAACTAGCAAGCATTAAGAATCATAACAAGATCAACCAAAGATATGCCCTAAACAACTAATGTCTTATGTTAGGAACATAAATCTCTTGTCTAGTTCATCTTGGCATTTCATCAAACACTTGGTGTGCGTGAAATGCCTTATGATCTAGATCCACTCTTTCAAGCTAGATCTAGCATTGGGGACTCTAGACAAGAAGGAATATAAGATTATCTAACCCTAAACACCACTAATCAAACCCTAGATCACCCTAATCTATCATCTCAAGATCCTAAAAAGACTACTCAAGATCCATCAAGAACTCCTCAAAATCGATATGGATGGGAGATGAATTCATTGATGGGTGATGGATAATCAAGATGAAAAGAAGATAGATGGAAGAGATTGATGAAAATAAATATCAAATTGCATAAAAACCAAAGATCCTTCTTACAAATCTCAAGTTATCTCTCAAAGGTGAGGGTTTTAGAACCAAAGAAAAAGCATAAAAGGCAAAATTAGGTCAAGTTATGTTTATAGTGAATAATATCCGACCGGGTCGACCCGGAACAAACCGGGTTCCGACCCGGTCGAATTGGATATTTTTGGCCGAAAACCCGACCTTGCTCCTTTTGGTCGGTCAGTTTTTGCTTCTCCGGGTCGGTCGGATTCTCGGGAATTCCCTGCCCTACGACCGGCTAAAACCAACCACGGCGATTGAGGTCGGTTAGAATTTTCCCCGGGGGAAGTTTTTGCTGAGGACCGCACCCCTTCTGGTCGGTCGGGTTTCTCTTCTTCGGGCCGGTCGGTTTTCTCAGAAACTCCCTGCCCTACGACCGGCTGAAACCGACCACGCAGATTGAGGTCGGTCGGATTTTTCCCCGGGGGAAGTTTTGGCCGAGGACCGCGCCTCTTCTGGTCGGTCGGGTTTTTCCTCGGCGGGCCGGTCGGTTTTCTCGGACCGACTAAAATGCATCGCACGGGTGCTGGTTGGTTATGCTTGAGCTTCGGGGCTTCCCGAACATCTCCGAGCCGCTCCAAAGTACCTAGAATAGACTCCATAACATGCAAGACACTCTAAGACCTAGTGCAAAACGTCATATTCTCTAAACAAGACCGAAACATGCATGAAAGACTTAGATATGCTCGAATGCGACTCAAAATGCAAAGTGAAATGTATGTTATGAAGGCTAAAATGAGAGGATATCAATTCCCCCAAACTGAAACCTTTGCTTATCCTCAAGCAAACAAGATCAAGAATGAGAGATGCAATGTAATGCAAGCGGAGCTCGAACCTATAAGAAGTATAAGAAACAATCGCACTCAACGTCCAAGTTACTAGTTCTAGGATGCACCAAAGTTGTCTACTCAAAAGGAGTTAGCCATTTCCTTCGCAACAAGCAACAAAGCCAACCTCAACCTAGACAAACCATCTTATTCTCTAGCCTCTTAACATTGATTAACGATTTTATCCGTGAATTGTGCTTATGCAAAATCAAATGAAACCGCTTGGCTAAAGGACCAGTTATGAGATGAAAGTGATCTCATCAATATGTATGGGCAATCAAAAACAAGGATCTCTCAATGAACGAGCAAACTTCGACAAAATGCTAAAGGTAAAAGGCAACCTATGTATACAAGGAAAAACTCTCGTCTACCCGAATGCCTAGAGTCTTTCTAACCTAAAGCTCCTAATCCGTCGTGCCCACAACTTAAGCTACCCTTCTATCATGAGGCACTTTGCCTTTTTAAACCCGCACATCCTTCTTGTATCTTCATGATAGTTGGATAATTGTGTGTATCCAAACCAATTACCCAAATGCTATCGTTGTAGCACTTGGGGATCAATCCAAGGAGGCACAAAGAACAACACACTAGGAATGCAAGAAATGACTTAAGCTAAGCAAACAAATGTGGTTTTAGTTTTCAAACAACCTAAATGTTTCAAATTAAAAGCAAGAACACAAGTAAACAAATGCTAAACGAGATTAAAAAGATGATAAAAGGCGAATTCAAGGATAAGGTAATTGAGATAAGGCAATCAAATGGCTAATTAATGATGTCCAATGCTTAATGCAAACTAATCCCTAGGCAAAGATCATTAATCTTAACTAACCCTCTCAAGGCATTAATTACTTTGCTAATCACTAATTCAAGATCAAATTCTCATTTGTGAATCACTAATTAGCAAGCTTTAAGTCTAAACATTCAAGATCAACCAAATAATCACTCTAGACAACTAATCTCTGAGGCTAGATCTCTTGATTAGTTCATCAAGGCCTTTCATCGAACACCTTGTGTGCATGAAATGCCTTATGATCTAGATCTAGCTTTAAAACCACTAATCAAGAAGGGAAATCATATAATCTAATCCTAGACATCATTAATCATCCTTCAAATCATCCTAAATCTACCAAATCCTCAAATCCTAAAAGACTACTCACTAATCATGAAGAACACACCAAATATTGTGAAAGAGGTGATGTTAATCATGATTAGAGATTAGGAAGATGAAAGATTAGAGAAAGAACACAAGAACTAAACTCAAACTTTCATAAATCAAAAGATCATTGGGAAAAATCCCAAAAACCCTAAAAAGAGAGGTTTTTGTTCTTGAGAGAAAAGGAGGGAAAAAGGATACAAAGTAAGATAGATCTAAAAAATGGGTATAAAAATATTTAAAAGTGTTTTCTTGATCTGGGTCGGACCGGGACAAACCGGGTATTGACCCGGCCGAAATGGGGCAAATCTGGTCTTGTGTAGAACCTTTGCTAAAACCACGATATCTCATGGGATTCATGTCCGAATGGCCTCAAACCACCTCCTTTGGACAGCTAATACAGATGGCTACAACGTTTAGAAGGCCACCGAGGCTAAATCCGATTGGAGACCATTCTTCCAGCCAGGTCTTTCAGACATGTCGGGTGGCTTCGTTCAGACGGACATACTCTCAGTAAAGTGGCTATATCTAACGAACCACGTATCCGAATGACCCGAAATCACCTCCTGTAGTCAGCTAACGCACTTGGATACATCTTTGATGAAGACATCAGATTAAACTGGGCATGGGAAGGTCTTCATTTGGCCTGATCTTTGAGACCGACCAGAACCGACCACGCTCCTTCGGGACGGTCGGATTTTCTTCTTCGGGCCGGTCGAAATCTCGGGGAATCCCTGTCCCAGGACCGGCTAAAACCGACCTTGCTGATTGGGGTCGGTCGGAAATTTCTCGGGGGAAGTTTTAGTTTCTCGGCCAGACGGACACGCTTTGGTAAATCTGCAATAACTCCCGAACCATATGTCCGATTGTTTTGAATCCAACTCCTGTGTAAAGCTGATTCACTCCTCTACAGGTTTCATGAAGACCACTCGAGTTGATTCGGATCAGAGCGCCTTCGTTGAGATACATATTTGAGACCCATCGGATGAGCTTTGCACTCGACTTAGGTCTCAATCTCCAAACTTGTCCAATTGCCTCCAATCACCTAGGAAATGCTCCAAAACATGCAAGAATGTACAAGACCTTATGAAAAATGTCATAATCCCTAATTTAAGACCTAAATGCAAGACAAGACCATGATTATGCATGAAATCTACACAAAACTACACATGAAATGCATGATAAAACAATGCAATATATGAGTATATCAATTCCCCCAAACTTAAACCTTTGCTTGTCCTCAAGAAAACAAGAATAGGCAAGGGGAGAAGACTAGAATATGGGAGCTCAAATTCGAAAGTGCCATAAAAAGAATCCGAGCCCAATGTCCAAGCTGCAAACTTCTTGATGCGATCAAACAACTTACTCAAAAGTGACTAGCCACACTTATCCTTACATGACTTACATTCGAACCTCAACCTACACAAACTTTCAAATCCTCCAACCCCTTGACATTGATTAAGTGTAATAAGCGTTAATCATGTTTATGCAAAATCAAATGAATTCATTTGGCTAAGAGTTAGGTTATGAGATGAAGATGACCTCATTATCATGCATGGGTAATCAAGTATTAGGATCTCTCATGGAAAGAGCAAATTTTAGCAAAATGCTAAAGGTAAAAGGCAACATATGCATACAAGGGAGAATTCTCATCTACCCAAATGCCTAGAGTGTCTCTAACCTAAAGCCTTCTAACCCGTTTGTGCCCACATCCTAAGCTACCCTTTTCATCTTAAGGCATTTGCCTTCTTAAACCCACACATGCTTCTTGTCCTTTCACTTCACCTTCTTCTCATTCGGGGATCAACTTCTTCTTCCTTGTTCTCATGGTTTGGTGCTTCTTTGTTGTGACTTAGCTCTCCTTTTTCTTCATTTTTGTTCACGCCTCTTTTTCTTCTTTGATGCTTTGGCCTTTTCGGCTTTCTTCTTTTTCTTTGGATCTCTTGAGGATATCTTATTCTTAGAGCTAGTCTTATAATTTTGCACCAACCAATCTATAAATTCGATCCCCTTTTCCCTTCTCCTTATTCATCTTTCTCATTCCAAAATCTATTCCAAACACATCCGTTCACTAAATTTCCAAACCGTTCCCCCAAACTTAAACCAAGAACCACCAACCTATCTAGCCTATTCCTAGATTAACTCTGTGATGATGGAGCTAAATCTACATGGGAATTCCTCCTTGTCGCCCTAAACCTAACACTTTTTGCCAAGTTTGCTCGAAAGAAGGCCTCACCAATCACACACGAATATCAATGGCTAGAAAGAAGGTTGATGTTAGGGTAGGGAAAACCATTCCAATGATGGGATATGGCTACTTGGATAAACAAGAGTGGTGAAAGGGAAAAGATTATCCAAGTATGTATGAAGTGATCCACGAATTCATTCAAAAATGCATAAACACAATATTTACAAGTCAAAATTAAGGTTATCACTTAGATGGGGTTGAATTCAAGTCAAGGTTTGTTTCAATCAAGGCAAGAACAATAAGACATGAGATCAAGGCATGGTTCGTTCTTAATTTCTACACGAGATCAAAGCATCAAGCAACTAGCAACAATGGCATTGGACTAAGCTCTTAATATGGTACTTTACAAGGAAAATCTATCATTGCTTCTAGTGGTCATGCAAAACTACCTTATAATCCTATATGGAATGCACAAAAGTTCAAAAAATTTCAAATTTATTGAAAATGCATGATATGCATGAGACTCAAGATGCAAAAGGCAAAATCTCTTCGACAACAGGAGCAGGTGGAATGATGTTCCCCTCTCCATCCAGACGTTGTCCTCTCGCATTGCACAAGCGACCCTCTAGGTCTCTGTAAGCACCAGCTTCGTCTTGAACCAACTCCACTTGATTGTTGTTCATCTTTGCTGGTTTCTTTGCTTTTCTGTTTGTGCGTTCCAAAAGTGCTAGCTTCTCCAATGACAGATCAACTAGCTGAGTGCTCTTGTTCCCTCTGGTTTCACGATTAGGCATACACCTGAAAACAAAGGCAAGGCACGTAAGTAACAAAAAATGTGATGAGTGTCGACCGATACCAAGTGGTATCGATCGATATCAACAAAAAGAGAACGACGAGTATTGACCGATACTAGTTAGTATCGACCGATACCGACGAGCTTAGTCGAAATTCTTAGACTAAAATCTAATGGCGAATTGAGTCCCCGGCAATGGCGCCAAATTTGATATGCTCAAATTAATACCCTAAAAGTACTAAGCAGTAGTTGCAGTAAAGTAGGGGTCGAACACAAAGACTCACAGAAACACACAATAGATTATATAGATGAGAATTAAGCTAAACGATCAATGGTATTGAAAAAAAAACGTAAATTAAAACGGTTGTAAGTTCGATTGGAGAAAGATAGGTTCAGGGTATTTCTCAGGAAACCAATGAATGCAGATAAACTAACTAGTCATGATTCAGATTTAGCGCGGTTCTTGAACTCAAATCACTAAGATATAATTAACCAACTCTCGTTGCGAAAACTATCTAAATCTAAATCCTAGGAATTCCAAATCTCTTTGCGAATCCTAAAGTCTAAATCAGCTTTTAAATCAGGTTTGATTTGTTCACAAAACAACTAAACCAAATATCTTTGCGAATAGTTATTTTGCTCACCTTAGGTTCTATCAGGTAATTAATCGCACTCTCGCGCCTAATCAATTATCCTAAGATCTAAGTTCTAGGTGATCAATCTAGAATTAGCTTTGAAAACAATCTATGGTGAAGAACTAATTCAGATAGTGAATCCTAATAACTAATCAATCTAGCATTCAGAGAAAACCCTTATGAGAACCCTAAACCTAACAAGAGATCTACTCGGACATGGAAATTGAAGCAATAAACATGTTTGAATAAATCATCAAATAGAATAGAAAGAGTAGCAATAAACTTGTTTTATTCTATTGATGATTTATTCAGTTATGTTGATTGTTTCATCCTCCATGTCTGAGTAGATCCCTTGTTAGGTTCAGGGTTCTCAATAGGGTTTTCTCTGAATGCTAGATTGATTTGTTATTAGGATTTACTATCTGAATTAGTTCTTCACCATAGGTTGTTTGCAAAGCTAATTCTAGATTGATCACCTATAACTTAGATCTTAGGATAATTGATTAGGCACGGAAGTGCGATTAATTACCTGATAGAACCTAAGGTGAGCAAAATAACTATTCGCAAAGGAATTTGGTTTAGTTGTTTTGTGAACATATCAAACCTGATTAAAAAGCTTATTTAGACTTTAGGATTCGCAAAGGAATTTGGAATTTCTAGGATTTAGATTTAGATAGTTTTCGCAACGAAAGTTGGTTAACTATATCTTAGTGATTTGAGGTCAAGAACCGTGCTAAATCTGAATCATGTTAGTTAAGTTATCTGCATTCAGTGATTCCCTGAGAAATACCCTGAACCTATCTTTCTCCAATTGAATTTACAACTGTTTTAATTTGCATTATGTTTTCAATACCATTGATTGCTTAGCGTAATTCTCATCCATATAATCTATTGTGTGTCTCTGTGAGTCTTTGTGGTTCGACCCCTAACTATACTATAACTACTGCGTTAGTACTTTTAGGGTATTAATTTGAGCATATCACTTGTTTTTCTTGACAATGGTCATTTGCTGAGATGCTCTAGGGTAGTTTCGCACCTTGCCTTACATTCAATTGCCTTTAGTTTCGACTCTTGGATAATCTGGATTTTGGGAACTCGATGAACTGAAATTGGCTAGGGTGTCGATCGATACCCTCTGGTATCGGTCCACACCACTCGTGTCTGCTGATCCGACTTTGCTGTGATTTGCTGAGAGGTGTTGGATTTATGATGTGTCTTTCTGTCTTGTTTGCAGATAACATCTAGGCCAAAGAGAGCACGAACTACAGACGCATCGAGCTTAATCCATCTGTTCCGGATGTTCCTGCAGCCCCACGCAGGATCCCTTGTTACCGCGATTGGAACGGGACGGAGAAGGAGGTTATCAGAGACATTATTCCTTAGGAGGATTTTGCATGGCCTGAGCTTGCAGAGGTTAAACTTGGCGCTATCTTTGTGCATCATTTGGTCTCTTTGAAGACCAAACCATTCACAGGCACAAGCACGAAGATAGAGGCAGTTGGTAGTCTCCTCACTCCTACCTTCCAGCACCTCGGGATTAGGACTACGGGCTGCTCGATAGTCACTACGCGTCGGTAAATGGATGAGAGCCATCTGAAGAACCTTAAATGGTTGAAGCCCGAGAGGCGTTGGTTCTTCACTACATCTGCTGGAGATTTTCTGGTGTCGCTCCCTAACGGCGAGCTGACAGACATTCTCGAGGATCCTTCTCAGCTTCGTTTCGAGCCTCCTCCGCACATGTTGATTCGCGCACCTGCGACTCGACGACGAGTCCCTGCGCCCTCACCTGCTGCTGCTGACATTCCATCTACTTCACGCTAGGGAGGACGAGCCCAGCGATCGCGAGCTGCGACTTCTTCTATCCCTGCACCATCATTTCCATCTCCTTCGGAACTTCCGATGGAGCTAGCCGCCTTTCAGAAGGTGATGATAGAGAGCATGCGGAGCATCTGGACTGCTATTTCTCTCTGTCGTTGCATGACTGACACGGACGCTGCTCCTTCGTCTCAGCAGACTCCGGTTGATCCTTCGCCCGTTGATGAGCCTGATGCTGATGGCGATTCCGAGGCGACAGAGGATTAGTCCTCTTTCTTCTGTTTTCACGTTTGTTTTTCTTTTCTTTTTCTTTTCTTCTTTTTATTTTTTGTTTGTGTCAAACTTATGTCAGCTTTATTTTTGCATTTGAACTCATGGATTTATGCTTGATTATCATGTTGTTATTAACATGTTTTTGAGTGTTCCTAACAGTACTAACTTCTAACACTTTGGATCACTTTCCCCTGGGTTAAGAAACTCGATACCATTGATTTTAAATCAGTGTGTTGCCATACAACTGGTGTCGATCGATACCAGTCTGTATCGCTCGACACTCATCACCTTCACAGGTAAGATTGGTGATTTTCACAATCCACTTGGTTCATTTGTTTTTTTTCACCAACCTTAGGCTAGATAACACTGGGGACAGTGTTGTTTAAGTCTGGGGGAGGTAGTCGCTGACAATGTTTTTGTTTTTCTTAGAGTCAGTCGTTTTTGAGTCATTCGTTGTTTTATTGAGTCAAAACTTTGTTGGAGACTGTGATCTTTTTCTTGAATCTATTGATCTGACCTTGCTTCTAAGTGACCATTGTTACAGAATCAGTTCTAGATCGACTGATGAAAAATCCAAAGGCTGACCAGTTAACTAGAAGACACTCATGTTTCCAGCAAAGTTCTTTAAAGCCTGAGCCAAATTTTTGCACTTCATCAATGTGGTTAGTATCCATAGAGCTTGATTCATCATTCGAATCTGACAAAGGAACCCATTTGTTTGAAAGAATGGTATTTCTCTCCCTGTTACAAGTTAATTAATAAGATGCATTAAAAGATGAAATAATTTTCTTCTGAGTAGAGGGTTAGGAAAATTTCCAACGATCTCATTATTCTACTTCAGAGGAAATGATCACACAAAGGTGAAAGCGAGGTTAGGAAAATTTCATGTGATACCATTATTCGCCTACACCTTTGATTACTTTTGAGGAAATAACCAGGGATTCGGTGGCAAACACCATCAATACTCGCGTCTCTAACCTTAATAAGCACATGCAAGAAACATAATAAGAAATAAGTCTGGGGGAGAGAAATAATACCAGAAAGTGTGAAAAAGGCTGGTTCCTTGTCATGATATTGTATGAGAAAGAATTTAGAAGGTTCTTGGTATTAATCACAGCGATGAAACTGGCGAGGATGGCTTGATTGAACGATGCTGCGAAATAATGTGTGTAGTCTGGAAAGCTGCGAATGTCTACGGAGAAGTACATGGTGGTTAGATCAAAAGCTGGTTATGTGGCATTTGGGTGCTTGGGAAAATGGTCATTGCAACGTTTCAAGAACAGGTGAGTCTCTATATTTTCAAACCTCTTTCTCTGGTTTAGTCTTCCATTTGCTTGAGGGCAAGCAAAGGCTAAGTCTGGGGGAGTTGATATATCATGGTTTTTACCCCGTTTAAGCCATGATATAAGTCCGTTTTATAGAGTCTTTCTACTATTTCATAGTGTTTTAGAGTCTTTTACAGGTTTTAGCACGTATGGAGCATAATTGGAGATATTGGAGATTTCTGGAGCATTTTGGAGCAAAGCAGACGTTCGTGTAGCTGATTTGAAGCATCAGTGTCGATCGATAATGCCTAGTATCGGTCGATACTCATCGAAGCAGACACGACCCGCGACTTTAATGAAGAGTTGAAGAGTTGAAGAGTTGAAAAATTACAAAATTGCCCAGAAGTCTTTATTATTTACAATAAGCCCCAAAACGTGATTTAGGTTATTTAATAGGATTTTACAGCCACTTTGATGGCTACACATGCTTTGTTATACGCTTTCATTACTCTTGATTTTACTTTGGTTTTTGGAGAGACAACTCTGAACTCCTGTTTCTTACTGATTTCTTTGATGATCTATTCAATCATGTTGTTTTCATTCTCCATGTCTGAGTAAATCCACTTTAGGTTCAGGGTTCTCATAAGGGTTTTCTCTGAATGCTAGATTGATTAGTTGATTAGGATTCACCATCTGAATTAGTTATTCGCCTTAGGTTGTGTTCAAAGCTAATTCTAGGTTGACGAATCTGGAACTTAGATCTAAGGATAATTGATTAGGCACGAGAGTGCGATTAATTACCTGATAGAATCTTAGGTGAAAAAAATAACTATTCGCAAAGAGATTTGGTTTAGTTGTTTTGTGAACAAATCAAACTTGAAACTAAAAGCTGGTTTAGAGTTTAGGATTCGCAAAGAGATTTGGAGTTCTAGGATTTAGACTTAGATAGTTTTCGCAACGAGAGTTGGTTAGCTATACTTTAGTGATTTGAGTTTAAGAACCGCGCTAAATCTGAATCTTGTTAGTTAGTTTATCTGCATTCATTGATTCCCTGAGAAATACCCTGAACTTATCTTTCTCCCAATCGAATCACAACTTGTTTAATCTGAATCATTTCCTATTTCAATTATTATTTGTTATTTGTAAATACATTTCATGTAATAAATTACAAAACAAAGTTCATTTTTTAAAATGTCTTCTTAAATAATGTTATAGATATTTATAATAATTTGTCTATTTAACCCGTTTTGCAGTGAACTAAAATATTATTCTGGCTAACCCGCAAAAACTTATAATTTTGAAAACATAACTTTAATATGCACCGTTAAATGGCTATTTTTTGTGGTTAATTTACGAATCTTAAAAAAATAGTTTTCTTGTGTAACTTTTTATAAAATTAGTAAAATATTTTCCAACTTTTGTTTTGATATATATTCTTTTTTTGAAAAGTTGGGGTTTGATATATATTCAAATAAAATATAATAAATTATAGTGAAAATATAGCAAGATTTTGAATATATCCTTTTATTTGAATATATATGAATTGATTATTATTTTAAAATATATAATATTACAAATAATTAAGAAATAAAATAATAAATAACATCTTTAATGCAAAATATATATTTTCCATATTGTAATCAATAATTTTAAAAGACTATTATATCCTTTCATATTTCAATTACTTTTTGTTATTTATAATGACATTTCATGTAATAACTTACAAAACAAAGTTCATTTTAAAAAATGTCTTCTTAAATAATATTATAGAGATACAATTAAACGGGTATTTACGGGTCGGGTTATAGATCGGGTAACGGGTCGGATAACAAGACGTGTACTAAAAAAAAATTGATACCCGTTACCCGACCCTTACCCACGGGTAATAAAATTATGATATCATTTACCCGACCCTTACCCACGGGTAATAAAATTATGATATCATTTACCCGACCCTAAGGTCATGGATACCCTTTTTAAAAAATGGGTACGAGTCGGGTAACGGATCGAAGACGGGTAACGGGTCGAAGTACCCAGCCCGGGCATAATACATAAAATAAAAGAATATTTTTGTTTTGTTTTGTTTTTAAGAACTAATAAAGCTTGTTTTCTTGTTGACTTCACAATATTGTTGACTTCAATTTTATATACATTACGAGTAAATAAAAATAAATTAGTTTCTTATATAATTATCAAGAGGATAATAAAAAAAAATGTAAACATAATGATGAACGATGACTAAATTTGAGCTATAATCTAGTGATATTACAAAGAAAGTTTGGTCCAACCCAAAGCAATGGAGCATAGCCCTTAACAAATTCTTTGCAAAGTGGTTTCTACCGTCACTTACAACATAAGAGACTGATTTATTCACTAATGACTATATATATATCAACGCATACCTCCACACATATACTATGTACACAAAAAGACATA
>PKML01053346.1:513761-546376 GCA_002933935.1 Eutrema yunnanense | reverse complement strand
AGGCTCAATATATTCATGACGCATATCCGATCTATCCACACATTCATCACGTGATGTATCATCATCATCCTCTATCACCTCATGTTGTTGTTTTGCTTGATCGTTGGCTACGTACAGAGTAATCGCATAAGAACCAATTTCATCATCATTCCTATTGTTTGCTCTCGATAATTGCTCGGGCAGTTCCGAAATAATCATGACCTTCACATACAAAATACATCTACGGTTCTCTTTATCACTGGACGTCAGAAAAACACACAGATCCTCATCATCAGAAATAGTCCACTGTTCCTCAACTCCAACCAACAGTGGAAAGTAGCTCAATTGCAATTTAACCTTGCTTTCATCTAACGCAAGCTTCTTGTATATCCTAGCTTCTATCATCGACAGAGTTATCTCCCCCACTGATGTTTTCAACATTAAACTATACATACGATCTTCGCATTTAAAATGTATGCTGACGTTGTTGTTCATTGTATCCTGCCAAAACAATACAAAAACTCTTTCAGTAATACTAGTTATCTACAATTTACATTCTATTTACTCAGTAATACCAGTTGCACCAAGTTTTACTCAATAAATCATGATTTTTAGTAATACTAGTTTGACTAGTTTTACTAAATTTATCAGTAATACTAGTTTTACCTAGTTCTCTTATGGCAAATAAGAGGATCGTTACAATTCAGTACGATTCAATCATTGAAATACATTGTTACCAAATTAAAGTCGACCCCGAAACCATGCTAAAACACCCAATGTGAAGGGAATGTGAGGGGAAGTACTAAAATAAAATAATCAAATCGAATTCGGGATTCCCATTCAATCCCGGGATTCAATCCCGGGATTCAATCCCCCAATTTGCACCACCATATCCGGAATGCAGCTCAACAATTCTTAGGTTGAAGAAGAACATACCTAGATTTTCAAGCTACAGCTCGACGGAGACGAAGAACGGCGGCGGCCAAGAAACAGATCGCGGGGAAGCTCAAGACCCGATTGTCGGGAGCGGGGTTTGTTTTTTTCTTTTTTTTCTTTTTGATTATTAATTAAAAGGGTAAGGGTTTAATTGTCTTTACACATATAGAAGGGAGATGGTAGATTAAGTAGGGAGATAGGAGATTAGTTTTTTTTTTTTAGTTATAAACTAGGTGATGTCCCCTCCACACATACACTATGTACACAGAAAGACATACGTATAAGCCTAAAATTGGTTATGGTTGGTTCTTACCTTACGGAAGCTTAAAAGGTCTGCTCTCGGGATCGGCAAATCCAGCTAGTAATGCACCCAAGAGCCAAAGCATGAGCGCAAACACTATTGCTGTTCGCAGCACTTGGTTACATACGTTCAGGCTCGGGTCGTCCTCATATACTGAATCAGGTGTCTGGACATCGTAACTCCAGCGGCTGACGTCTAGCTTCTCTGCCTCCATTGAGCTTCTTCTCTTGCTTCTTGCTTGCGTTTGTGGTTGTGGTGGATCCTGTTCGCTGAGATTTGAGCATCTTTTGCAGTTGCAGTTGCAGTCGCCGCCAAGGTATGAAGGAAGCATCTGGAGATATTCAGAGAGGACTCGATGGAATGTTTCCCCTTCAATTCTCAGCTTCTTGCATGTGGTTGGTCTGAGAATCTATGAGAGAGGAATATAAGTTTAGGCATGAGATATGCAACAATCATAGACCCAAGAACAAAGACTAAGAAAACCGAAAAAAATTGAAGTTAGCTCAGGTAGATCCTTTACTTGGATAAAAGTCTGGGAAATGACTCGGACAACAGGAGGGAGTCGAATGATGAATAGGCAGCCAAGACGGTTAGGGAAATGATCTTGAAGAATGGAAGAACAAGACCTCATCATCTGCATGGGAATCCTCAGAGGAGACAATCCTTCACAATCCACTAATACTGTAAGTTCTGAATTCTCAGGGTTTAAAAGATGCAAAACCCCATGCTCTACCTGAGATACTGAAACAAAGATACTTGATTAGAAGAACACCGTAGGAAAACAATACCGGAAGATAAAGTAGAGCCACTACGAACGTACTGATTGCCTGAGCGAAACGAGGTCTTTCATGAGATGGCAACTTTAGAAAAGCAAGCCCCAAGCGGACAATGAGACAAGGTCGTTGGTTCCTGTCAAATCCATGCCAAAAGACTAAATTTGACCATGTCTCAAACTCTTCTTCAGATAAGATTCTGTAAGTCTCCCTCCAATGGATTGTCTTTTTTATTGAAGATAGTAAGGATGTGAAGTCTCCATTTGACACTCTATAGAATCTATGAAGCTCGTCTTCGTTGAGTCTACATTAAAATGAGACTGGATGGTTATGATCTAACGCAGAAAATTTAATGTGAAACTCAAAGAAGGTAACACACAACACTAAATTTTTTAAGTACCTCTCTGGCAAGCTAAGAGTCTGCTTTTCCAGTTCTTCGTAGAGTTGTTTAAGCCAGTCTTGTGAAGCTACAGGATGTGGAGCCTCATCTTCAATTCTGCATTTACAGAAAAGTTAAGATATGTAGCAAGATAGAAATATCTAGATAATACTCAAAATAAGAGTATGGAGGTTTAATAGTTTCAAGGGATTTGCAAAACTTCAAAGTGCTTCAGATTAAAGAAGTTGTACAGTCTCAAATTAATTATAGTACAATTTTACAGGTAAGACTTTGACCTCACGTACCTTATGTCTGATGGAGGCTGAGACGTCTGTGGCTCAGAATGTGATTCTGAAGATGCATTAGAGCCAGTAACACCTGGGGCTTCTTGCTTTAACTCTGACTGGTCTGTGAGAGCTTCTGCAATCGTGAGGACCAATAATGGTCGAGACAGCATCTGCATAAAGATTAGACACAGTAATTGAGACTCGCGGTAGATCAGTATAGTGAAAAGAATATCAAATAAGCACAAAGAATGGCCCCTCAACATGGGATATGAGATGATATCTGGCATTATACATAAACTTATGAGTAAAAGATCACAGAACTACTAGTGACCAGGATTTCAAACAGCAATCAATTTGTTCTCACCAAAGCACAACTTACGAGTTCATTCTAATTCGCTCACTTTGCAATGTAACATGTGAGAAGGACGAAATGAATGACCTTTAAAACACAAAAGAGAACACAATAAATATTCGTCCACATAAACATATTACAAGAGACATGTAGTTAAATGGTACATACAATCACCATGTCTTACACGGTAAAGTAGTGAGAGGTGAAAAAGGCCCAAAGACTTATGACCTAGAGGATCATTTGTTTCAAACTTCATATTGGTGTTTCATTTTCATTCATCTTAGTATCTTAGGTTGTGTAAATTTTATACCAAAGTCATGCGACGATCATTATGCGTTTCAAAAGTTGCATGCCTCATCAACACTTGGTCAAAAAAAAGCAAAAAAACAAAAAAAGGGCTTAGTGCCATGGAGACAAAGTAGCAAACCTGCATTGCCTTGATCAACTCCTTGAAGGGAGTCCATCTCTGAATCCACTTAAGAGGAGGATAACAAAGGCATTGCAACGCCTGAAGACTATTCCACAGATGAGGACATTTGGCCCATGAAATTCTCTGAACGACTTCTAAAACCGCGATTTTGAGCAGAAACACGGCTGCATTACGCACGGTGCCAGTGCCAACTCTACCATTACTTGCCAAAGAAACATGCTTACAAATCGTCTGCTGAACAGCTCTTGGAATAGCAGCTACTAAGCTTCTCTTAGGAAACTATCTCCCAGTCCCAGAAGAAACAACTGCCATCACAGAGTTTCGACCAGAATGGTGCAATGGGTCTCCCATTAAAACAATTCTAGCAACTTAGGATGAGCAAATACGCCAATAAATCTAACGAGATCACGCCAATTCCATGTCGAACAACAGCAATCTACAAACAGATTTGAATTAAAATTCTCGGGCTAATCGACTAGGTTGATCAGAACAGAGACCAAATCACGACTTTGAAGCCGCAATTATGGAAATTCAACATTGTGAAAAGCTATAATCCTCCTAAAAAAACTACAAGGAACACATAGAATCTACGAAATTAGATAATTGTATCAAGAAACAACGAACAATCCTCTATCATCGGAGAAAATCTCTATGGTTTCTTCATTAACCTCGAATTAATCAACAGACAACAGATCGGCTTAACGAAATTGAGAACGAATCGGTGAACTGGTCGGAGAATCAAATTCTCGGCAGCGAAAAACGGATTTCGTCTTTTCTCCGAAGTCACAAACCCAAAGGAGTCATCGCCTCTCATATCTTTTTGAAAAAAAATTGAGCTAAATTGTAAAAATTTGAGAATCAACTATAATCCCTCTAGCAATGAGATTACTATCATACATTTAATGAAGAGAAATTGGGAGAGAAATTGGTCATCACTTCTCCTTTTATCCTCCCTTGAATTTCTCTTAAATTGGTTTTTTTTTAAATAATAAAAAACAAAAAAAAAACAAAAAGAACGACGAGCCTCTCGATCTTTCGTTCCTCCACCACCGTCGACGACCTCTTCCACCTCCGGCGACGTCCCCTTCGCCGCCGTTGCACCGCCAGAGCTGCATTGAGGTCCAAAATTGAGGTTTGTTTGGTTGCATTGAATCATTGATGTAAATTTTGGGAAAATTTAGGTTTTAGGGAATTTTGGGGAAATTTGGGTTGAATATGACTCTATATTGGCTAACAAATGCATTACAGTGGTTGAATCGTAGTAAATTGTAAATTTTTGAAATCTCAAAACGGACTGGATCTGGGTTGGGGATAATAGTACAACTAGTAATACTGCGAGATGATGTATAACTAGTAAAACTAGTAAATAACTGGGAATAAATAGTGTATAACTGGGAACAACTAGGGTATAACTGTGAACACAAAACAGTATTGAATGAGTTTTTTGGTATTGGTTTGGCAAGATAAAATGAGCAGCAACGTCAACATACATTATAAATGCGAAGATCGCATTAATGGTCTAGTGTTCAAGACATCAGTTGAGGAGATAACAATGTCCATGGTAGAAGCTAGGTTATACAAGAAGCTTGGGTTAGATGAAAGTAAGGTTAAATTGCAATTGAGTTACATTGCTAGGTTGGCTGGATGTGAGGAAAAGTCATTTATTTGTGATGATGAGGATCTGTTGGTGTATCTAACGCATTTTGATAATGAGAACCGTAGAAGTGTTTTGAATGTGGAGTTGTTGAGTACATTGGAACTGCCCGAGCAACAGTCGAGAGCGGGGAAAAGCTCTTATGGTATGAACTATATAGATTCGCAGCGCAATGATGATGGAAGCGGAGAAATAGGACCCAATGCCATTACGTTTTATGTTGACAACGGAGAAAGAAATCAAGAAGAAGAGGATGACGATGATGATGATGATGAAGATGATGAATGTGAGGGTAACGGTGTGGATTCATCGGATGTGCGTGATTATTATGTTGAGGAACCACCTGTTGTTGAATGTAGTCAAAGTTTAGAGCCATGGGATGACGGTTTGGATTTGAGTATTCGTCAAGAATTTCCTAGTAAGAATGCCGTAGTAGAGTTGGCTCATAGAGGCGCATTTGTTAACTCTTTCGGGTATGTTATAAAAAAATCGGATACCGGGCGATGGGGGCCAAATGTGCTCAACGAATTTGTAAATGGAGTGTACGAGCAGCGAAGATCCCAAACTCGAATGGTTTCTCGATTAGAACGTACACGAAGATGCACACATGCAACCGCGCTAGTCAGAGTGAAGAAGGCAGCGTGAAGTGGAAAGGAACAGTACATCTAGTCGCATCTATTGTAAGTGAGGCATATCCTGGGAAATTCGAGACTCCAACTCCTAGAGTCATCATGGGACTTGTGAAGGACAGAGTTGGTGTAGAGGTATCATACTCCACTACTTTGAGAGGGAAAAATCAAGCAATTTGCGATTTGCGTGGGAGCCCGGAAGATAACTACAGGATGTTGTATCGTTATTTGTACGTGTTAGAGGAGCTGAATCAGGGTACGAAAACGGCTGTGGAACTGGATGAGGTGGGAAAATTCAAGTACCTATTCATAGCTTTGGGAGCTTGCATTGATGGGTTTCAATTCATGAGGAAAGTGATTATTGTGGATGCAACTTTTCTGAAGGCCGGATTTGGTGGTGTACTAGTTTTTGCCGCAGCTCAGGATCCCAATCGTCATATTTATCCCATAGCATTCGGTGTACTGATGTTTGTGTTTTTATCGCACCAATTAACCTAATGCGCACACTACCGCAATCATAACGGTATGTCGATGTAGCACTTTAGGATCGATCCCACAAAGAATAAAGATTACACATCAAAGATACGAGAAACAAACTAAGCTAGAGCAAAAACGATTTATGTTTTGTACAAAGATGAAAAGAAAGAAGAGAAGAAAGATATCAAAATGCAAGAAAGAAAATAAACGAAAGAAAATAAAAGAAAGAAAATAAAACACAAAGAGAAAACGTTGGATCAATGCTTAAACTATCAAAGAGACGATTAACAATTAAACAATGAGTGATTCAGAAGCATTAAACGCTATCTTAGAACATGGAACACAAACATAAGACTAATCCACTCTCGTGGTATCAATCTCTTCATCGATTACCCGATTAAGCTAAACTCTCGTTTGCAATCAATGATAATCGATGAGCATTAATCACAAGTCCATTTAGTTCACTAAACACATCAAACTACAATTTCCAATTGTGAATGATACGTAAAGCTCGCAAAAGATTCGGTTCAAGCAATTCATCTAACTCCTCTCGGGTGTGAAATGCCTAAGCTCAAGACTCGAATGAATAAACCTAATCTAGCACTAACACCGTTTACTCGAATCTCTTCCCTAAAGCATGGGACGAGACCAAAAATCCTAAGGTGTAACTCTAGTTCGGTTTGTCATGCCAAACTAGAACTACCTAATCTAAGTGTAGTTCTAAACTTCGGTTTACCAAGTCAAGTCTAGCATTAAGAATCAACCTAAGAACCTAAGTGAAAGAATTAACAAAGACCATCCAAAATCACCATCATCAAACTATCAAGACAAATTACTAGTGATGCATAAACATTCAATGCAAATTCATTCTTTGGCAAGGAACACAAGAATAGCTTAACTCACTCTCGTGATGCTAAACCCTTTGTTGATAATTCAAATTAGCTAATCTTTCAATTGCAACCAAATTATCAACAAGCATAAAACGTAAGTCCTTTTTAAGCCAACAATTCACCTTAATCACGGTGGCTAACGGTTAAGAATGAAAAGCACGTTTAGAAATCTTCTAGACGATCTACCGAACCTCTCTCGAGTGTAAATCGACCATGATCTAGAAATTGAGTGATCAAGTTCAACTCTAGCATTAAGATTACTTCTAAACATGTGAACAAATGAGTATCTAAGCCTAAACATCAACACGAAATCATCAAATCATCCAAATCAAGCCTAATCATGATCCAACAAAAAGCTATTCACAAGAACACCAAGAACATGATGAACCTAGAAAAAGTCAACTCACAAAAATAACACAAATCACAAAAGTAAACCATAGAAAAGAAAGAAGAAGATACAAATAAAGATAATATGAAATAAAAGTGAAGAAATCTTCCCTTATGTGAAATATACATGAAGATCCATTCAAGAACACCAAGAGGTGTTCTTGAGCTCTCCCAAGAGAGACTTTTTGTTTTGGGGAAAAAGACTTATTGTTTTTAATGAGTAAAGGTGACTTAAATACAAAAATGGGCATTAAAAGTGACGGCATCGGTTACGGGGATCGGTCATAACCGATCGCTGGTGGCAATCTTGATCGGTTATGGCCGATCGTTTATGACCGATCGCCTGACATGTCTTCACTATATTGGCCATAACTCTTGAACCACAGCCCTGAATGACACGAATCTGGGTAAGGGAAGGCTTCCATCCGACATGATCTTTCAGCTACTTCGGATTGCCGCTGCATTTTCCGGTAATGACATGTCTTCAGTAAATCAAATGCATCTCACTAACCGCTGATGAGAATGACATGAAACCACTTCCATTAGAAAGCTAACTCAAATTAGAATAACTTTCGTGAAGAGCTCCCAGTCTAATTCAAAGGGCAAGGTGTTCTTTCGGTTGGATCTTTCAGGCACATCGTCTTGATCAGGAATGTTGATCGGTTATCGGGATCGGTTAGTAACCGATCCGATGTGTATTTTGCTCCTTTTGGTCCTTTTTCGACCTTCCTTCGATCTTCCTTCGAACTCCAAGTGCCTCCTTTGATCCAAGCTAATCCAAGCACTCCTAAACACCTGAAAAAAAGCTCCAGCAAGCCAAAAACGACACAAAACTATCTAGGACTTCTAAAATGCAAGTTAAAACTAAATGAGACTCAAATGCATGAAAATATCCCAAAACTATACAAAGTGGGATTAAAACCTATGAAAATAAAGCCCTAAAAAGATGTAAAATATGGTGTTATCAACTCCCCCGGACTTGCCTTTTGCTTGTCCGCAAGCAAACAAGAAAAGACAAACCGAAAGAGAGGTTTTTTAAGAGTGGGAATTCAAAACCAAAAGACATGTCAAAGCAATCAAAGTGGAGAGTCTATGCCCAAGATAATACCAAGACATTGCAAAAACGTATCTCAATTATGACTCTAACTTCTCTAGACTTATCGCAACTCCTAATTTTTTCTCTTAACAACAATGCCTCATGTCTACAAGTTCTCTTCTCAACCAACCCTCACATTCATTTGATCTTTCTAAATATGCGGTCTCACAAATGGGCAAGTGATCAAATCCAATCGGTTTGGAAGAAAAGGCAATTGGCACTAGTAAATGTGAGTGCAAGGAGGTTCATTCTCTTTTTGGGTGACTTAATCTCAATAAAAAGGAATGCTATATGTTATGCAAAAGCAAGGAAGACTAGAAACAATTTATGCATACAAAGTTAAGCTCACATTGTTCTACCCTCCTAGCAAAGCATTCTACCCAAATGGTGATTCCATTTCCTCTTCTTATCTTATTTCATTGAAGCTCATTAAACCCCCAAAGCCCTTTTGGCTAAATCAAAACTCCCTTTTTAACCCCCTTTTCTTTTCCAAACACCAAACTCCTAGAGACATTTTTTTATTCGACCCATTTCTTTTCTTTTCACTCTCCCTAAACTTTTTATTCTTTTTTTTTTTTTTTTCAAACATGGAGAGTGTATTTTCTTTTCTTTTCCTAGGGTCTTTCTTTTAAGCTCTTCTCTAGAGTTTGCTTTTTCAACCATTTCTCATCTTACTTTCGTAAGTTCATGTTCCCCAAACTCAATACCATTCAATCCATTGATCCCCATCTTAATGCTAGCCTCTTTTCTTTGAACAACAATGACTAGCTAAAAATGAAAGCTAATCTTTGTCGTTTCCGATACTTACAAGATTTTACACACAATAGCATATCAAAGAAAGGCCTCACTCAATCAAATAACGAGGGGTGGAAAGAAAACGGTTAAGGTGAAAGGTAGGGAACCATTCTAAAAATGAGAATGGCCACTCGGGTTATTAGAGAGTGGTAAAAGTGGATAAGATAACCCAAATGTTTTCTTTGAACCATGGTTATGTATCACAAGCCCATAAGCGAGAAGATTATATTCATTTAAGTCCAATTATCAAGGGGTTGATTTCAAATTAAACAAGTATTTACAAGACAAAGAGTTAAGAGTAGAGAGATCAAAGTACGAAGTTTTTAAGTCTTTTGAAATCGTTTAAGCAATATAAAACCATTATCGAGAGCATCACAATGAAAGCTTATCATACATGTTTTATGAACTCCCATGCACATGAATGCAACCTATGTCATCTAGATATGAGTAGCTAATTCAATTCTAGAATGAACAATGGTGCAATGCAAACTACATGATATTTTTGGATTTTTGAAAATTTTCGAATATTTTTGGTTTTTCTATGCAATATAATATGTACAATGCAATGACTCAAAGAAATCAAAACAAAACAACTAAAAGAGAATTAGTAACGGTTTCCTCCCCCGGACTTACTTATCACCGTCTCGGTGATAAAGTAAAACCGAGAAAGAAAACAAAATACGATAAATAAAACAAAAAAAAGAAAAGTATATACAAAAAGAATGTTAGAGGTACCTTGGAGTGGAGTGTGTGGATTCACAATGAGGAGGTTTGGCTCGTTAAGCTCACCGGTTTTTGGCCGTTTCGATCCGTCCCATTTTTCACCCTTATTATTCCTAGAAAACTTGAAAATAAAATTTATCAAACAATAAAAAGCATAAAACAATAAGTAAATGATAAGATTGATTGTTTTATGTCTCTAGCATTGACAAGGGATAGGATTGGGGGAGTCCCCAATGGCGCGTTTAACGTCTCTAGCTTGACGGTTTTTTTTTTNGATCTTGATCGGTTATAACCGATCGTGGTAACCGATTGCTGGGACCGATTTTTTCATCGTAACCGTTCGCTACTTCGTAACCGATCGCCATAACCGATCGAGGCAAATTCCGATCGGTTATGACCGATCGGTAAGACCGATCGAGCCTGTGTGGGCTTGCGATTTTTCTCGTTTTGATCCCGAACGTTCTCCTGCGAATCCCGATGCCCTGTAACATCAAAACACACAAAACCAAAGATTAAATCAAGCTTAAAACAAACATATAAACATATATACAAAGGATAGAATTGGGGGAGTCCCCAATAGCGCGTTTAACGTCGCTAGCTTGACGGTTGCGTTCTCTTATTCACTCTCTCCTCGAATGTTTCCCTAATTGTACACCTAAGAGATCAAAATCACAAGAAAAGGGAAAAGATTAGCAACAAAAGAAAATAAAAGGCTCTAGACTTAAAATGAATCCTAACTCTAATGGCAATCATTCATTCCCCGGCAACGGCGCCAAATTGATGTTCGTGTTTTTAGCGCACCAATTAACCTAATGCGCACACTACCGCAATCATAACGGTATGTCGATGTAGCACTTTAGGATCGATCCCACAGAGAATAAAGATTACACATCAAAGATACGAGAAACAAACTAAGCTAGAGCAAAAACGATTTATGTTTTGTACAAAGATGAAAAGAAAGAAGAGAAGAAAGATATCAAAATTCAAGAAAGAAAATAAACGAAAGAAAATAAAAGAAAGAAAATAAAACACAAAGAGAAAACGTTGGATCAATGCTTAAACTATCAAAGAGACGATTAACAATTAAACAATGAGTGATTCGGAAGCATTAAACGCTATCTTAGAACATGGAACACAAACATAAGACTAATCCACTCTCGTGGTATCAATCTCTTCATCGATTACCCGATTAAGCTAAACTCTCGTTTGCAATCAATGATAATCGATGAGCATTAATCACAAGTCCATTTAGTTCACTAAACACATCAAACTACAATTGCCAATTGTGAATGATACGTAAAGCTCGCAAAAGATTCGGTTCAAGCAATTCATCTAACTCCTCTCGGGTGTGAAATGCTTAAGCTCAAGACTCGAATGAATAAACCTAATCTAGCACTAACACCGTTTACTCGAATCTCTTCCCTAAAGCATGGGACGAGACCAAAAATCCTAGGGTGTAACTCTAGTTCGGTTTGTCATGCCAAACTAGAACTACCTAATATAAGTGCAGTTCTAAACTTCGGTTTACCAAGTCAAGTCTAGCATTAAGAATCAACCTAAGAACCTAAGTGAAAGAATTAACAAAGATCATCCAAAATCACCATCATCAAACCATCAAGACAAATTACTAGTGATGCATAAACATTCAATGCAAATTCATTCTCTGGCAAGGAACACAAGAATAGCTTAACTCACTCTCGTGATGCTAAACCCTTTGTTGATAATTCAAATTAGCTAATCTTTCAATTGCAACCAAATTATCAACAAGCATAAAACGTAAGTCCTTTTTAAGCCAACAATTCACCTTAATCACGGTGGCTAACGGTTAAGAATGAAAAGCACGTTTAGAAATCTTCTAGACGATCTACCGAACCTCTCTCGAGTGTAAATCGACCATGATCTAGAAATTGAGTGATCAAGTTCAACTCTAGCATTAAGATTACTTCTAAACATGTGAACAAATGAGTATCTAGGCCTAAACATCAACACGAAATCATCAAATCATCCAAATCAAGCCTAATCATGATCCAACAAAAAGCTATTCACAAGAACACCAAGAACATGATGAACCTAGAAAAAGTCAACTCACAAAAATAACACAACTCACAAAAGTAAACCATAGAAAAGAAAGAAGAAGATACAAATAAAGATAATATGAAATAAAAGTGAAGAAATCTTCCCTTATGTGAAATATACATGAAGATCCATTCAAGAACACCAAGAGGTGTTATTGAGCTCTCCCAAGAGAGACTTTTCGTTTTGGGGAAAAAGACTTATTGTTTTTAATGAGTAAAGGTGACTAAAAGTGACGGCATCGGTTACGGGGATCGGTCATAACCGATCGCTGGTGGCAATCTTGATCAGTTATGGCCGATCGGTTATGACAGATCGCCTGACATGTCTTCACTATATTGGCCATAACTCTTGAACCACAGCCCTGAATGACACGAATCCAACGCTCACGCGAAGCTAACTCAACTTTCTATCTTGTGTCCAAATTTGAGATTAAACTGGGTAATGGAAGGATTCCATCCGACATGATCTTTCAGCTATTTCGGATTGCTGCTGCATTTTCCGGTAATGACATGTCTTCAGTAAATCAAACGCATCTCACTAACCACGGATGAGAATGACATGCAACCACTTCCATTAGAAAGCTAACTCAATTGCGAATAACGTTTGTGAAGAGCTCCCAGTCTAATTCAAAGGGAAAGGTGTTCTTTCGGTTGGATCTTTCAGGCATATCGTCTTGATCAGGAATGTTGATCGGTTATCGGGATCGGTTAGTAACCGATCCGATGTGTATTTTGTTCCTTTTGGTCCTTTTTCGACCTTCCTTCGATCTTCCTTTGAACTCCAAGTGCCTCCTTTGATCCAAGCTACTCCAAGCACTCCTAAACACCTGAAAATGGCTCCAGCAAGCCAAAAACGACACAAAACTATCTAGGACTTCTAAAATGCAAGTTAAAACTAAATGAGACTCAAATGCATGAAAATATCCCAAAACTATACAAAGTGGGATTAAAACCTATGAAAATAAAGCCCTAAAAAGATGTAAAATATGGTGTTATCATGTACTCGACGGCGAGAATAATGCTAGATGGGCCTGGTTTTTCGAGAAGCTGCAAACCGTTGTAGACGACTCTTCCGAGTTGGTATTTGTGAGTGACAGAAATGTAAGCCTCATCGTCTTCCTCGCACGCCTCGTTTCCACCATATTCAATCGATTTCACGCGGCAAAAGAAAGAATTGAAAGGAGAGAGTGAGATTACGGTAAGAAAGGAGAAGAGAAGGTAAGAAATCGACAAAAAATTCTCAAATTAGGGATTTAGGTGATTTATGTAAGTTTTTTTTCTTTATTCTTCTAATATCTCGGGTATAACCCGACTGGGTCTGGTAGGATCCATTATTTTCGGGTTAGCTCTGGTAAAAGCCGTAAATTTTAGGAATGTCGTCTGGTTTTTCTGTAAATTCATTTTTTCCAATTAAAAGAAATTCAAAACTAATTTCCAGTTATAAGAGGGACATTTTAGCTCAATTTTTCAGCGAGAGGGAGTTTTCAGACGATTACTCAACCAACGATGGTTAATTCATTTTTATTATTATTTCTTTTAATATATAATTTTTTTAATCCAAACCCCTATCAAAATTATATATTACTTTGCACATACCATCCACATGGATTTGCCTAAATGGACACTCATGTCACATACCATCCACATGGATTTGCCAAAATTAAATAACCATTACCAATGCCATCCACAAACTAGTTCACAAAAAAAACATACTTTACAAATACACTTGTGAGTGGTCAATCTACATTCAGGTTATGGGTTGCTTCAAGTTGTTGGACCTAAGTAAGTCTGGTAAAGCCCAGCTGCAATTGAAGTAAGCATAAACGGTGTCGTCTGGAATAGTGTCCAAGTGCAGAGTATTGTTCTGGTCAAAGAAGGTTGTTACGCAGGGTAATATGTGTGAGCTTGGGGAGAAGCTGAGCTGGACCTGCACTGGATAAAAGAGACATCATAGAAGGATCTAGAAAGAAATCAGAGTGTGACAAGCAGAGCGTAGGAGAAGGATCTAAGAGCAGAGAATAGGGTTTAAGAGGATACTCATCTTCTTCTTCTTAATCTCCTTGATATTCTTGGTTGTAGCTCTAGATCATACCTCTGGTATCTTGTACACTAAATTACCTTCTAGTGAAAGCCTTGAGAGCTGGCATTAACACTACAAGAAATGAGCTAATTCGCAATGGAAAGTTCCATTGCAAACACATTAAAATCCGTTGCAAAGCATCATTTGAAACGAACTTGCAACATCCAAAAAACCGTTGCAAAATCAATGTAGCTAAAATATTCCGTTGCTAAATCGTTGCCATTTTGTAACAGGTTTGCAACGAATTTTTAGCAACAAAATTTAGCAACGATAGTGTTGCTAATATTTGCAACGGTGGTTATCCACGATATTTTGTGGATAATCCGTTGCAAAGAAGTCTTTGCAACGAACTTGTAACACCCAAAAATCTGTTGCAAATTCATTGTTGCTAAAATAATATGTTGCTAATTCATTACCATTCTATAACAGGTTTGCAACGGAATATTAGCAACGAAATATTGCAACGAGGGTGTTGCTAATATTTGCAACAGAATTTTTGCAACATATTTGCAATAGATTTGTTCTTTGCAATATTTGCAACGATATTTCATAGATAGTCGTTGCGAATGGATTATTGCAACGAGAGTGTTGCTAATTTTTGCAACGGATTTTTTTGTAACATATTTTCAATAAGCTGTTCATTACAATATTTGCAACCAAATATCATTAATAATCGTTGCAATTGTTTGTAACAAACTTTTAGCAATGATATTTGAAAACCAATATTACAGAAATTGCAATTGTTTTGTAAAGTTATCGGTTACAAAAATTAGTAACGAAAATATTAGAAAATATTATATTAGTTGCAAATTTGACAATGATTTACAATGGATAAATTAAAAAAAAAATCATATTTTATTATATTAATATGAAACCATAATACAAAAAATCTATATCACAACATAAAATTACATAATTAATGCAAAATATTCCATTTTTATCTTAAAAAGTATACAAGTGCAAAAAAGTATACAAGTGTACATGTGATGCAGACACAAATCACATGACTGAGATTCATTCCTCCATAGCTTCACCAGCCACTTCGACTCGCTCAGATAGTGGTGTGATTTTGGTGAGCAAAACCTCTGTTTTCACAGAGAAAGAAAACAGTGAGAAGAAGATTATGATCGAATTAACCAAGTTTGAAACTTCAAGAACTCACTAATTTCTGAAGATTGAAACCAGAAACAATCAATGTAGTTTCTTACCGGTTTTCTTGGTGAATGAATATCCTTTGCTGCTAACATAGGTTCTTGGGTTTGGCTCCATGTAATTCCTTGGATATTCTTTGTGCCCCTGTCCCAAAATAATCTCAAACAGTGAGTTTCAAAGCAAAGGTAAAAGACATAGCTAATCCTAAGTGTTAGTTTTGTCCGTGTATCAGCCACAATTCTTATCAGCCACAATATGGTCCCTTCAGTTGCCCGTGTATCAGCCCCAAGTATCACACCATCATATACAAACAAATATATGAAATCAGAACCGTATATCATCTATTGAGAATCTGAAAGAGAACATCAAGAACACAGGGGCGTACGCACACATCATCGCATAATTCATGCAGTGGTATAGAGAGAGGCAAAGAGCTAATAAGAAGCAACAACAATTCATACTTTCATGTTCCCACCAAACTTTCTCACAATAATTAGAGCAATCCAAGTGATATTTCGAATCATCAGATGATCACCCAACAAAACGCAGTCTTAGCGAAGTGATATTTCGAATCAAATTCGGGAATTAAAGCTAGATAATGTTACGATTATCAGCAGAAAACCCGTGAAGTAAAAATCAAATTGAGAAAACTCAAAAAATCTGAAACGAGATTCATGTGACCTCGTCGAGATTCAAAAAATAAAAAGATATTGAGAGAGCTATACCTTCTCTCTTCCGGCAGCGATTACCTCATCTCCCTCTCCGTCGGCTCTTCCTCCTCCGCCGTCTCCTTCTAAGACACCGGCAGCGACCTCGTCTGGTTCCCTTGTCGTCCTTTCACCTGCATCCTCTGCGAATCCAAACCTCATTCTCCCTTCTCTCTCTCCTTCTCCGCCGCCCACCGTATCCTGGTCCTCCCCTTCTTGCTCCGCCGCTCACTCTTCTCTTCCCTTCTCTGACCTCTGCGCCATCGAGGAGTTGCTGGTTAGGAAGCGCCTGGAACAAGAGAATAACCACAACGAAATTAGAAAAGAAGAACACATAAACGACGAATTTAAGAAATCTCATGAGATCTGAGACAGTATAAACCCTAGATCGAACAAGATCTAGAAGAAGAATCAGACCATATTTTCGGTTTGCAAACGAGAGAGAGAGAGAGAGATCGAAATTAGGCGATGTGAGTGAGAATGATGGTTCTCAGACTCTCGGAGAGACGAGGAAGAGAAGACGATTACTCATCTACTGTAGAGAAAAAAAAATAGAAGAAGGAACGGGTGAGATTTGGCCACATGATCAATCTGAGTGATCTCTTCTTATTGGTTCTCTACTTTTATTTAGTTTTTAATGAATAGTTTTTTTATTTTAGAGTTTATCAGTTATTTATTGGGAGAACGATCTATTTCCCCCTCGGAACTATGATATAGCACCAAATCCACACGAAGTTTGACCCTAGTACCAGATCTACACAGATTGAAAGTTACAGACTTATTTCCCCACCGTATGAAAGTTCGAAACCTATTTCCCCACAGACGTTGGTTTTATCGGTTTATGACCTAAACCCAAAACGAAACCACGTAAACCGATTGTAAACGCAATTGAAAACCCGACTGAAATTAAAATCCGACCCCTTGACCCGACCTTTACACCCGACTGGAATTAAAACCCGACATCTAACTTCTCTTTCAAAACCCCCAATTCATCTAACGAAGAACCCTAAATCCTGGTTCTAAAATCCTCAATTCAAAAGTGATTGTAAGTAGGCAATCGAGCGTAAATCGTGATTTTATTCTTCATACTAATTCTCTAGAAGGTTGATTTCAACCATAGAAGATGATTTCTGATTTTCGAGTTTTTGATTTAATGTCAGATTTTGTTTTTTGTAGGTCGAAATTGGATAGTGATAATGAGTAATGTCTCTGGAGCTTCAAGTGGAACATCAACGGCCAGACAAAGAGGAAGGGTTGTGGGTATGCCTAGTAGATGTTGGTGTGGAGAGCAAATCGTGTCAAAAATTTCGAAATCTGATGCAAATCCCTACCGTCGGTACTGGCGTTGTGCGTTTGCTGTAGCACAAAAGGTAAGTATTTTGATAACCACACTGCTGCAAATCGTGTCTTTGCATTGGCAAATGGTATGATTTATGCAAATTCTAATTGTTATTGTCATGAATTCTTGTAGCTTAGCAATGATAACCACACTTTTAAGTGGGTTGATGCGGCAATGCTGAATGATATAGAGGCACTAGCTATTCGAACAGAAAGTGTTGAACAAGAGGTGAAACAAATTGCAGCAGAACGTATGGAGTTTGAGAAGATAGTGTTTGAGAAGATCGAAATGAAGATAGAGAAGGAGGTCTTTGAGAGAGTGGAAGAAGCAATGGTTGAAGCCAAATCCAACATGAAGAAGATGATGGTTGTTGTATGTGTTGGTTGTTTGATCATTGTTGGTGTTAGTAAGCTCATAGGTTGAGTCAAAATTGAGTTAGTAAGATCATTGTTGGTGTTTGTTATGTGTAAAACCATGTGTAAGATCATTGTTGGTGTTGTGAAAGAATGTTCTGTCTTTGTTGGTTGGTGTATGTTTTGTCTTTTGGTAAAACCATGTTTAAGTCAAACCCTATTGTTGAATGTTTTGTCTCTTTTTGAAACTGACAATGAATCCGAGACAAACATAAATCCTTAAGCCAAATCCAGTTCATGAAAGACACACATAAATCTGAGAGAAACATAAATCCTTAGCTACAAAAACATAAAAGACATAATCCGAGAGAAACATGACATTGTCATAAAAGAAGCTACAAAAAAAGACATCTAAGCTTCTTAAATCTGCATGCTCCAAAAACAAACCACAAACTCCAAAAAACACATCAGAAGCTCCACAAGCTTCTCAGATCTGAGTGACAGTGCCTTGAGATGCTTGATCCTGAGAAGATTCACCTAGAAAATCCTGTAATTAGAAACAAAAAACCACAAATCAGAAACCAGAAAACAAAAAACCACAAATCAGAAACCAGAAAACATAAACCAAACCTGTTTTTCCTTCTTGTGGAATCGAGAATTGTGATTAGCTGCACCACATACTCCACAGCGCATAATCCTCTTCAACAATTTTGGCTGCTTCTTCAAAGGAGACTCATTTTTGCCTTTTTTCTTTTCTTATCTTTCTTACCATCTTTTCCTTTCTTCCGACCAGGTTGTGCTGGCTCAGGAGGCTGATGCAGTGGTGGAGCACCAACATTTGGCCAGAAACGTGAACCTCTAATTGGAACTAGTCCATCTGTATATGTCTTCCTCCACATGGAAGTATGAAACCATTGACTCACATACTGCTCAGCATCAAGTTTCTTGTTCTTCAAAACTGCATAAGCATGCTCACACGGAATCCCTGTGATCTCCCACCTCTTGCAAGTACAGGTTCTGTTATCCAAGCTCACACGATAAGCACATCCACTAAGATCAACTTGATACATATTGTTTGTGCTTCTATGAACCTTGCAATTAGCAGCTTTCTCCTCTTCAGATGCAAGATACTTAACCACATATGGAGTACACAAACCTTTATGGTCATGAGATTTGAAATCTCTCGTAGCAATACGCACCATTGCAAGCCGAGCAATGGTAGCTAGCATTGGCACAAATGCCTTCTCTCTTGCTTTCACTATCGAACCATTCCAAGACTCTGTGGAATTGTTGTCAACATCTTCACAGTGATGTCCAATCTTGTAGAAAGCCCTACACCAAGTCCTCGGGTTTGACTTCATCACATCCGCAAAGACACCCGAGTCATAGTTTTCTAACCTGTCCAAGTTTTCTCTATATTCAGCCTCATTGTAGCTCCATGCAAGGTTCCAAATGAAGGGCTTCATTTGACTCTTCTTTCCATGCTTAGCCTTCAAGTTCGCATAGATGTGTCTAACACACATTCTATGCTCGATATTTGGTAGCTCAAGGTTGACAGCATAGATCAATCCCTGCAAATAAAAAAGAAGTTACATATCTATGCATAATAAATCCTGAAAATTTTAAAAAGAAGCTAACTTACTCTGTGACGATCCGAAATCATTATATATCCTTCACCATCTTTTAGATCCAAATCCACCTTGATATTCCTCACAAACCACATCCAATTTTCTTTGTTTTCTACTTGTACAGTAGCCCATGCTATTGGATATATCCGATTATCCGCATCTCGCCCCATTGCAACCAATAACTGCCCTTTCATCTTTGCTCTTAAGAAGCATCCATCCATTCCTATAAGTGGCCTACATGAGGCCTTCCATGATTTTCTCAGATTGCCAAAACAGACATAGAATCTGTTGAACACATCTAACCCTTCCTCATTTGTGACTGTGTCAATCTCCACACGAGAATCCGGATTTGAGACTAATATCTCAGCTTCATAATCTCTGAGACGAGCAAACTCCTCAGCATATTCTCTCTCAATCCACCTCAATGCCTTATTTCTCGCAGCTTGACATTGAGGCCTCGAGACAGTAATCTTCCATTTCTCTTGAACAAGTTCTTCAAGCTTCATAGGCATGAAGTAATCAGGCTCATCTCTAATCTTGTCTAGAAACAACCGTGCAATCACCGGCACCTTTATCATCTCACAAGACCCATTAGGAACACATGAATGCTTCTTGTTAAACACCCTAACTTGCCACCTAAAATCTTTTTCAGTACTCGAACAATAGATACGCCAATTACACTTACCACCATCACAACTCCCTACGCATTCATAGCCAAGCTTCATTTTATCATACCTGTACTGCTTGATGTTGTAAGCTGTTCTGAGTGCATAATCGAGGACAGCCTCTTTAAAGGCTATTCCATTGAAGAAAATTTGTCCTTCGTACAGCCTCCCATCACCTCTTCTGATGGTGTTACGCCGCCTCTTTGTTTTCTGAGCTTCATCTTCTTCATCGCTATTTTCACTTTCTGGATACACATTATGCATAATAGAAGGCTCATCTTCAAACCCAGCTAAGGCTTCTTCGATGTTAAACTCATTTCGCTCCCTTACATCTTCACCATCGGAATCCTCTTGAATCTCAGGCACCTCGCTCCACTCCATCAACGACATTGTCGATTTAGTGAAACAAGCACCCACATTCGCTTCACACAACTTCGATTTCAGTGATTTGGGGAAATTTTGATTTCACAATCGAAACTGGGTTCGTCGATTTTTTAGGGTTTGTTAATTGTGATTTTCAGAATTGTGAGTTATATTAGCGGGTGGTTCATCGGGTGGTTAATCGGGTGGGTCCGGTTTATTATTGATTAAATCTATAAAATTGGGTCGTAATTGGTTTTGTTTTGAGTAATCGGGTCGTAATTGGTTTACTGTTGGTTACGTATGAATTGGTTAACAGTAAACCAACACTAATCGTGGTCTGTGGGGATACGCGTTTCGAACTTTCAAACTGTGGGGAAATAGGTTTCGAACTTTCATACGGTGGGAAAATAAGTCTGTAACTTTCAATCTGTGTGGATCTGGTACTAGGGTCAAACTTCGTGTGGATTTGGTGCTATATCATAGTTCCGAGGGGGAAATAGATCGTTCTCCCTTATTTATTTTACAATAAACTTAAATTTGTGAACTTTGATTTTTTAAGGAATTTATAATGTTATATTTCCTTTTTAATTTGTATTTTGTAATTGTTTTTTCCATTCTATATTACGTTTTTAGTATGAAACAATAATTTGTTATATTATTTTTTTTTTCATTGAGAAATAAAAAAAAATATATCTTAAAAGTGTGAATCCATATATATTAAATCAAAAACTCATTAATACTTAAAAATTATTATATTTCTATTATTAATAGAACAAAAAAAATATATCATAACCCTTATACCCTAAACCTCAAACCCTATGCCCTAAACTCTAAGTCAAAAACTCACTAATTTTTTTTTTCTTTTTAATTTTGTAATAGTTGTTTCTATTCTATTTTATGTACTTATAAACAATAATTTGGTGTAATTGCTTTTTTAATTGAGAAATAGAAAAAACAATATTTTACAAGTGTGAATACCTATACCCTAAACCAAAAACTCATTATACCATCAAATTATTATATTTTTATTCTTAATAGAACTAGCAAAAAAAAAATTCAAACCCTATATTCTTATACCCTAAACCCCAATCCATATGCCATAAACTCTAAATCAAAGACACACTAACTATTCCTTCTTCTTTTTAAAAATTTGTAATAGTTTTTTGAAATGATTCATCTAGCAATAGAATTGCAAGGAAGCTCAAGAAATTTGTTACAAACACAAGAAATATGTTGCAAAACCAAAAAATCCGTTGCAACACGCAAGCTATGAAACCACAAATTTCTTAAGTATAAAACCACAAATGGCTAGCTATATGTTAACAACAATTATTTTAGTTGTTATTCTTGTTTTCCTACACGTTTAATGTTTTTTTGCTAATATTTCATTAGAATATCTATGGTTTGTCAAAAATATTGCTTAATATCATATGAGTGAGTAAATGTGTATTCATCTTTTCTCATCCTTAAGATGAATGTTATGCTCTTACATATTTTTCACATGAATGATTATTGTTGTTGTATTTTATTTTAATGAAGGTATTAAATTTACATTGTAGGAGATAGCATGTACAACTTGGGTAGTAGTTATATGAGTAATAGGATTGCCACTTGTTTTTTTTGGAATGAGCCATTTAGCAACGGATTTGCAAGGAAACTCAAGAAATCCGTTGCAAAACCAAGAAATCTGTTGCAAAATCAAGAAATCCGTTGCAAAACCGTTGCAATACCGTTGCAAAAGGAAAAACTAAAAATTACCCAAGTATGAAACCGAAATTGGCTAACTATATGTTAACAAGGATCATTTTAGTTGCTATTATTGTTTTCCTTGAAGATGAATGTTTTCTTTGCATATATTTCACACTTTATTTTTTGGAATAAGACATTTAGCAACGTATTTGCAAGGAAACCCAATAAATCCATGGCAAAACCAAGAAATCTGTTGCAAAACCGTTGCGATTCCGTTGCAATATAAAAACCAAAAATTACCCAAGTAAGAAAACGAAAATAGCTAACTATATGTTAACAAGGATCATTTTAGTGGTTATTATTTTTTTCCTTGAAGATTAATGTTTTCTTTGCCCATATTTCATTAGAAAATCCATGGTATGTCAAAAAATATGGCTTATGATCATAAAAGTGAGTAAGTGTGTATTCATCATATCTCATCCTTAAGATGAATGTTCTACTTTTACAAATTTTTGATATGAATGCTTATTCTTGTGGTGTTTTCTTTTCTTGCACATATTAAATTTACATTGTAGAACATAGCTTGCACCACTTAGGTAGTAGTTATATGAGTTAGAGGATTCACACTTTATTTTTTTTGGAATGAGACATTTAGCAACGGATTTGCAAGGAAACTCAAGAAATCCGTTGCAAAATCAAGAAATCCGTTGCAAAAGGAAAAACCAAAAATTACCTAAGTATGGAACCGAAAATGGCTAACTATATGTTAACAAGGATCATTTTAGTTGTTATTATTGTTTTCCTTGAAGATTAATGTTTGCTTTGCCCATATTTTATTTGAAAATCCATGGTATGTCAAAAAACATGGCTTATGATCATAAGAGTGAGTAAGTGTGTATTCATCATATCTCATCCTTAAGATGCATGTTCTATTTTTACAAATTTTTGATATGAATGCTTATTCTTGTGGTGTTTTCTTTCCCTGCACATATTAAATTTACATTGTAGAACATAGCTTGCACCACTTAGGTAGTAGTTATATGAGTTAGAGGATTCACACTTTATTTTTTGGAATGAGACATTTAGCAACGGATTTGCAAGGAAACTCAAGAAATCTGTTGCAAAACCAAGAAATCCGTTGCAAAATCAAGAAATCCGTAGCAAAATCGTTGCTATTCCGTTGCAAAAAAAAAATCAAAAATTACCCAAGTATGAAACCGAAATTGGCTAACTATATGTTAACAAGGATCATTTTAGTTGTTATTATTGTTTTCCTTGAAGATTAATGTTTGCTTTGCCCATATTTTATTTGAAAATCCATGGTATGTCAAAAAACATGGCTTATGATCATAAGAGTGAGTAAGTGAGTATTCATCATATCTCATCCTTAAGATGAATATTTTATTTTTACACATTTTTTATATGAATACTTATTCATGTAATGTTTTCTTTTATTGCACATATTAAATTTACATTGTAGAACATAGCTTGCACCACTTAGGTAGTAGTTATATGAGTTAGAGGATTCACACTTTATTTTTTTGGAATGAGACATTTAGCAACGGATTTGCAAGGAAACTCAAGAAATCCGTTGCAAAACCAAGAAATCCGTTGCAAAATCAAGAAATCCGTTGCAATTCTGTTGCAAAAGGAAAAACCAAAAATTACCCAAGTATGGAACCGAAAATGGCTAACTATATGTTAACAAGGATCATTTTAGTTGTTATTATTGTTTTCCTTGAAGATTAATGTTTGCTTTGCCCATATTTTATTTGAAAATCCATGGTATGTCAAAAAACATGGCTTATGATCATAAGAGTGAGTAAGTGTGTATTCATCATATCTCATCCTTAAGATGCATGTTTTATTTTTACAAATTTTTGATATGAATGCTTATTCTTGTGGTGTTTTCTTTCCCTGCACATATTTCACCATGAAGCTATAGATTAGCTCGAGACAGAGAAAGAAGAGTGATCAAACCTCCCAGCAGATTTGATGATTCAGATGTAGCTGCCTATGCACTAATAGTGGCTGAATTGTTTGAAGAAGATGAACCAATATCTTTTCAAGAAGCCATGAAGGGAAAAAATAGAAAGAAGTGGAAAGGAGCTACTGATGAGGAGATGGTTTCTTTAGACAAGAATCTGACATGGAAATTGATTGACAGACCTAAAGGTGAAAGAACTATTGGATGCAAATGGGTCTTTAAATTCAAACCAGGTATTCCAGAGGTTGAAGAACCAAGGTATAAGGCACGTTTGGTTGCTAAGGGTTATTCTCAGATTGAAGGTATTGACTATCATGAGGTGTTTTCTCCTGTGGTAAAACATACAACCATAAGGCTGATGTTATCTGTGGTGGTTAATTTTGATTATGAGTTAGAACAATTGGATGTTAAAACAACCTTTTTACATGGAAACTTGGAAGAAATGATTCTAATGGATCAACCAGAAGGTTATGTCAAAGGAAACAAAGTTTGTCTGCTTCAAAGGTCTTTATATGGGTTAAAGCAATCTCCAAAGCAATGGAATTTGAGGTTCGATCATTTCATGAAGTCACAGGGTTATTCCAGAAGTCAGTTTGATAGTTGTGTGTATTTCAAGAGTTATGGTGATAAAAGTTTTGTGTATCTTCTACTGTACGTAGATGATATGTTGGTTGTTGCAAATGATCTTATTGAAATTCAAAGGCTTAAGGGTATTTTAAGTAAGGAATTTGAGATGAAGGACCTAGGACCTGCAAAGAGGATCCTAGGCATGGACATCATCAGAGACAGAGCTAAAGGTATTCTGGTTTTATCTCAAGAAGCGTATATACTTAAAGTTTTAAGGAATTTTGGTATGGATAATTCAAGAGCAGTAAATACTCATATGGGTTGTCATTTCAAGTTATCTAGCACTAAACAAGAAGATAAGACAGAGACTGAGCTTGAGATGAGAAGCATACCTTACTCCAGTGCAGTCGGAAGCTTGATGTATGCAATGGTTGGGTCTCGTCCTGACATTGCTCATGCTGTTGGTCTCGTCAGTCGGTTCATGAGCTCTCCTAACAAGCAACATTGGGAAGCGGTCAGATGGATACTCAGATATATGCAAGGAACTTCAGATTTCAAGCTAACATTCAAGAAATCAGATAAATTCGAAGTAAAAGGCTACTGCGATAGCGATTATGCATCTGACCTGGATAGAAGACGCTCTATCACTGGTTATGTGTTTCAATTAGGAGGCAACACTGTGAGCTGGAGATCTGGTCTGCAACAAATTGTAGCCTTGTCAACGATAGAGGCTGAATATATGGCGTTAGCTGAAGCTACAAAAGAAGCGCTATGGTTGAAGAGAATTACCAGTCACTATAAGAAAACACAGTTTTTGCGACCACCAAAAGAGTCTCGACCACCAAAAGAGTCTCAAAATGGTCGCAAATGACTCATTTGCGACCATTTTGGGACCCAAAAAAGTAGTCGCAAATATTTGGTCGCTAAATAAAGTGGTCGCAAAACGGTCGTAAATTTGGGACCGATAAGTGACTCCCACTAATAGTCGTAATTTAGAGACGGATATGAGACTCCCACTATCAGTCGTAATATAGAGACTGATTTGCGACTACCAATAAAAACAAAATTAAAATTCCATAATTCGAAAAATTCCAATTCCAAAATTCCAATTCCATAATTCCAAAATTAAAATAGAAATTGAAATTACAATAAAATAGAAATTAAAATTACAATTCCATCGAGTTCAAAAACAAGAGCAGAAGCACCTCCTCCTCCGTTGCACTCCTCCCACACCGTACTTGCCGTTTCTCTTCCTTAGTATCCCAAGCAATGTGATTAGAATACGCGCCCCACTGCAGCATAGAGGATGTCCCAAGTGATGAGGACATCAAACCAGCTAGCCCACCAGAGGTGAGCTCAAAGCTCGGACAAGACCAAATCGGGCCGATTATGGAGACTATGATGAACGGTCGATTTGATGCATTACAAAGCCGACATTGGAAACCCGGAAGAGTTTTGGATACTACCAATTCAAAATAGAATTGTACTGAGCGTACGACAAGCTTAGATCTTGTTTATTGGCGACAGCGGTTCTCTTATGGATTTGGGAAAGTAACTCCCAAAGTTACTTCACCGAGTGGAAAGCGAGCAAACGACTTGAAGGATCAATCAACTCCAATGGAAATCATTAGGAGGAAGAGTCTGGAAAATAGCTTCAACATGTTCAAGGAGAAGCTCAAGCATCTGAAACACGAAGGACTGATCAGGCTTGATCAGTTTGAAGGTTGGAACCTAAACCCGTTGTTGAGCTCCGATTTCAATCGAATGTTCAATCAAGTGTCGCTTCCAGATCACGATACTTCAGGAAACGATCTATATATGGTTCGAAAGATCTTTGAGTCTAGTTTCCAGAACATCCAAGATCCCTCCAATCAGCCCAGCCAATCGCTCATAAACGGCCCAAAAGTGGAGACGTATCTAATGGACTCAATCCTACCCGAAAATATCAAGTGGAATCTTTTGAAGCCCAAACATGAAAGCCCACTTGAGCATGGTTTCTATGAGCTTAGGAGACACTTAAGAAGCTTTCTAGAAGCTTCCCTTCACGACCTAAGGTGCACCACACCTCACTTGATCAAGTGGATCAAGTTTGAGCTACACTTGCCTTATTTGGAGATTCTCGCCATTCATCTCCAACGGCTCTATTCCTTAAACCTTGGCCACGAAATGAAGCCTTCTCATGTAAACCAGAGTGTATCTAGACACTCGACATTTCCTCCCAAGCTGTCAAGACTCAAGCATGATCAACTTGCCTTATTTGGCCAAGACGAGCAATTAAGCCTAACGGCTAGTTGTGATTATTTTGCGATTTGTTTCTTTAGTCTTTTTTTTATTTTAGCTTTCTAGAATATTCTTGTACGAGCACTATATAATCTCAGCTTTGCTTTCATTGTAATTCACCTTTCAATCAAATTAATACAAGTATTTTCGTTTTCTTTCAAAGAGTCACTTTGAAGAATTGTTCATTCTCTTGAATATTGTGTGCGATTCACCTTATTCATTAGAAACCTCGGATCTAGTTATTTGTGTGATTCAAGTAGCTTGTTCGAGTCAAGGATTGAGAGAGTCAATCAACCCCATCGATTGAGAGAGTCAATCAAACCACCACCTTCCATCTCGACATCACGCCCACTTCCGCAACAAAGCTTATAATCTCTTGATTATCACATGTCCGTAAGTTTGGTGGATTCCATCTTACATCATCTGGTATCAGAGCTTTAAAAGCTCCTATCATAGGTTGTGTTCATCCAACCTTTATCCTTTATGTTTTCTGTTTTGTTATTTACTTTCATCTAAACCGAAAAATCCATAAAAAAAATTGTTTTTGTTTCAATTCTGTTTTCCTTTTTTTTTGTTATTTGATTTCTTTCATAAACTCAAAACCAAAATAAAAATTGTCTATTTTCTTTGTTTAGTTTCGTTTCATAAAAAGAAAATCCACAAAAATATTTATCATAGTCGAATTTTCCTTTATTATCGGTTTTTGCATTGTTTCCATTTAAAAATCAGAAAACCATATAAAAATTTCTTGTGTTTTAAAATCTTATGTCGTTTTCTTAAATCAGAATATTAAAACAAGTAATTTTCCTTTTATTATTTGAACTTTCGAAATTTATTTTGTCAAAAAAAAAATATATATATATATATACTTGTTTTTTTGAAATTTGCNTATTGTCGAATTTACATTTTTCTTTTTTTTCCTTGTTTAACCATATTGGACGCTTCACAATAACTTAAACTGATTCTGAATTTTATTATTGTCTCTTTGTTCTTACGAGGTCCCAAGGCCAAGGGTAAACAAACCAGAGGCGACAATGGAAGATTCGGATGAAGAAAATCCGTACCAATCCTTTGAAGACCATTGGAGCCAAGGAGAAGAAGACCAAGCCTTCTCCAACGATGAAGCTGACTATGAAGCACCACCGTGGCCAGGAGATGACTACTCAAGCTCTGAATATGGAGCAGATCCTGATGGAGACGAGCTTGAACCCGAGCCACCTGATTGTAGCCGAGACAACACCGATCAATCGATTCGGTCAAGCGAAGAAGAGACCGACCGAGAGGAGGATATAAGTGATGACCATGAAAGAGATTCATGGCAGGGAGAGGCTGACTCTCAATGTAGTCTAGACAAAGGAGACTACAACCACGAACCAGAACATGGTGAAGAAGAGCAATACCATAAGCCGTGGTGTGAAGAAATTGATATACAAGACAATCTAGGAGAAGATCGTTCATGGCGAGACGAAACTGATTCTGAAATCAGTTCAAGAGACAGTGACCAGTTTGATGAAGAAACTTGGAGCCACGAGGTTGAGCCAGAAGATAGTGTTGTTGACGATTCAGAGTATGGAGAGGAGGATCAAGAGCCAAACAAAGCAGCCATCGACAACACCATTCTAGACGAGCCATATGATGCACCAACGGATGATGAACCAGATTGTGAACCTCGCCACATTTGTTTTTCAGGTCATAAGCAAGAACCAGAAGCTTACCTACAATGGGAGAACGAAATGGAGCATTGGTTTAGGTCCCACCACATTCCAAAGGAGGATAGACTCACCTACGCCATTAACTCACTTGATGAAGAAGCTTCTACATGGTGGATTGATATGCTCAATTTAATACCCTAAATAGTACTAAAGCAGTTGCTGCAGTAAATCAAGGGGTCGAACACAAGAACTCAAGAATCACTCAATAGATTATATAGATCAGAAACAAGCTAAACCAGATGAGGTAATTGAAAACAGGGTTGCAAATAAAAGCGTTTGTAAATTCAGATGGAGGAATGTAGGCTTAGGGTATTTCTCAGGAAATCAATGAATGCAGCTAAATTAACTAACAGGATTCGGATTAAGTACGGTTCTAGAACTCAAATCACTTAAATATAGTTAACCAACTCTCGTTACGAAAACTATCTAAATCTAAATCCTAGGAATTCCAAATCTCTTTGCGAATCCTAAATTCTAAATCAGCTTTAAAGTTCAAGTTTGATATGTTCACAAATTAATTAAACCAAATCTCTTTGCGAATAATTAATTTGCTCACCTAGGTTCTATCAGGTAATTAATCGCACTCTCGTGCCTAATCAATTATCCTAAGATCTAAGTTCTAGGTGATTAATCTAGAACTAGCTTTGAGAACAACCTAAGGTGAAGAACTAATCAGATAGTGAATCCTAACAGAAAATCAACCTAGCATTCAAAGAAATCCCTACGAGAAAACCCTAAACCTAACAGGTGATCTACTCAGACATGAATATTAAATCAATAAACATGTTGAATAAATACTCTTATATAAAATCAGAAAGAGAAACAAGGTTTTGAGATCTGATCTCGGACGAAGGGAAACTAGACTTGTATCTCACCAAAATCTCTCTTAAACTAAAGCAAAATAAAGCATAGCCTAAACAATGGCTGTAAAATCCTATTTATAACCTAAATCACGACTTGGGGTCTTCTTGTAATTATCAGAGACTTCTGGGCACTTTTTGCAATTCTTCAAACTTCATTAAGTCGCGACTTTGAAATCTGCTTCGATGGGTATCGATCGATACCAGGGGGTATCGATCGACACTTGACGTGAATTCGGGTACTTTAGCCAGCACACTTCAGTTTCGCTCCAGAATGCTCCATAAACTCCAATATCTCCAAGAATACTCCAAATGTGCTAAAACCTGTGAAAGACTCTAAAAGACTCCAAAACACTAGAAAAGACTCTATAAAAGGACTTATATCATGGCCTAAACAGGGTAAAAACCATGATATATCAACTCCCCCAGACTTAGCCTTTGCTTGCCCTCAAGCAAATAAAAGACTAAACCAGAGAAAGAGGTTTGAAAACGCGGAGACTCACCTGTTCATGAACCATCGAAATGACCTTCTTTCCAAGTACCCAAATGTCACCTGATCAGCTTTCAATCTAACCACCATGTACTTCTCCGTAGACATTCGCAGCTTTTCCAGACTCCATACATTATCCCACAGCATTGTTCAAATAAAACCTTCATCGCCAGTTTCATCTCTGTAGTTAATATTCAAGAACCCAGTAGACTCTTTACCAGACAATATCGAGACAAAGGAACCACCCTTTTTCACACTTTTTGTATCAATTTCTCTCCCCCAGACTTATTACTTATTATGTTCTTATTATTTTTTTATTTTCAGCTTAGCATATACACGTCAAGGTATGAGACGCGAGTATTGATGGTGTTTGCCACCAAATCCCCGGTTCTTCCCTATCTATGTATCAAAGGATGTAGGCGAATAATGGCATCATAGGAAAATCCTAGCCTGGCTTCCAAACCTTTGTGTGATCATCCCCTCTTAAGTAGAATAATGGGATCGCTGGAAATTTTCCTAACCCTCTACTCAGAAGAAAATCATTTCAATCTTTTATGCTCTTAATCTATCAACTTATTTCAGGGGAGAGAGATACTGTTACACTAGACACATGGGTTCCTCTATCAGATATGAATGATGAATCAAGCTCTATGAACACTAACCACATTGATGAAGTGCAAAAATTGGCTCAGGTTTAAGAAGAACTCTGCTGGAGACATGGATGTTTTCTAGTCAACTGGTCAGTCCTTGGATTTTTCATTAGTCGATTTAGAGTTGGTCCTGTAACACTGTGCACTCAAAAACAAAATTACATCAATAGGTTCAAGCACAGGATCATCATCTCCAACAGAATTTTGACTCAATAAAACGATTTGACTCGATAAAACAACTGACTCTAAGAAAAACAAAAACTTTGTCAGCAGACACCTCCCCCAGACTTGAACAACACTGTCCCCAGTGTTATCTAGCCTAGAGTCAGTGAAATAAAACAAAAGAAGAGGATAAACGAAGAGAAACAAGAAGTTACCTTGCTGGAACGTCAAGCATCGATCGACACACAGCCTGGGTATCGATCGATACCAGGCTTAAATCGACTTGACGAACTTTTCATCCGCGATTGGTGTCGATCGATACCAATGGGGTATCGATCAACACTAGGCGATTTTGGATTTTGCTCCTTCTTTATCCTGACACAAACACAAAACGAACGAAAAATAAAAAGAAAAACGACTCAAAAACAGACTCACCAGGGGGTTGCCTCCCACCAAGCGCTCGTTTAACGTCAATAGCTTGACTGTAACGCCATTCAGGCTGTTGGTGCATCATCCAAAGGCATTATCTGCCCTGTTGGAATCTCGGCTTTCGCCCAATAGTGTTTCACTCTTTGTCCATTGACAGTGAACTCCTCGCCTTTGCGATTGATCAGCACTACAGCACCATCGGTCTGACCTCTTTGATTGTGAAGGGACCTGACCAACGTGAACGCAGTTTACCAGGAAACAATTGCAAACGAGAGTTATACAGAAGTACCTGGTCATTTGGCTCGAAGTGTCTGGAGATGATCTTCTTATCATGATAAGCTTTGGTTATCTCCTTGTACAGCCTCGAGTTCTCATAAGCATGGTGCCTGATCTCATCCAGCTCGTTCAGCTGAATCAACCTCCTCTCAGCAACAGGCTTGATGTCGAAGTTCAGCATCTTTGTTGCCCATGCAGCCTTGTGCTCGATCTCCACTGGAAGGTGGAATGCTTTCCCATACAACATTTGGAAAGGTGTAGTACCCAGCGGTGTCTTGAAAGCAGTCCTGTATGCCCAAAGTGCATCATCCAGCTTTGTAGACCAATCCTTCCTAGAAGCATTCACTGTCTTCTCCAAGATCTCCTTGATCTGCCTGTTGGAGACTTCAACTTGCCCACTTGTCTGAGGGTGTTATGGAGTAGCTACACGATGGTTTACACCATACTTCTTCAACAACCTCTCGAAAACCTTGTTGATAAAGTGAGAGCCACCATCACTTATCACAATCCGAGGTACTCCAAAGCGAGGGAAAATGATGGTCTTAAACAGCTTAAGAACCACCGCAGAGTCATTCTTCTCACTAGCTATCGCTTCCACCCATTTGGACACATAGTCCACAGCAACCAGGATGTAGTTCTTCTTGTGTGAAGATGGGAAAGGGCCCATAAAATCGATGCCCCAGCAATCAAAAACTTCAACCTCAAGGATGAAATTTTGTGGCATCTCATGTCTCTTACTGATCTTCCCTCTCCTCTGACAAGCGTCGCACTGTGAGACGAAAGTATGAGCATCCTTGAACATGGTAGGCCACCAGAAGCCTGCTTGAAGAGCCTTGGATACTGTCTTGAAAGTGGCAAAGTGTCCAGCATAGTCTGATCCATGGCAATGAAACAACACATCTGGAACCTCTGACTCAGCAACGCATCTCCTATATATGCCATCAGAACAATGCTTGTACAAGTAAGGTTCATCCCAAAAGAATCTCCTTATGTCGCGCATGAACTTCTTCTTGTCATACTTCTTGAGGTGTTTTGGCTCTGCATCTGCAGCGAGGTAATTGGC
>PKML01053346.1:435798-497163 GCA_002933935.1 Eutrema yunnanense | reverse complement strand
TCGAAACCGTCATCCACATGGTTATCCACTGGGCTATCCACAGCCTCAAAATCGTTACGTGAATCATTCTCACAATCTTCATTACCATCATTCATCGGCTCTTCATTGATATTCTCGTTATTTTGTTCTGATATTTCGCCAACTCTGCAAATAGTAAGGATTCCACCATTATCTGCATCATCAACTCTCCCATTTGAAGCCGGCTCCCCATAATTCTTACCAAATGAACTTCCTCGCCCCGCTCTTGAAATTTGATCGACCCACTGACTTTTTTCCAAATCATCATTCGACAACTCCACATGCATAACATGTCGAAGTCCCTTTTCATCCGATGTCGTCAAATAAACAAAAACGTCCTCGTCATCTACAATATATGACTCTCTCGCAGCATTAGAGACGCTATAACTCAATTTCAGCTTCCTCGGGGTTTCATCTAACGCAATCTTTCTGCATATTTTCTCTACTAACATCGAATAAGTTATCTCTTCCATAGATGCGGTCTTAAACGATATAGCGTATACGGAATTTATTGAAACCCATTCATGCTCTTCTGTATAGTACCCTCCATAGTCAAAATGAACGTTTGTGTGCCTCTTCCCCATCGCCTCCTGGAAACAAGATTAAAAAAAACACAAATTACGAATTACACAATTTGTCATAGTTATTTCATTTGTTCCAGTTGTCCTAATATCTCTCAGTTATATACCATTTGAACCAGTTGTCCTACTATCTCTCAGTTATACCATATGTTCCAGTTGTCATACGTCTGCAGATTTCCAGATTTGGGATCGATTCTAAATTGTGGTTTCCTCTAGATTTACCACCATTCAACAGCAAAATTCGATAAATAACCTATGGAAATAGCTATTCTTACCATTAAACATGATAACAAACCAAATGTGTTACCAAAACAACCAAATTCCTTTTCAAATCCCTAAATCTAACAAATCCCCAAATCTCCTATCCAATAACTCACCAAACCCGATGAAGAAAGGAGAACAAACCGAGGCCAACGAGAACGAAGAACTCGCCGGAGGTGACGGAGAACGTGGTTGAAGGAGCTCGGTTTGAGCAACAATGGCGGCTCGGGAGGTGGAGGGAAGGTCGCGGATGGGTTAATGGCGATCTGTTTTTTTTTTTTTCGTTTTTTTTTTTTTACAAATATCATTAAAGTTACAATTGGCATTACACATCTTGAGTGGCATCCAGATTAGTACATGGCATGGGAGAATTTTTTCTCAACAAAAGTGGCATATGAGAATGGCGCTCGAAGATGATCGTGAGAGAGAGAGAGATTGAAGAAGATAAGTGTTTGTTTGATTAACCTTCTCAAATGGCCCGAAGGCTTACATATGTAGAAGATCAAACCGGTTCGGTTTACATAATTGAACTACTAAACCAAGAGAAATAACTAAACCAATATAAAGAGATAAGCAAAGCGTAATTCCTGTAACAATACTCCCTCGTCGACAACATCCTTGCCCTCAAGGATGATAATTCAGAATACTTGGTGAAGAAATCTTGGTAAACACTTATGCTCAATTCCAAAAGCAGAACACTCCTTTTTCTTTGCGTACCTTTGTCTGATAATATCTTTGGTGGTCTTTGTAAGTGAAACACTTCATAAGCACGAGATTCAGCAAATGAGTTCTTAAAAATAAACCCAGCTTGGAGATGAGGTGTGTAATCTAAAGATGGTGGTGAGATGATCTCATCAACGCTTTGCCCATTCAAAATATCATAATCATTGAGCCTGAGAAACACTGGAATTCCTTCTCCATCTCCATAATCCTTGACGAGAAAAGTAAACAAGCGTGTCTCTCCAAACTCAAGTTCACAAATCCATCCGTCATCTTTATCATCCACATATTCTTTCATTGTCAGAGCTAATATTATGATCTTACCATTTCTCGAGAAATTGTTCTTTCGCTTCTTAGCTCCAGCTTCAACTCTCCTCAGCTTCCTCTTTCCCTTAGCACAAATCAACCATCCACACATATTGTTACTCGTCCATGAAAGCTCCAACTTATTTTGTAACAGATGTGTCTGCACGTGGATTTGTAATGCATCTCTTTCTTCCAAAATTGGTTGCAACTTAAATTGCTTAACCGAGCATGCTTCATACTTCTGAGTATCTATTCGCAACTCTGCCCAATAACAACTCGTTTTCACCTCTCCCCGAAGTAAATGTTCTGTAAGCTGAACAACATCCTCCACGTTTGTGTGCTTAAACGTCTTCACATCCAGAAAAGACATCTTAATCACCAATTGCCGTGTCATAAGAACTGAAATCGCATGCAATATCTTATTCTTGTTCTTCCAACGATGCCACACATGACAAGCTTGTTTCACAAGCAACAACATCTGCTTCGTATACTTGCAATCATAGATTTCTAGCCTACATATCCATTCTTCTAGACCAAATTTTCTTTTCCAATTCTGAGAATATGTTAATGGTGGAGAAAACCTCATGAGACAGCTTAAGTTTGTCCCATAGAATCTTTGGGATATCTTCATAATTATATCAGGACTCTTAACTTCACTTAGCCAATCCCACTGATCTTGTATACACACTAACCCACCTGGTTCCCATACACGTTCCGACCGAGATAGACCCATATACTGTTTCTCTTCGGCCTTGTTTCGAAGCGAGATAGGCGGAACAACATCGATGTAGGATCTGCTATCAGCGCTTAGCTGAAACGGAGGTGGTTGTTGTCGTTTACCCATTCTCCAATGCTGCCATGTGATCCCTATTCTCATTGGTTCAACCTGAATATTGGAGAAAGAACTGTTGTACGCCTTGCTCCTTCTTTCCATGAGTATATACTGTCCAAGTTGTGGCATGACTCCAATCAAATTCTTGTGTTTGAACTTGAACCTCCAGGCCTTAAGACATTTTCTCTGTTTCTTCTTACATGTTGCCTTTAGAGACATTTGATTAAACGACTGGCGTGCCATTTTGTTGTCATTGACACTTAGTGATTGTTGAGGTTGTGCTTCGTGAGTAACCACTCCATTAAGCAAGAGCGGAACACTAGTTGTTTCAGCTCCTTGAACCGCATAGAACATGTCTGAGTTCTTCGTCTCTGTACCATCAGAATGTGTATTAGAGGGATTCGTCTCCTTCTCAAAAATTGAAGCAGCTTGTTTCAAACTCATCTTATCATCATCAACAATTCCTTTAACAGCTGGTTCTTTCCGATCCAAGGCAACGAAAACCTGCAAAACTGAGTCACGCTCAAACTTTGGTGGCTGATCCACATATTCATCAGCAATTACGTCAAACTCTGTATCCTCGGAAAGTTGATCATCATCACATTCCGTCAAGAAAATCTGTATTCCCTTGTGCTTCGACTGATGATGACCAGGGGTATCTTGCTTTTCACAAAACAAACACAGTCCGTTTGTCATTCTCTCATACACCTCTTCACATGAATACTCTCGAGGCAGCTTCTCTTTTGGAACCGACAGAACTTTAGCTATCTCAGGGGCATCCGTAGTGATTGAAATCTGTCTCGATCTGTTGAAATCTGGAGGATCCGGTGGACGAGGTGCTTCTGCTGGCATTATCGGAGTGCTAGATGAGTATGGATTAGATACCCGGTGTGGGATCTGTGAGAACGGAGCTTCCGAGATGAACGCTTCCATATTTGCAAATCGCAGGGCGTCGTAGGCTTGCTTCTGCTCCTCCTTTCGCATGCGCTTCTCTTCCACATGCTTATTCATCCTGATTATCCATTGTTCTTCTGTGATTGCCATTGATTTTGGTCCTAATAGTTCGAATGCTCTGATACCAATGAAACAGGAAAACCAAGTGAGATAAAATCCGATCCAGAGGTTTACCGAAAACCCGGAGATCGGTAAATCTGGGCTAGAAGATGATCAGAAGGAAGAAGAGATCATCTCGGAGACACCTGATTCGTATGATGATAGATGATGATGAAGATGATCGTGAGAGACTGAGAGATTGAAGAAGATAAATGTTTGTTTGATTAACCTTCTCAAATGGCCCGAAGGCTTACATATGTAGAAGATCAAACCGGTTCGGTTTACATAATTGAACTACTAAACCAAGAGAAATAGCTAAACCAATATAAAGAGATAAGCAAAGCGTAATTCCTGTAACAGGAGGCTGAAGTTTGAGAGAGAATTTCGATCTCTAGAGATCGAGAAAGAAGAAGTATTTGAGCGGATATAATTATAAAAAAATAGACTGAAAGTCTCAAACAAAATTTGAGCGGTGGTCTGAAAATTTTGGCCAAATATTTGGAGGCAAATTTTGCGACTAAATGGTGACTCATATGACTGTTTTGTTCTACGCAAATGGTCGCAAAGTAGTCACAATTTGTGACTGTTTTGTGACTCTATTTTGTAAGTCACAAATTTATACCCTAAACCCTAAACTTTAAGAGTCATGAAAGTTTGAATATGACTGTTTTGTGACTCTATTTGGTAAGTCACTTTTATGAAGATTCAGTGTATATATTAGTTGAAATCAATGTAAAAACGTATGAATTATCATATTTACAATTCTATTTTGTTGATTTTCTTTTTTTTTTTAAATTGGAGTTGCTAAACGGTCGCAAATTTGTGACTTTTTTGTGACTACTATAAAAAAATCGAGTAGAGTTGCTAAACTAAACGGTCGCAAATTTGGGACCTTTTTGTGACTACTATTAAAAAAAATCTAGTAGAGTTGCTAAACGGTCGCAAATTTGAGACCATTTTGTGACTACTTAGACGTGTTATGAGTAGAAACAAACATAAGTTTAGAATTATATACTGATTCAGTCTATATAATAGTTCAGTATATAATTCTTGATCTACTCAGACACAAGTTTTTTCTCTAATATAATGATCCAGTCTATATAATAGTTCAAATCTATATAAAAACGTCTAAATTAACCTATTACAATTATATACTGATGAATTTCTTTAAAAAATCGACTGGAGTGGCAAAACCGAAGCAAATCAGTCACAAATGTGGGACTACTTTTGCGATTACAACGTAAGACTACAAATCAGTCACAAATTTGCGACCCTTTTGTGACTACTATGTTTCGTTGTTAATTGCTTTAAAAAATCGACTGGAGTGGCAAAACCGAAGCAAATCAGTCACAAATTTGGGACTACTTTTGCGACTACAAAGCCAGACTACAAATCAGTCACAAATTTGGGACTCTTTTGTGACTCCTCTGTTTCGTCATTAATTTGCGACTGTTTTGCCACTGCATTACGAGTAGTCGCAAATTAGTCACACTTTCGTCCCACATTTTTGTGACAAAAAAAAAGAGTCGCAAAAAGTGGTCACAAAAACTGTGTTTTCTTGTAGTGAGTGAACTTGGGTTTCCGCAGAAGACGGTGGAGATGTTCTGTGACTCCCAGAGCGCGATCTGCTTGGCTAAGAATAGCGTCTTCCACGAGCGAACGAAGCATATCGACTATCGGTTTCATTTCATCAGAGATGTGGTGACAGAAGGGGACATCGTGCTGAAGTAAATCCTGCCGATTTGCTCACCAAGTCATTACCGGTGGCTAAGTTCGAAGATGGAAGAAGAGATGTCAGGGTATTGAAAAACCAGATCTAGCTCGGAGTGAGCTAGGCTAGCTAGGGGAAATGGGGTTAGGTTTTCGGCAAGGTGTTTGTCGGAACGGAAAGAGGATCGAATGAGATTCTCGTGTTCTGTCTGAATGAAGATAGAGGTGGAGAATGTGAGTGGTCAATCTACATTCAGGTTATGGGTTGCTTCAAGTTGTTGGGCCTAAGTAACTCTGGTAAAGTCCAACTGCAATTGAAGTAAGCATAAACGGTGTCATCTGGAATAGTGTCCAAGTGCAGAGTATTCCTCTGGTCAAAGAAGGTTCTTACGCAGGGTAATCTGTGTGAGCTTGGGGATAAGCTGAGCTGGACCTGCACTGGATAAAAGAGACGTCATAGAAGGATCTAGAAAGAAATCAGAGTGTGACAAGCATAGCGTAGGAGAAGGATCTAAGAGCAGAGAATAGGGTTTAAGAGGATACTCATCTTCTTCTTCTTAATCTCCTTGATATTCTTGGTTGTAGCTCTAGATCATACCTCTGGTATCTTGTACACTAAATTACCTTCTAGTGAAAGCCTTGAGAGCTGGCATTAAGCTCTCCAAGACGTACCTTGGCCGGATTTGGCTTTGGGAACTTGTAATCTCTGTGTCGTCTCATTTACTATGTTTCCTACAAACACAAACAAACAACATAGCATTACCAACACTAATAATGAAATAGACCAGTTCTAGGGAAGAACTAAAGTCTGAAATCACTACAACACCCAACAACGTTCCCACAAATAACATAGCTACAGATGATTTCTTCCCTGCATTCATCCCCTCTTTTCTCATTCTTTCGTTAAGCCTTCTCCTCATCTCATGTTCCATTTTCTCGAACACTGTCCCTTCAATATCAACAACTGCTTTCCTCAATTCTCTTATATCCACTGCAACTACCATATGCTGCTCCTCTATCTTCCTCGACTCCTCGATCAATGCTTCATCAATCCATTTGAAAATGTAGTTTTCATTTCTCCGCTATACAGAATTTTAAGCTAGTCACATCAAATTATCCATCTAAATTTTCATCAGACAGACAATTTTCTAACATATTTGGACCTTTGCCGCGATTGAGCTTCTGAAAAACGGTCTACCCGGGTTTTTCTCTGTTTTCGAAACATACATGACAATTCTCTGTCCACATCAACAACTACTTGGGATTCCAGCACTTCTTCTCCTGTGGAGACCAGATGACGCCGAAGATGTCAGGCTCATCTTCTATTTTTTTTATTTAACCTTTACATATGCTTTCTAGCGATATAACTTACTTCCTTGTCCCTCTTATATAAACAAATAATACCTTAAATCAAAATCAATACTTTTAAAACTAAACCGGAACTTTTATTAAATCAAGGCGTCATCATATCCACGTGGATACGATTTCTATTCACATTTGTAACTTCATTCCAATTTACGTTTTTTTTTCAAACAACATTGATTTGCATTACAGTAGGGATCTATTTCATCTACGTGGACGATTCCTTTTTAATTTTTAATTTTTAATTTTTCAAAACTACGGTTCAACGATTTCTGTCACGATTAACTGGAATATCAAACCATCCACGCTTCTTCATTTTTCCCCCACGATCACTCCTATACCAGGTATATTTCAACGTTCAATTCTTTTTCTTTTCTTACCATCCATATTCATCTTCTTTTAAATAAATCTACAAACGCAGAACATCGCCCGAGAGTGATTGATTGATTTCAACTACTTCGTGAGGTCAATCCCGATGCATATCTCCTTCGAAGAAATTTGGGAAGGAGGTTGTCTACAAGAATTCTTCCGTTACAGGATAGAGAGCAAGAAGGACATTCACACTTACTTCAAAAGGGTGACACACCCATTAACGCCTTATGTCGCTTCTCACGCAATCCGAATCTACCGTCCCGAGGAGTACCAAGAGTACTCGAACAAGATAAGCCGAGAGAAGTTGAAAGAATTCAACAACGTGGTTCGTAATCTACTTAGAGGTACTACTTTTGCTAGAGCTTGCATGGATCATATGATTGGTCACTTCTTTTGTGAAAGCAAAGAATTCGTCAAGGAGATATAAGATTTTTTCACGAATGCTATGAACGGAAAACCCGTTAGGAGTCTCCATAAGATTGAAGAGGGAGGTCAGTTTCTAATCACTTGCAACATATGTGGATTTGAGTTTAAGAACGTTCTTTGTGATTCCGGAGCTTGCCTAAGCATCATGTCAAAATCGACCGCCAAGCATATCGGTCTCAAGCACGTACACCATACCCGAACGAAGCTCAACATGGCTGATGAGGCGTGCGTCACACCAAAGGGAATCGCATATGATATGCCAATAAGGATTGGAGATTGCATAGCGCCCGTCGATTTCTACATTGTCAAGACGACGAAAGTTGATTCAACACCGGTGATCTTAGGATGACCGTTTTTTTCAACCATTAGAGCCATCATGGATTGGCCAAATCGACGTGTGTCCTTTGCTAATGTCAACAAAGATGAATTCTACACCGCTGTCCCTCTCACTCCCAAGAGGGAAGGTCACTTCAATGCAAAAGACCACGATCCCGACTCACTATGGAGCGATGATTCACATGACGTGGAAACCAAAAGGAGATCGAAGAAGACTTGTCGTAAGACACTGTCCTTCTACGACTAAGCTCACCTCGTTACTGATATATCATGGTTTTTACCCTTTTTAGGCCATGATATAAGTCCGTTTTATAGAGTCTTTATACTATTTTGTATTGTCTTAGAGTCTTTTACAGGTTTTAGCACGTTTGGAGCTTTCTGGAGCATTTTGGAGCAAAGCTGAAGTTCGTGTTGCTGAGTACCCGATTTAACGTCAAGCATCGATCGATACCTCCTTGGTATCGATCGACACCCATCGCAGCAGACACGACCCGCGAATTTTCCAAGAGTTGAAGAATTGCAGAATTTCCCCAAAAGACTTTATTATTTACAAGAAGCCCCAAAACGTGATTTAGCTTATAAATTAGGTTTTCAGCCACCTGTTTAGGCTATGCTTTATTCTACTTTGATTCTACTTTAGTTTTTGGGAAAGACAACTCTGAACTCCTGTTTTATTGATTTCTTTGATGATCTATTCAATCATGTTGCTTTCAATCTCCATGTCTGAGTAGATCCACTTTAGGTTCAGGGTTCTCATAAGGGTTTTCTCTGAATGCTAGGTTGATTAATTTATTAGGATTCACTATCTGAATTAGTTCTTCACCTTAGATTGTGTTCAAAGCTAATTCTAGGTTGACGAATCTGAAACTTAGATCTTAGGATAATTGATTAGGCATGACAGTGCGATTAATTACCTAATAGAACCTTAGGTGAGTAAATTGATTATTCGCAAAGAGATTTGGTTTAATTGATTTGTGAACATATCAAACTCGGTATTAAAGCTGATTTAGACTTTAGAATTCGCAAAGAGATTTGGAATTCCTAGGATTTAGATTTAGATAATTCTCGCAACGACAGTTGGTTAATTATACCTTAGTGATTTGAGTTCAAGAACCGCGCTAAATCTGAATCCTGTTAGTTAGTTTATCTGCATTCATTGATTTCCTGAGAAATACCCTGAGCCTATCTTTTTCCCAATTGAATTCACAACTGTTGTAATTTACATTCTGCCTTTCAATACCATTGATTGCTTAGCTTGATTCTCACATATATAATCTATTGTGTGTTTCTGTGAGTCATTGTGTTCGACCCCTAGCTATACTACGACAACTGCTTTAGTATCTAAATAGGGTATTAATTTGAGCATATCAAATTTGGCGCCGTTGCCGGGGACTCAATTCGCCATTAGATTTTAGTCTGAGAATTTCGACTAAGTTCGTCGGTATCGATCGATACTACCTAGTATCGGTCGATACTTGCCGTCTGCCAGCTCTTACGAGGCAAGATTATGAGATCAAACCTCAGATGATTGCATTGGTGAAGCAGCACATGTTCTATGGTTTGCCAGCGGAGCATCCAATGGATCAAATCGAGAAGTTTGAAGAGATTTGCAGCACTACCAAGTCGAACGGCGTCCCTGCTGATTTCCTTAAGTGCAAACTTTTCCCTTTCTCCCTAAGGTACTGAGGTGGCTCATGTCACTCCCTGCTGGGTCATTGACTACTTGGGATGAATGCAGGACTACTTTCTTGGATCATTTCTACACCAAGTCCAAGACGGCTTCGCTTTAAAACAAGATCGCGGCTTTCCAGCAGCATCCAGGGGAGTCCTTTTGCGAAGCTTGGGAAAGGTTTAGAGAGTACCGCAGGGAGTGCCCTCATCATGGGTACTCAGATGAACAAATTCTAAGCATCTTCTACGATGGAGTTGAATGGGACTACAATAACGCCCTTAATACTGCAAGCAATGGAGATTTCATGACCAAGACTAAGGAAGGAGCGTACCAATTGATAGAGAACCTAGCTGCAAGTTCTGGGAATCGATGTCCCGAGTATGATAGGTCTAAACGTCCAAATGGTGTAGACTCGCAGAAGATAGACGAGCTGACTGCAAAGGTGAACCTACTACTAAAGGGAAATCATAAAGATGTGCAGTCTTGCGAGGAGACAGGAGATGCGATCCTTTGTCAAAGATCAGCCGATGAAGAGATTGATGAGCTGCAAGAGGTGAACTACGTTAGCGGACAAGGGTATGTGCATAATAGAAGTTTCAACCAGAATTATAGGGACAACCCGAATTTGTCCTACAGGAGCACCAACGTCGAGAATCCCCAGGATCAAGTATACCCTCACCATGCTCAACAACCTCAAGGAAAAACCTTTGTGTAAAACACTGGTATCTCAGGTTTTTCTCAGAGCTTCCAAGGGCCTAACAGGTTTCAAGGCGGATTCCAACAGAAACAGCCGTTCAGCACATTTCAGCCAACGAAGCCCGCTCTATTTTAAGTTACCGCCAGCCCCGCGGATAACTCCCAGGATGAGCTCAAGGCTCTCATGCAACAACTCTGGCTCAACCAGCAGCAATCTTCCAAGGAGATTAATGTTAAGGTCGACAACATGTACAACGACCTCAACAGCAAGTACGAAGCCGTATGCACTCATGTGAAGAAGTTGGACACTCAAGTTGCTCAAATTGCCGAAGCAATTAAGAGGCCGCAAGGAGTTCTTCCAGGAAAGGTAGAGCAGAACCCAAGGAACGAATTCGTGAACTCCATCACACTCAGAAGCAGGAAAGCGCTAGAACCTGTTGCACAAAAAGGGAAGGATACTGATGCCGTAATCAACCTAGAAGGAGATGACGAAGAATCCACCCCAAAAGAGATGGTACCTACAGATGCAAGCGCTGGAGAAGAACCGCAAGCGCAGCCCCCTACGTGTATCTACACTCCGAGGATTCCGTACCCTACTCGTCAAAGGAAGTCGCGCAAGGACCTAGAAAAAGCAAAGTGCAGGGAAATGTTGAAAGATCTCATGGTGAAGTTTCCTCTGGTCGATGCGATCCAAATGATACCCTCGTTGAGGAAATATATGAAGAGCTTGGTGACGAGTAAAATGTCCACTGAAGACGGTGTCATAATTGTTTCCAAGGATTGCAGTGCGGTCCTCCAAAACAAGATGCCAAGGAAGCTAGGCGATCCGAGGAAGTTTGTTCTCTCAGTGCAGATTGGGGCAATGGCTTTTGCTTGCTCTTTGTGTGATCTCGGTTCTAGCGTGAAATTGATGCCATATTCTTTTGCTAAGCGACTCGGGTTCACAAAGTTCAAGCAAACCAAGATCTCCTTGGTATTTGCCGATCGTTATGTGAGACTTCATGTTGGTGTTCTTGAGGATCTACATGTACGGATTGGAGACGCCTTCGTTCCTGCGGATTTCGTGGTTATAGAGCTTGATGAAGAACCAAGAGATCCACTCATATTGGGAAGACCTTTTTTATGCACAGCGGGAGCCATAATAGATGTGAAAATGGGTGAATAGATCTCCACCTCGGAGACATTGTGATAAAGTTTGAAATGGACAAGATGCTGAAGAAACCTATGATAGACGGGCAGACGTTCTTGATTGATGACTCACTGGAAGTCGACAACGAGGTCGTCAGAGAAATTTTGAGAGATGCCCCGTTGGAGACGGTTTTGATGAGGGCTGAGATTGAACACGGGTTTATGAGTGATGATGCAACAAGGTACGCTAAGATGCTGGATTCAAGCCAGACAATAGAGATGATGGTTCAACACATCAGCCTAGATGGAGCCGCTGAGACGCCTCCAACGGCAGGTCATCTTGCGCCTCTTGCTAGCATGTGGAGCGAGTTGAAAGCCCCAAAAATCGAACTCAAACCACTTCCAACAGTGCTAAGGTACGCCTTTCTTGGTCCTAATTCTACTTATCATGTGATCATCAATGCTGAGTTGAACAATGTTGAGACTGCTTTGCTTCTATGTGAACTAAGGCCCTGATTGGTATAACAGATAGTAGAGCAGAAGCATTAAGCAGCAGAAGCAGTATGCTGCTGAAGTTGTATGCTCTGATTAATGTAGTGATTGGTAGAGCTGTGAAATATTATATATAGAAGTATCTAATATATTTATTTGTAAGCAATAAATCTATAGTTATATTTATAATATATTTTTTAATAACTTTTTTTCATATTTCAATTGTATTTATTATATTATATATTTACAAAAAAATTATTTGAAAATTAATAAAATAATAAAATAATGGTAAATATTAGTTTTAAAAGTATAAAATTTACACTTTAATCTAAACATAATTTTTTGATATTATTTAACAAAATAAAATAATTATATAAAATTATTTTAATTTTTTTGATATTTTATAGGTTAATGCTCTATCAAAAGCTTCATATGAAAGCATAGAGGAAGGAGCATTTGGAGAGCATTTGGAGCTTCTAAATGCTTCCCTAAATGCTTTGTTGATTGGTTGATAAAATGCTTAATGCTTTTTTTTTAAATGCTCTACCAATCAAGGCCTTAGAAAGTATCGTAAGGCTTTAGGCTACTCACTAGACGATCTCTCAGGGATATCACCAGATCTTTGCATGCATAGGATACATCTAGAGGACGAATCAATGACTTCGATAGAACATCAGAGACGGTTAAACCCGAACCTCAAGGATGTTGTAAAGAAAGAGATAATGAAACTTCTAGAGGCGGGCATTATATATGCTATCTCTGATAGTACTTGGGTGAGCCCGGTCCATGTTGTGCCGAAAAAGGGTGGTGTTACAGTTGTTAATAATGAGAAAAATGAGTTAATCCCAACTAGAACTGTTACGGGGCATAGGATGTGTATTGATTACCGGAAATTAAATGCTGCTACTCGCAAGGATCATTATCCTTTGTCTTTCTAATTTATGCAGGGTATTGCAACGCTACGAGGAAAAGCATCTGGTGTTGAATTGGGAAAAGTGCCATTTCATGGTCAGAAATGGGATTGTCTTGGGTCATCGAATTTCAGAGCAAGGAATCGAGGTGGACAAGGCAAAGATAGAAGTAATGATTGGTGTACAACCTCCTGAGCCTGTCAAGGGGATTAGAAGTTTCCTAGGACATGCGGGGTTCTGCAGGAGATTCATCAGGGATTTCTCCAAAATCGCAAGACCCTTAACCCGACTGCTTTGCAAGGAGGTAAAATTTGATTTTGAAAGATTGGCTAACCACCCCTACTATCAAGGGAGCACTCGTTAGCGCACCAATAGTCCAACCGCCAGATTAGGAGCTCCCTTTCGAAGTAATGACTGATGCCAACGATTTCACGGAAGGAGCTGTTTTGGGACAGCTAAAGGACAAGAAGCTTCATGTTATCTACTACGCCAGCATGACTCTAGATGACGAACAGTGCAAGTACGCCACAACCGAAAAGGAACTTCTTGCCATAGTGTTTGCTTTCGAGAAGTTCCGGTCTTATCTCGTGGGGTCTAAGGTCATAGTGCACACAGATCACGCGGCTCTGAGGTATCTACTTACCAAGAAGGATGCCAAACCTCGACTCTTGCGTTGGATCCTTTTGTTACAAGAATTTGACCTTGAGATCAAGGACAAGAAGTGATATGATCATGGACGTGAAGGCTTCGGATGCGGTTCAAAAAGACGCAATGGTCATTCCCGAAGGACCCATCACTCGTTCTAAGGCATGGAAGCTAGCGAGAGCGGTGCGTAGCTTACTTACGGATTCCCAGATCGAGGAGGATCAACTTACGCAACCCGTCCGTACCTCACTATCTTCGAATTCTCCTTGAGGTTTGGCCGTTTGTGTAAGTCGCGTTGTACTCTTTTTCCTGTATACGGTTTTGTCCCAATGGGTTTTCTGTATAGAGGTTTTAACGAGGCAACCGTCTTACACCGTCTAACGGTCCGATCTCTTGAGAATTTGATATATCATGGTTCTTACCCTGTTTAAGCCATGATATAAGTCTGTTTTATAGAGTCTTTCTAGTATTTTGTAGTGTTTTAGAGTCTTTTGCAGGTTTTAGAACGCTTGGAGCTTAATTGGAGATATTAGAGCTTTTTGGAGCATTCTGGAGCGAAGCAGAGATTCCTGTAGCTGAAACATCGAAATCATATGAGTATCGATCGATACCCCCTGGTATCGATCGATACCCGTCGAGGAAACAGAAAGATCGCGACTTATTGAAGAGTTGAAGAATTGCAGAATTGGCCCAGAAGACTTTGATATTTACAAGAAGACCCATAACGTGTTTTAGCTTATAAATTAGGTTTTCAGCCACCTGTTTAGGCTATGCTTGATTGTATGCTTATTTTACTTTGGTTTTAGAGAGACAAGTCTGAATCTCCCTTCGTCCGAGATCAGATCTCTAAACCTCTTGTTACTCTTTCTATTTTATTGATGATCTATTCAATCATGTTGCTTTCAATCTCCATGTCTGAGTAGATCCACTTTAGGTTCAGGGTTCTCATAAGGGTTTTCTCTGAATGCTAGGTTGATTTGTTTATTAGGATTCACCATCTGAATTAGTTCTTCGCTTAGGTTGTGTTCAAAGCTTGTTCTAGATTAGCTACCTAGAATATAGATCTTAGGATAATTAATTAGGCACGACAGTGCGATTAATTACCTGATAGAACCTAGGTGAGCAAATTGATTATTCGCAAAGAGATTTGGTTTAATTGATTTGTGAGCATATCAAACCTGATATTAAAGCTGATTTAGACTTTAGGATTCGCAAAGAGATTTGGAATTCCTAGGATTTAGATTTAGATAATTCTCGCAACGACATTTGGTTAATTTTACTTTAGTGATTTGAGTTCAAGAATTGCGCTAAATCTGAATCATGTTAGTTAGTCTATCTGCATTCATTGATTTCCTGAGAAATACACTGAGCCTATATTTTCCCAATTGAATTACAACTCTTTTAATTTCTGCACTGCTTTCAATAACATCTGTTTGGCTTAGCTTAATTAGATACTATACAATCTATTGTGCATCTCTATGAGTCTTTGTGGTTCGACCCCTAGCTATACTATAACTACTGCTTTAGTACTTTTAGGGTATTAATTTGAGCATATCAAATTTGGCGCCGTTGCCGTGGACTCTATTCGCCATTAGATTTTAGTCTGAGAATTTCTACTAAGTTCGTCGGTATCGATCGATACTCTGTAGTATCGGTCGATACTCTGTAGTATCGGTCGATACTCGTCGTCTTCTTTTACCGATATCGATCGACACCACTTGGTATCGATCGATACTCAACGTATTTTTTTTTGTTGGTTACTTACGTGCCTTGCCTAGTGTTTTGTTTTCAGGTGTATGCCTGTTCGTGAAACCAGAAGGAACAAGAGCACTCCGCTAGTCAATCTATCGTTAGAGAAGCTAGCACGTTTAGAACGCACAAACAGAAAGGCCAAGCAAACATCAGGGATGAACAACACAGTGATACTAAGACTTGATGAAGCTGGAGTTCTGAGAGACCAAGAGGGTCAAGTGTGTTATGAGAGAGGGCAGCGACTTGATGAGGCTGGAAACGTCGTGGTCCCTGCTGCTGTTATTGAGATTGTCGCGCCAGCTGGGCGTGCCAACGTTTGGAATGCTGCAGGTGATCGAGGCAGGACACTTGCTGAGCACAACAGACATGATCTGTTCTATGCCAATCGATCTGCGATTTGCATCCCAACTTTTCAGAGGAATGACTTTGAGCTGAAGCCTGCGTACTACGCTCTTGTAAGTCAGAACCCTTTCCATGGCCTACCTCATGAGCATCCCATTGATCATATCAAGAGGTTCGAAGATTTGGTCACTGGTATGAAATACAATGGAGTGCCCAATGAGTTCCTCTTCTGCAAAATTTTCCCATACTCTCTTGGTGGGGATGCTGCTTATTGGCTGAAGCAGTTGGCTCCTGGTTCGCTAACTACATGGGATGAGACGAAAAATGCATTCCTGTGCAACTTCTATGATGATGCGAGATCCGAAGATCTCAGGAACAAAATTTCTCAATTTTCTCAAGGTCCAACAGAGGGACTCAAGGCTGCTTGGATTCGCTTCAAATCATATCAGAGAGATTGTCCGCACCATGGGTTCAATCTGGTTCAGCTACTGGGCACTTTCTACAGAGGGATCGATTTGAGATACCAGATGGGTATGGATGCTGCGAGTAATGGGACCTTCTTCACTAGATATCCAGATGATGCGGTCGTGCTGATTGAGAACTTGGCGTCTAGCAATAGCACCAAGAATGCTGATTTTGAGCGGAAGAAGCAGGCTGGAGGAATTGATGGATCGCAGATTGCTGCAGTTCAAGCCAAGCTGGATATTTTGATTGGGAAGTCGAAGAAGACTGTACACTTTGCTGATGGAGTCGATAATATCGGTGGAGACGAAATGGAAGATTGTAACTACGTTGGTGGTTCTGGATTTCAGGGTCAGCAATTTGGGTACAACAACAACCGAAACTTCAGCAATAACACTCATAATTACATGAATTCTTCGTACCAGCCCATCTCTCCAAAGTCCACAGACAATAAGATGGAATCCATTATTGAGCAGATTCTTCAGGGACAGCAAAAACTGCAAGTGGATTTCAATGGGAAAATTGACCATCTGTATACTGATCTGAATGGGAAGATTGACCATCTGAATGGGAAAATCGAGGCTCTTAATACCAATCACAGGATGCTGGAAACGCAAGTAGCTCAGACTGCAGCAAATGCTAAGGGAAAGTCGGTTCATTCACACAATGCACACGTCAATGCGATCTCTTCAAGTGCAGAAAATTTCGATGAGGATCCTGAAATCGCCAAAGTATCGATCGATACTCCCCAGTATCGATCGATACCAGTCCAGACACTTGCATGAGAGGATCCAAAATCACAAGTATCGATCAATACCCCATTGGTATCGGTCGATATTGAGGCGATTTCTAAAGAGACACCTGAGATTTCGACTGAGCTGCCTAAAGTAGTTGCAGAACGAGTGTATATACCCAGGATACCTTATCCTATGCCTCGTATTATGACAAGGAAGGAATGGGAGGACGCCAGACATCAGGCTATGCTGGATAGGCAGATTGTGGAGCTTCCCCTTGATGATGATAAATCTGTCGAGGACGATTCAACAGCAAGAGTATCGATCGATCCCCTACCTGGTGTCGATCGATACCCCTCGCAGAACGAGCCAGACCCCTCGCAGAACGAGCCAGAAATTTTGAAAACACCTGAGTTGATTGCAGATAGAGTTCGCAAGCCCAAGAAGCTGAATCCTATTCCTAAACACCTCATAGATCCTATCACTCCAAAGCAGATGCGTGGCTTTGAGAAGAGGGTACGAAGGATTCCCCACTCGTTCACTTTTGAAGAAGCTCTAGAGGGCTGGCCTCTGCTAAGTCACTTCAAAGATTGCAGAGAAACTGAGGAAGAGATTAAGGCACTCTTCATTAAGGCTAGAGGCGCACCACCTCCACTGCGACAGCTGACCCAAAGGGAAGATCCAGGGAAATTCGTGGTTCCATGCTCTATCTCTGGAGTTGAGTTCAAAGAGTCTCTCGTTGACTCAGGGGCTAGTGTCAATGTCATCTTAAGGGCAATTGCAGAACGGTTGGGCGCTGATATTCGATCTTCAAAGGTATCTAACACATTCGCGAACGACTCCACCTCACTTCCATACGGTAAAATCTCTGCTTTGCTGGTCAAAGTAGGAGATTGTCTGGTGCCGACTGATTTTCAGGTTGTGGAGATGAGTGCGATATCTCGTATGCCTATACTCCTGGGACGACCATTTATGGCTACTGCTGGCGCGATCATAGACACGCCTAATAAGAGAATCTATTTCTCTTACATTGATGGAGGGGTCTATTATGATGTCATTCCCCCTAGGAGTGCTCCCACACGTATCTCTAGCATCGAGGTTGTCACAGGAGAGTCGCTAGCAATTGATATTTTGGAAGAGCCTCCTGATAAGCCTACTATCACAGACGTTTCAGCTGAACCGCCCAGCATCCCCAAGAAAGTTGTCAGAAGGGCTAAAAAGAAGAAGGCCAAGAGCAAAAGAGTCGAGGATCCCCATGTCACATTGATACCTCAGAAGTGTGATGGGAATTCGATTGAGTATAAGGTCAAGTGCAAAGGAGCTTCGAAGCCATTCTCTAAGGCTAGAATTCTTCTTACCTCGGAGCTGAAAGAGAAAGGGCAGGAGTTTGTGGACAGCATGATGAGCAAAACTCTGACGATAGCAATGTCAAGCTGTGGAGCCTGTTTTGATGCAAGCTCTCATTCTTATCCTGCCTGAAGGGCGTTACAGTCAAGCTAATGACGTTAAACAAGCGCTTGGTGGGAGGCAACCCACTGGTGAGTCTGTTTTTGATTCGTTTTTTCTTTTTATTTTCGTTCATTATGTGTTTGTGTCAGGATAGAGAAGGAGCAAACTCCAAATCGCCTTAGTATCGATCGATACCGCCTGGTATCGATCGACACCAATCGCGAATGTACGGGTCAACAAATCGACTTAAGCGTGGTATCGATCGATACTAGGCTGTGTGTCGATCGATACTCAATGTTCCAGCAAGGTAACTTCTTGTTTTTCCCAATTTTGTTCTGTTCTTTTGTTTTCTTTCACTGACTCTAGGCTAAATAACATTGGGGATAGTGTTGTTCAAGTCTGGGGGAGGTGTCTGCTGACGTTGTTTTTGTGTTTTCTTAGAGTCAGTCGTTTTATTGAGTCAAAATTGTTTTATTGAGTCAAAACTTGTTGGAGATGATGATCCTGTGCTTGAACCTATTGATTTGATTTTGTTTTTGAGTGCACAGTGTTGCAGGATCAGATCTAGATCGACTAATGAAAAATCCAAGGACTGACCAGTTGACTAGAAAACATCCATGTCTCCAGCAGAGTTCTTCTGAAGCCTGAGCCAAATTTCTGCACTTCATCGATGTGGTTAGTGTTCATAGAGCTTGATTCATCATTCATATCTGACAAAGGAACCCATAAGTTTAAAATAATGGTATTTCTCTCCCTGTTACAAGTTGATAAGGGCATAAAAGATGAAATGATTTTCTTCTGAGTAGAGGGCTAGGATTGTTTCGAAGGATCCCATTATTCTACTTCAGAGGAGATGATCACACAAAGGTGAAAGCGAGGTTAGGAAAATTTCCTGTGATACCACTATTCGCCTACATCCTTTGATACATTGAGAGGGAAGAACCGGGGATTCAGTGGCAAACACCATCAATACTCGCGTTTCAGACCTTGATATGTATATGCAAGTTCTAAAAAAAAAAGAGAGAACATAATAAGAAATAAGTCTGGGGGAGAGAAATAAAACCAAAAAAGTGTGAAAAAGGGTGGTTCATTGTCATGATATTGTATGGTAAAGAGTCTAGAAGGTTCTTGAACATTAGCTGCAGCGATGAAACTGGCGATGAGGGCTTTATTTGAACAATGCTGTGGGATAATGTGTGGAGTCTGGACAAGCTGCGAATGTCTACGGAGAAGTACATGGTGATTAGATCAAAAGCTGATTATGTGACATTTGGGTACTTGGAAAGAGGGTCATTTCGATGGTTCATGAACAGGTGAGTCTCCGCATTTTCAAACCTCTTTCTCTGTTTAGTCTTCTATTTGCTTGAGGGCAAGCAAAGGCTAAGTCTGGGGGAGTTGATAAATCATGGTTTTTACCCTGTTTAAGCCATGATATAAGTCTGTTTTATAGAGTCTTTCTAGTATTTTGTAGTGTTTTAGAGTCTTTTGCAGGTTTTAGCACGTTTGGATCTTAATTGGAGATATTAGAGCTTTTTGGAGCATTCTGGAGCGAAGCAGAGATTCCTGTAGCTGAGACATCGAAATCATATGAGTATCGATCGATACCCCCTGGTATCGATCCATACCCGTCGAGGAAACAGAAAGATCGCGACTTATTGAAGAGTTGAAGAATTGCAGAATTGGCCCAGAAGACTTTGATATTTACAAGAAGGCCCAGAACGTGTTTTATCTTATAAATTAGGTTTTCAGCCACCTGTGTAGGCTATGCTTGATTGTATGCTTATTTTACTTTGGTTTTAGAGAGACAAGTCTGAATCTCCCTTCGTCCGAGATCAGATCTCTAAACCTCTTGTTACTCTTTCTATTTTATTGATGATCTATTCAATCATGTTGCTTCAATCTTCATGTCTGAGTAGATCCACTTTAGGTTCAGGGTTCTCATAAGGGTTTTCTCTGAATGCTAGGTTGATTTGTTTATTAGGATTCACCATCTGAATTAGTTCTTCGCTTAGGTTGTGTTCAAAGCTTGTTCTAGATTAGCTACCTAGAATATAGATCTTAGGATAATTAATTAGGCACAACAGTGCGATTAATTAACTGATAGAACCTAGGTGAGCAAATTGATTATTCGCAAAGAGATTTGGTTTAATTGATTTGTGAGCATATCAAACCTGATATTAAAACTGATTTAGACTTTAGAATTCGCAAAGAGATTTGGAATTCCTATGATTTAGATTTAGATAATTCTCGCAACGACAGTTCGTTAATTTTACTTTAGTGATTTGAGTTCAAGAACTGCGCTAAATCTGAATCCTGTTAGTTAGTCTATCTGCATTCATTGATTTCTTGAGAAATACCCTGAGCCTATATTTTCCCAATTGAATTACAACTCTTTTAATTTCTGCACTGCTTTCAATTACATCTGTTTGGCTTAGCTTAATTCGATACTATACAATCTATTGTGCATCTCTGTGAGTCTTTGTGGTTCGACCCCTAGCTATACTATAACTACTGCTTTAGTACTTTTAGTGTATTAATTTGAGCATATCAGAATTCCGCGGGAGAATTTTCTGAGGGAAACTTTCCAGGGAACTGTCCGAGGGAACTTCCGAGGGATTTCAACCGAGGGGAATTTCAAAAGTCATTCAAACCTGTTTTTAATTATTGTTGTAATTTTCGATGGGTCTTCTCTCATTTTCGAGAATGACGCTTTGACTACTTTCTCTTTGCTTTCTTTTTATCTTCTTCTCTCCCTCATTTGCGAAAACATTATTAATCTTTTATCATATATTTTTCTGAGTTTTCACTCTTGTTCTTCGATTTCTTTGAAGTTCTTCATCGAAATTGTTTCGGTTTATCGAGTGTCTTCCGCAACACTTCGACGCAACCTTCGATCCGTTGTTTGTTCGATTCTTTTCGCAATAAGGGGCGTAGAGATTTTTGGGATTAATCTCCCACGCTTTATCATCCTTATTCCCGGATCCCTCAAACATCGAAGCCACCCCCTCGTTTCAATTTTTTCATTGTCGATTGGGCCTAAGGATCTTCGAGATCATCTCTCACGCCTTAGCATCTCTCTTCGTGAATTCCTTGAAGTCGTGAATCTATCAACCTCTACAATACCTTGAGCAAGCCGGTCCTTACTCGATTCGTATCAAGTGGTATCAGAGACACTTGCTCTTAAAATCGGTGAGATCTATCTTTTTACCTTTTCATCTTCTTTCGAATTTTTTGTTTTTGTTTTTGCGATTTTAATTGTTTTTGTTTTGCTTAAATTAAATCAAAACCTTATCAAAAAAAAAGTATAGATCTGGAGTTTAGAATTAATATCATATTTTTTAAAATTCAAAAAAAAAAGAAGAGAAAAACGTTTTTTTATTTTATTTTTGAAAATATCAGATTTTTGTGATTTTGTGAAAATTCTGAACTTTGCATACACTCACAAAATTCGTTTGATTTTGTGCGAGGAACAATATGTCCGAGGAGAGTGAGACTGCCCCATCACGGTCAAGGAGAGAACGAGATGCCGCGATGAATAAAAAAGTAGACGCTATCACTCAATTGCTAAACGAGATGAGAGATTGTATGGCCGCACTCGAGGTCCGAACGCCGCGACGGGAACAAAGAAATCAAGGCGTTGATCAAAGGGCTAATGGGGCTGAGGATCTAAGATCCGAACAGAGCGTGGGACGAGGAAGTTGTCATGCGCCGGCTTGGCGAAGGAGAACCCGATCGCGGCAATACGAGCCGGAGGATAATCCATTTTACAATCGAGGGAACTCATCCGAGGGAAACCGAGAAAGACATCCACAACCTCGAAGGCGGAACGATAATGATCTTGGCGGAATGAAACTTCGCATTCCCCTGTTCTACGGCAAGAACGATCCGGACGCTTTCCTCGAATGGGTTTTCGATTGCCAAAATATCTTCGAACATAAAAAAGTCATGTTAGCCGCCACCGAATTTCATGAATATGCTATTGACTGGTGGGATCAAATTGTGACAAACAGAAGACGTAATGGAGAGAACCCCGTAGAGACGTGGACGGAAATGATCATGCTAATGCGAAGACGTTTCGTTCCGCTCCATTACCATCGCGAACTTCACCAACGGTTGAGACGTTTAAGTCAAGGAAGTAAAGGCGTGGAAGACTATTTCCAGGAGATGGAAAAGCTTATGCTTAAGGCTGATGTAGACGAACCAAGTGACGCCACAATGGCACGGTTCTTAGCCGGAATGAGCCACGATTTACAAGACCGCATGGAGATGCAATCTTACGCAACCGTGGAAAAAATGTTACACAAGGCTATTTTAGTGGAGCAGCAGCTCAAAAGGAAAGGCGTTTCACGCCAACCCTATACTTCTAGCTCAAAGCCGAGCTACACCAAAGGAGAGAAACCAAATTACCCTTCCCGGGCCGATTTTAAGCCTAAGACGGACTATAAGCCGAGTTCGTCCGGTCATGACTACAAGGGTAAGGTTGATTCTAATCCTATGCGTAATCATGATATTGAATGTTTTAAGTGCAGAGGCAAAGGACATTATGCGAGCAAATGCCCAAATCCCCGAGCCATGATGATGTTAGCAAGCGGCGAAATCATGACCGACGAGAAAGAAGAAACCGAAACCGCACCAATCTTTGACGATTATGAGGAACATGCGGTTGAGGGAGAACTCTTAGTAGCAAGACGTGTTCTTCTTGCCTAGGAACCGGTCGTTGAGAACGAACAACGAGAGAACCTCTTCCATACTCGTTGCATGATCAAAAGCAATGTATGTAGCCTTATAATTGACGGTGGAAGTTGTACTAACGTTGCTAGCACCACTTTAGTGGATAAGCTAGGTATGGAGACCAGGAAGCATCCACGTCCATATAACCTTAGGTGGTTGAACAATCAAAGACAGCTCAAAGTTACCAGACAAGTTTCGGTTCCTTTGAAGATAGGCCGATACGAGGATGAAATCGTGTGCGAAGTTCTACCTATCGAGGCTGGTCATATCCTACTTGGAAGACCGTGGCAATACGACCGTAGAGCCGTACATGATGGGTTTACGAATAAGCACTCCTTTGAACATCAAGGCCGAAAGATCACCCTTGCACCATTATCTCCACACGAGGTATTTCTCGACCAACTCAAACTTGAACAAACCCAAGTCAAAAGCAAGGTAAGCGATCCCTCAACCTATACTTCTGCTAAAATTGAGAGTGTTGGTTCAAAAATATTTGAGAGCAATCCCGTGGGAAATTTAATCTCTCTTGTGAGGAAATGTGACGTTAAAGAAGCTTTTCTTTCTAAACAATCTTGATCTATGTGTAAGAAAACTCCTATGAGTTTCACTAACCCCACACCGGTGCCACCGAGTGAAAACACTTGTCTTTTGCAGGACTTTAAAGACTCAACTTCAGAAGAAAAAAGGAACGATCAATACTTAGTCCCCGAGCACCAAAATTACTTGCAACGAATGAGGGAACGTCTAAATCTTCGAATTTCAATTGAGGGAGACGATTTTCATCGACCAAGTGAATATTTTGGAGATTCTGGTCGAGACAGAAATCAATTGGGACGAGCAGAATTCATACCTCCTTTGAAAACCCACCGGATGGCCTTATCGTCGCCAAAATGAACGTTAAACTAAATGAGTATCCAAATGATCCAATCTGGTCTAAGGAAGGTAAGTTTCTTCAACCAAACATATATTTAAGGACTAATAGTCGTGGTTTTTTGCTGTTTGATCATACATGTTGTAAGTTGTTTCACAAAACCACGAATCGGACCCGATGGGGACCAATTCGGACAAGGAGAAAGAACGGGAGTTGAGGAACTACTGAAACTTGTGAACAATGACCGTTCTTGATACGTGCTCAAGTGTTGAAGAAGCTGGACTAAGATCTCTCTCTTCTGTCAACGGGATAAGATGGATGTTGCTGGTGGGGCGATGAGAACCACAAGAGAGGCGACGGTCTCTTGATACTTCAAGGGGTTTCCCTAAGGATCGAACTCACTCACGATCTAAAGAGAGAAAACGTTTTTGTGAAGAACAAAAACTCGAAAATAACCAAGGAAAATTCTTATTGTCTGCGTAACTGAGAAGGACAAAGCCTTAGGGTTTTTAAAGAGAGCTCACGCCCCCAAAGAAAAAGAAATAAACCGAAAAGGAAATAACAGGACGGGTCCTTAACAATTTAGGCCCGTTTACAAAATAATTAAAAGACTAAGAGAAATAGAAGTGAGGCCTCGTGTAGCTGGTCTTCATGGGCTTACAGAGAGTCATTAATTGGGCCAATAATATTGCAAGCCGTTTGGCCTCGGTAAAAACCCATCTTCGCAAAACCCAGTGTGATAAAAACGAAGGTTGGGAAAAGAGCACCAAACGACTTACAAACCCAACTAATGACCTTCCTTGGGCCTAAGTCATCTCTGGTGAAGTGAAATCGACCATAGATAAGTGGGCCACGAGCCTGGGCTTGATGAGTGGCCACTTAGTGTTATCGGCCAGCAAAGGATCCAGCCGATATGTCTTCAGTGTTTGGACGTTCTGGTCCGAATGGTAAGGATTCTTGGGCTGATCTTTAGTGTTATGAAAACTAGACTCAAAGAGCTTCAAATCCATATGTGGATCGCCTTCTGGATCGTCCGGGATCATGAGTGGATCCTGCTTCAAAGAATCGGCCCAATAACTGCTCGCAAATGGGCTTAGCGGACTAGTGTCCGTCTTGAAGAAACCTTCTTGTCTGAGCTGGTCCATGAACATGTTGAACTTCTTTTCCATGTCCCTGCTCCTGGTTCTAGTCACTAGTCCACTTGGTACTAGTGGTGCTTATATGACTTGGGTCGTTGACTCGATGTCCTCATCACTCCCTCCCTCTTCATGAGGTTTTGACCCCAAAACATCATCACCTGCATCAAAACGAGCTGAGTCAGAAACATTGAATGTAGCAGACACCTTAAGCTCACCTGGGAGCTCTAGCTTGTAGGCGTTGTCATTGATTTTCTCCAAGATTTTGAATGGGCCGTCTCCGCGAGGCGATAGCTTCGATTTGCGTTTGTCCGGGAATCGCTCCGGTCTCATGTGCAACCACACCCATTCTCCAACTTCAAAAGACACGTGCTTCTTGCCCTTGTTGGCATTCTTCACACGTAGGGCATTGGTTCTTTCGAGCTGATCTTTGACCGATTGGTGTAGCTTTTTCACGTCTGCGGCCTTCTTGGCTCCATCGAGGTTTAAGAACTCCGTTTGAGGTAGAGGCTTAAGATCCAATGGCGTCTGTGGATTAAATCCATATGCAACCTGAAAAGGAGACAAATGAGTAGCACTATGGACAACTCTATTATAAGCAAACTCGGCAAAAGGTAGAGCTTCAAGCCAAGTTTTAAGATTTCTCCCTATTGTTGCTCGAAGCAACGTTCCAAGTGTACGGTTAACGACTTCAGTTTGGCCATCGGTTTGTGGATGGCAGGTCGTGGAGAAGAGNCGAGGCGATAGCTTCGATTTGCGTTTGTCCGGGAATCGCTCCGGTCTCATGTGCAACCACACCCATTCTCCAACTTCAAAAGACACGTGCTTCTTGCCCTTGTTGGCATTCTTCACACGTAGGGCATTGGTTCTTTCGAGCTGATCTTTGACCGATTGGTGTAGCTTTTTCACGTCTGCGGCCTTCTTGGCTCCATCGAGGTTTAAGAACTCCGTTTGAGGTAGAGGCTTAAGATCCAATGGCGTCTGTGGATTAAATCCATATGCAACCTGAAAAGGAGACAAATGAGTAGCACTATGGACAACTCTATTATAAGCAAACTCGGCAAAAGGTAGAGCTTCAAGCCAAGTTTTAAGATTTCTCCCTATTGTTGCTCGAAGCAACGTTCCAAGTGTACGGTTAACGACTTCAGTTTGGCCATCGGTTTGTGGATGGCAGGTCGTGGAGAAGAGCAGCTTGGTTCCTAGCTTCTTCCACAGGGTTCTCCAAAAGTGGCTCAGGAACTTGGTGTCGCGATCTGAGACGATCGTCCTAGGTACTCCATGTAGTCGGACAATCTCTTTGAAAAAGAGGTCCGCGGTTTGTGTAGCATCGTTTGTCTTGGCACATGGAATGAAGTGTGCCATCTTTGAGAACCGATCCACCACGACAAAGATGGAGTCCTTGTGTCTGATCTTAGGCAAACCTAACACAAAGTCCATAGAAATATCAATCCATGGTAAAGTAGGAATCGGTAAAGGAAGATACAAACCGTGCGGGTGAACCCGAGACTTGGCTTTCTTGCAAGTGATACATCTTGCACAGAAAGTTTCAACCGACTTCTTAAGGTGTGGCCAAAAGAAGTGCTCCTTCAGCATGGCAAGAGTCTTCTCAACGCCAAAATGACCCATGAGGCCTCCTCCATGAGCTTCTCGGACTATAAGCTCTCGTAACGAACATTGCGGGATGCATAGGCGTTTATCTTTAAAAAGATAACCGTCATGGACATAGTAAGAAGCGTGGGCTCCCTTTCCATGGTTCTTGTATATATCTGCAAAATCAACATCAGATTCATATAATGGAATAATCATTTCAAACCCAAGAACCTTGGCTTCCATGGTCGATATTAGCGTATATCTCCGAGATAGGGCATCGGCCACCACATTATCTTTTCCCTTCTTGTACTTGATCACATAGGGAAACGTCTCTATAAACTCCAGCCACTTAGCATGTCTTCTTTTGAGGTTAGTCTGACCCCTAAGATGCTTCAAAGTCTCATGGTCCGTGTGGATGACACACTCCTTCGATAGTAGGTAATGCTGCCACGTCTCCATTGCTCGGACTAAGGCGTAGAGTTCCTTGCATAAGTAGGATAGTTGAGAGTGGCTCCACTAAGTTTTTCACTGAAGTAAGCAACAGGTTTGCCTCCTTGAGTAAGCACAGCACCGATCCCTAAACCTGAGGCATCACACTCAATTTCAAACGTTTTAGAGAAATCGGGTAAAGTTAAAACAGGAGCATGAGTCAAACGATCCTTTAGGCCTTTGAAGGCCTCTTCCTGGGCTTCTCCCCACTTGAATGCCACGTCCTTCTTGATGATGGCAGTTAGAGGTGCAGCAAGGGTGCTGAAGTCCTTCACGAACCGTCGGTAAAAGCTAGCCTAGCCGTGAAAGCTTCGAACTTGGCTAACAGTTGTTGGCGTAGGCCATTCTTGGATGGCTTGGACCTTCTCCTGGTCCACTCTAAGTCCCTGTGAACTCACAACAAAGCCTAAAAACACAAGCTCATTAGCGCAAAATGTGCACTTCTTCAAGTTGGCGTAAAGACCATCTCGTTGAAGCGTCTTAAGAATTTGTTCTAAATGAGATAAATGTTTAGCTAGAGTTCGACTATAAATGAGAATATCATCGAAGTATACCACTACAAACTTACTAATGTAGGGTCTAAGAACCTCATTCATGAGTCGCATGAAGGTACTTGGCGCGTTAGTTAGCCCGAAAGGCATAACTAGCCATTCGTAGAGGCCTTGCTTCGTCTTGAAGGCCGTCTTCCATTCGTCACCTTCTCTCATTCGTACTTGGTGGTATCCACTTCTGAGATCAATCTTGGAAAATAAATTAGAACCAGAAAGCTCATCAAGCATGTCATCTAACCTTGGTATCGGATGTCGGTATTTGATCGTTATGTTGTTGATCGCGCGACAATCCACGCACATCATCCACGTTCCATCCTTCTTTGGCACCAAAAGGACTGGAACAGCACATGGACTAAGGCTCTCACGAACATAGCCCTTGTCCATAAGTTCTCTCACTTGCTTCTCTAGTTCCTTGGCTTCGTCCGGATTAACGCGATATGCGGCTCGATTGGGTAATGGGGCTCCGGGCACAAAATCGATCTGGTGCTCTATTCCTCTTATAGGAGGTAAGCCAAGAGGTATCTCATCAGGAAACAAATCAGCAAAGCGGTCCAAGAGTTGAGTAACTTCAGTAGGAAGCTGTTGCTCCAATGCACTAGAACCTGCACTTAAAGTCTCCTTAGAGATCATTAGTAATACCGGTTCCTTGCAAGTGATTGCCTTAGAAATATAATTGGACTTGATAAACAAATTGTTCCTGGTCGATGCATCTTTTTCTTTTAACATTTTAACATGTAATTCGTGTACTTGAGTAGGTGTAAGAGGTGTTAAATTATACTTCTTTTTATCATGCACAAACGAATACATGTTACTTCGGCCATGGTGAATGGCGTCCTTGTCAAACTGCCAAGGTCTACCAAGAAGAAGATGGCCAGCTTGCATAGGAACAACATCACACACAACTTCATCAGAGTACTTGCCCACATTGAATGGTACAAGCACTTGGTCCGTGACGCGTAATTCAGCCTTATCATTTAACCATCTTAGCTTATATGGGTGAGGGTGTTTAGCACGTTCTAGACAGAGCTTAGTGACCATGTAGTCACTCGCTACATTGGTACACGACCCTCCATCAATTACCAAATTACATACCTTGCCTCGGATGGAACATCTTGTATGAAAGATGTTGTCTCTTTGGGCTGTCTCGTCGGGATGAAACGTGAGGTTCAAGGCTCGTCTTCTGACCAGAGACTCACCATATTCAGCCTCACAATCTACTTCTTCAGTGGCTGATTCGGTCATTTGCACATCGGCCTCATCTTGAGACTCGTACTCACCCGAATCCAACATGATCATAACTCGGGGATTTGGGCATTCTCTAGCCATGTGTCCTCTGCCCTTGCACTTAAAACATGTTATGTCACGAGTTCTAGAAGTACTTGGGTTAGAAAACTTACCTTGATTAGGCTCAGAGGCCTTAGAAGTGAACCTAGGGTCGATTTCGACCGACTTGCCCTTCTCCGCGGCCTTAGATGGAAAGCTGGTTGGAGTTTGGGTCTTGGCTCGGTTTTGGTCCCATGTTTGGGTACTCCATGTCCGTCCAGTAGCATAGGACTTCTTCTTCAAGTGTTGCTCAGCTTGAATGGCATGGTGTAAGATGTCCTTCAAGTCGTGGTATGGAAGCTTCTCCACTTTGTGACTTAGTCGTTCGTTGAGTCCGTCTAAGAACTGAGCCATGAGTGTCTCGGTGTCTTCATCCAGCTCCAAATGGTTTCTAAGATGTTCAAACTCTTCAAAGTATTCTTCCACGCTCCTGGTTCCTTGGGATAATTTTCGGAACCTCTTTTGAAGATCTCGATGATAATAGCTCGGAACATATCGCTTCTTCATGAGCTGTCTCATCTCTCGCCAAGTGCTGACCTGAGGTGATTGGCTCCTTCTTCTGTCAGCTACCTCACGATCCCACCATGAGAGAGCATGGTCAGTGAGTTGAGCAACGGCCAAAGCCAGCCTTCTTTGCTCGTTGTAGTCGTAGTACACGAAGATATGCTCCATGCGTTGCTCCCACTCCAAATAAGCCTCGGGATCAACTCTTCCAGCAAACGTAGGTGCCTTATGCTTCATGTCCTGGGAGTGTTGGTGCCTTGGGAAGTCACCTTCGGCCTCCTCAAAGGCGTCTTGCCTCGGTCCTCTTCTCCTTATTCGCGGCTGTTCCTCCATCGGAATATCGTCCGGATCTTCGCCTAGGTTGTTGGCTCGTTGTTGTGCTCTTGGTGGAGGATTGTTGTTGGCTTGAGGCTGCTCCATATGATCATGCCTTTGGACTACTCTTTGGAGCTGTTGTTGCATAGCCATGATTGCTTGCATGAGAATGGCATTAGGGTCTTGCGGTACAGCATTGTTTTCCATTGTTTCTCCTTGCAAAATTTTTTTTCACAAAGTGTATCAATGGGGCTAAAAAAAAAAAAAATCGACAAGAACAACTAATAAGGTAAAAATAAATTTCTTAAATCTAAAAGGAAAATTTCTAAACTAAAATACTCTCTTTTCTCTTTTTTTTGATTAACTTGACAANATCGAAAATCCTAAGATATGGTTCTTTTCTATTTTTTTTTTTTTTGACTAAAATCCTAAAAGGAACAATTCAATTTCGACTAACTAAAGGAATTGCTAAGTTTCTTTTTTTTTTTGAATCTAGCAACCTAGACAAGAACAAAACAAATACAGAAAAATTATAAGATGATAAGGGAACGTTTACACCTTAGATTCAGGAGCTTTTGAAGCTCTGATACCAAAATGATACGTGCTCAAGTGTTGAAGAAGCTGGACTAAGGTCTCTTTCTTCTGTCAACGGGATAAGATGGATGTTACTGGTGGGGAGATGAGAACCACAAGAGAGGCGACGGTCTCTTGATACTTCAAGGGGTTTCCCTAAGGATCGGACTCACTCACGATCTAAAGAGAGAAAACGTTTTTGTGAAGAACAAAAACTCGAAAATAACCAAAGAAAATTCTTATTGTCTGCGTAACTGAGAAGGACAAAGCCTTAGGGTTTTTAAAGAGAGCTCACGCCCCCAAAGAAAAAGAAATAAACCGAAAAGGAAATAACAGGACGGGTCCTTAACAATTTAGGCCCGTTTACAAAATAATTAAAAGACTAAGAGAAATAGAAGTGAGGCCTCGTGTAGCTGGTCTTCATGGGCTAACAGAGAGTCATTAATTGGGCCAATAATATTGCAAGCCGTTTGGCCTCGGTAAAAACCCATCTTCGCAAAACCCAGTGGGATAAAAACGAATGTTGGGAAAAGAGCACCAAACAACTTACAAACCCAACTAATGACCTTCCTTGGGCCTAAGTCATCTCTGGTGAAGTGAAATCGACCATAGATAAGTGGGCCACGAGCCTGGGCTTGATGAGTGGCCACTTAGTGTTATCGGCCAGCAAAGGATCCAGCCGATATGTCTTCAGTGTTTGGACGTTCTGGTCCGAATGGTAAGGATTCTTGGGCTGATCTTTAGTGTTCTGAAAACTAGACTCAAAGAGCTTCAAATCCATATGTGGATCGCCTTCTGGATCGTCCGGGATCATGAGTGGATCCTGCTTCAAAGAATCGGCCCAATAACTGCTCGCAAATGGGCTTAGCGGACTAGTGTCCGTCTTGAAGAAACCTTCTTGTCTGAGCTGGTCCATGAACATGTTGAACTTCTTTTCCATGTCCCTGCTCCTGGTTCTAGTCACTGGTCCACTTGGTACTAGTGGTGCTTGTATGACTTGGGTCGTTGACTCGATGTCCTCATCAGTTCTGACTTTGAAGACTCTAGAGAGCACGAACAACTTCAATTCCCAGCACCTATCACTTCCAAAACATACAAGAAGTGTTTACAAGGAGCAAACATTAAGGTGAATTCTTATGGCATCTGAAAAGGTAAGGAAATTGTTGTGCCTAATGCAATAATTCAAAGGTATGATTTACTCTCTACTCTCAATGATAGTTTGATAGATGTATTTCAGTATTGTGAGAGATTTTTCTTTGGAAAGTTCTTTAAGCGAAAAGGTTTTATATTTGATGAGAAAAAATCGTGTGAGCTTAATTATGCTTTGAGAAATTCTGTGTTAATTGATAAAATCTCTAAAAATGCTAGTGCTTCACAATTCGTTGAATCCTTCTTTAGGGAAATTGTTTACTTTGATAGCACTCTGAATTTTAATAAAAACTTAGATGATCATGCTGAGCCTTTGAAATTTATTTTGGATGATCTAAGTAATGAACTGTGTGCTAGTCATAATGAGTATGTCTTTTGCACCTATAATCTTTTGTTTCGAGTATTTGAAAGTGCACAGGATATACAAGAAAAGAGAAATGTGAACATTGAGCATAAAACAGAGCAATACCGTAAGCATGCAAACAAAGGGCGACACAAGAAGGTTTTTGAACCCGGTGATCTTGTGTGGATTTATCTAAGGAATGAACGGTTCCCGGAAGAAAAGAAATCTAAACTCTTGCCGAGAGTTGATGGACCGTTCACCGTGGTGGAAAAGATCAACGATAACTCCTACAAATTCGATCTCCAAGGTAAGTATTCTATAAGCTCAAGTTTCAATGTTGCTGATATTATTCCTTATATTGCAGATGAAATCGATTTGAGGACAAATCCTTTTCAAGTGGAGGGGGATGATATGATCATGGACGTGAAGGCTTCAGATGAGGTTCAAGAAGACGCAATGGTCATTCCCGAAGGACCCATCACTCGTTCTAAGGCACGGAAGCTAGCGGGAGCGGTGCAGAGCTTACTTACAGATTTCCGGATCGAGGAGGATCAACTTACGCAACTCGTCCTCACCTCACTATCTTCGAATTCTCCTTGTGGTTTGGCCGTTTGTGTAAGTCGCATTGTACTCTTTTTCCTGTATACGGTTTTGTCCCAATGGGTTTTCCGTATAGAGGTTTTAACGAGGCAACCGTCTTACACCGTCTAACGGTCCGATCTCTTGAGAATTCCGCGGGGATATTTTCCGAGGGAAACTTTCCGAGGGAACTATCCGAGGGACCTTCCGAGGGACTTCCGAGGGATTTCAACCGAGGGGAATTTCAAAAGTCATTCAAACCTGTTTTTAATTGTTGTTGTAATTTTTGATGGGTCTTCTCTCATTTTCAAGAATGACCATTTGACTACTTTCTCTTTGCTTTCTTTTTATCTTCTTCTCTCCCTCATTTGCGAAATAGAAATTGTTTTGGTTTATCGAGTGTCTTCCGCAACACTTCGACGCAACCTTCGATCCGTTTTTTGTTCGATTCTTCTCGCAATAAGGGGCGTAGAGATTTTTGGGTTTAATCTCCCACGCTTTATCATCCTTATTCCCGGATCCCTCAAACATCGAAGCCATCCCCTCGTTTCAATTTGTTCATTGTCGATTGGCCCTAAGGATTTTCGAGATCATCACTCACGCCTTAGCATCTCTCTTCGTTAATTCCTTGAAGTCGTGGATCTATCAACCTCTACCGTACCTTGAGCAAGCCGGTCCTTAGTTCATTCGTATCAAGAAGGGGATCGAAAATGGCATTGCAGATCACCTATCGAGATTGCGTGTGGACGAAGAAGTCCCTTTAGACGATCGCCTACCTGATGAGAACGTTTATGCGATCATCATCGGGAGCAAGGACCACTACACGCCCCCACGCCGCACCGAGCTCCCTGAAATTCTTTGGTTCGGTGATATAGCAAATTACTTGGCTGCGGAAAGAGAACCAATTGGCTTTGCGGGAAACAAGAAAAATAAGTTTTTTAGAGACATTTGACGGTATTTTTGGGATGAGCCATACCTCTGCAAGCAATGCTCGGATGGCGCCTTTTGAAGATGCGTTTTGGAGGAGGAGATTCTTGGTATCCTATTCCACTGTCACGGCTCGAGCTATGCCGGACACTTTGCCACATTCAAGACGGTGTCCAAAGCTTTGCAAGCCGGGTTTTGGTGGCCGACTATGTTTCACGACGCACATGCTTTCATCTCCAAGTGCAACTCATGTTAAAGGCAAGAGAATATTAGCAAGAGGAATGAAATGCCTCATAATTTCATCTTGGAGGTTGAGGTGTTCGACGTATGGGGGATTGACTTCATGGGTCCCTTTCCGTCATCATATGGGAATCAATACATCCTCGTCGCCGTAGAATATGTGTCCAAATGGGTTGAAGCGCTGGCTAGCCCAACTAGCGATGCCAGGGTAGTTTTGAAGATGTTCAAGACAGTGATATTCCCAAGGTTCGGTGTACCTCGAGTAGTGATCAGCGGCGGCGGGTCTCATTTCATCAGCAGGATCTTTGAGAGTCTTGTAAGGAAGCATGGAGTCAAGCACAAGGTGGCCACTCCTTATCACCCACAGACGAGTGGACAGGTTGAGGTTTCCAACAGAGAGAGCAAGGGCATCCTACAAAAGACAGTGAGCACAACGAGAAAGGACTGCGCTACGAAGCTAGATGATGCTCTTTAGGCGTACAGAACCGCCTACAAAACACCCCTCGGGACAACACCATTCCATCTGGTTTACGGAAAATCATGTCCCCTCCCGGTAGAGCTCGAATACAAGGCAGCATGGGCTGTAAAGTTGCTTAACTTCGACATCAAATCTGCTTCTGAGCGAAGAACGATGCAACTACACAAATTGGAGGAAATTTGTCACATGGCTTACGAGAGCTCGAAGATCTATAAGGAAAAGACCAAAGCCTATCATGACAAGAAGATAACTCCAAAGAACATCACTGTAAACGATCATGTATTGCTATTCAATTCTCGCCTTAAACGTTTTCCAGGAAAGCTGAAATCGAGATGGTCCAGACCATTCACTGTTAAGGAAGTACGGCCGTACGGAGCCGTGGTGTTGCTGAACACCACAGGAAACGAGTTTGTGGTTAACGGTCAGCGCCTAAAACCATACCTAGCTGACGTAGGACTCGATGGAGAAGAAACAATTCTCCTCGATGGGCCGTCCAACGCCTGAAATGGCTGTCAAGTCAAACTAATGACTATAAACAAGGGCTTGGTGGGAGGCAACCCACCGGTACGCTTTCTTTCATTTTATATTTTTCTTGAGTCTGTTTGGCCTTCTTCTTGGTTTATTTTCACACCGAGACAGTGTGAAGTAAGTCTGGGGGAGGGTCTCTATCGTTACTAATGCTATTTCCTTATTTTGTTTTTCCTTTTGAGTCATTTTGATGTTTTCCTTGAGTTATTTTGTTTTATTGAGTCAAAACTTGTTGGAGATTATGATTATGACCTTTGAACATCTTATGTGATTTTGCATCTAAGTGACCATTGTTACAGATTTAGCTTCCGATAAGACTAATGGAAAATCTACGGGCTAACCGACTAATCAGAGGCATCCGTGTTTCCAAAAAAATTCAAAAAGCTTGAGCTAATTCATGCACTCTTCTTTTTTACCTCATCATCGTAATTGGTGTCTTCAGAGCTTGACTCCTCATTCGTATCTAACGAGACGACCCGTGTTAAAGTTCTGGTATTCCTTCCCCTTATTTAAAATAAAAAGCAGAAAAAATGAAATGATTTTCTTTCGAGTAAAGGGGTAGGAAAATTTCCATCGATCCCATTATTTTACTTCGAAAGAGATGATCACACTAAGGTTGGAAGCGAGGTTAGGAAAATTTCCAGAGATAGCACTATTCGCTTACACCTTAGAATGAAAAGGTGGCACTAAAATGAACTGGGGATTCGGTGGCAAAAACCATCAATACTCGCGTTCCATCCGCCATTAACCCTACGGAAAAGGAATGAGAAATGAATAAGTCTGGGGGAGGGGAAAAGTACCAAAGGTTGTGTTGTTGTCTCGTCACGATATTGAAAGGGAAAAAGTCTAGAAGGTTCTTGGCACTATGATCTTTGATGAGACCCAGCGATGATAACCTTGGATTATTCTGCGGGGCATTGAGTTGAATATGGGAGGTTGTGATGCTTGCAGAGAAGTACATGGTGGTCCGATCCGGAGCTAGTTTGGCAATACGTGGATTACTAAGGTAATGGTCACTGCAGAATTCTAAAGGAAATGTGAGTCTCAGTGTTTTTTTATTTTATTTTTAAGTAACTTTTTCTTCTTGCTTAGTTTTCTGTTTGCTTGAGGACAAGCAAAAGATTAAGTCTGGGGGAATTGATATGCTTTGTTTTTACCGCTTTCTAACGCATGTTTTAATGTTTCTTTCAATTGTTTTATCGAGTCAAAGTCCGTTTTTAGAGTCTTTTAGTCTTCTATTTAGATATCTCAGGTAAAAAGGCGTTCAAGGATGAAATTGGAGTTACAAGGGCAAAAACGCACGAAACCGTGAAGAAAGAGCCAGCATCGGTCGATACCGGTGGAACAGGTCGATGCTACCCCTACCCGAGAGGTTGGCATCGACCGATGCTGGTGAAGGTGTCGATGGAACCGGTCGATGCTACCCCTACCCGAGAGGTCAGCATCGACCGATGCTGAAGAAGACCGGTCGATGCTACTCCTACCCGAGAAGTCAGCATCGACAGATTGATATGCTCAAATTAATACCCTAAAAGTACTAGGCAGTAGTTGCAGTATATGTAGGGGTCGAACACAATGACTCACAGAGATCACACAATATATTAAATATATTCGAATTAAACTAAACCAAAAGATGTAATTGAAAGCAGTATGTAAATTAAAAAGTTGTAATTCGATTGGGAGAAAGATAGGCTCAGAGTATTTCTCAGGAAATCAATGAATGCATATAAACTAACTAGTCAGGATTCAGATTTAACGCGGTTCTTGAACTCAAATCACTAAGATATAGTTAACCAACTCTCGTTGCGAAAACTATCTAAATCTAAATCATAGGAATTCCAAATCTCTTTGCAAATCCTAAAGTCTAAATCAGCTTTTAAATCAGGTTTGATTTGTTCACAAAATAACTAAACCAAATCTCTTTGCGAATAGTTATTTTGCTCACCCTAAGTTATATAAGGTAATTAATCGCACTCTCGTGCCTAATCAATTATCCTAAGATCTAAGTTCAAGATTCGTCAACCTATAATTAGCTTTGAACACAACGTAAGGCGAAGAACTAATTCAGATGGTGAATCCTAATCAACTAATCAATCTAGCATTCAGAGAAAACCCTTATGAGAACCCTGAACCTAAAGTGGATCTACTCAGACATGGAGAATGAAAACAACATGATTGAATAGATCATCAAAGAAAACAATAGAAAACAGGAGTTCAGAGTTGTCTCTCCAAAAACCAAAGTAGAATCAAGAGTAATGAAAGCGTAAAGAAAGCGTAGCCACCAAAGTGGATGAAAAACCTAATTAAATAGTCTAAACACGAATTGGGGTCTTCTTGTAAATATTAAAGTCTTCTGGGCAAGTTCTGCAATTCTTCAAACTTCATTAAAAGTTGCGACTCGTAATCTCCTCGATGGGTGTCGATCGATACCAAGGAGGTATCGATCGATGCTTGACGCTTTGATCGGGCACTTAGTCACCAGACTTCAGTTTTGCTCCATAACGCTCCATAAAACTCCAATATCTCCAATAATGCTCCAAATATGCTAAAACCTGTAAAAGACTCTAAAACACTACAAAATAGTAGAAAGACTCTATAAAATGGACTTATATCATGGCTTAAACAAGGTAAAAACCATGATATATCAACTCCCCTAGACTTAGCCTTTGCTTGCCCTCAAGCAAATAGAAGACTAAACCAGAGAAAGATGTTTGAAAACATAGAGACTCACCTGTTCATGAAACATTAAAATAACCAATTTCCTAAGCACCCAAATGTTGCCTAACCAGCTTTTCGATCTAACCACCATGTACTTCTCCTTAGACATTCGCAGCTTCCCAGACTACACACATTATCTCACTGCATCGTTCAATCAAGCCATCCTCTTTCACACTTTTTGGTATTATTTCTCTCCCCCATACTTATTTCTTATTATGTTCTCTTCTCATTTTTTTAGCTTTGCATATACAAATTAAGGTATGAGACGCGAGTATTGATGGTGTTTGCCACCTAATCCCCGGTTCTTTCCTCTCAATGTATCAAAGGATGTAGGCAAATAATGGCATCATAGGAAAATCATAGCCTCACTTCCAATCCTTTGTGTGATCATTCCCTCTAAAGTAGAATAATGGGATCGCTGGAAATTTTCCTAACCCTCTACTCAGAAGAAAATCATTTCATCTTTTAATGCATTTATTTATTAATTAACTTGTAACAGGGAGAGAAATACCATTATTTTAAAACACATGGGTTCCTTTGTCAGATACGAATGAGGAATCAAGCTCTATGGATACTAACCACATTGATGAAGTGCAAAAATTTGGCTCCGGCTTTAAGGAACTTTGCTGGAAACATGACTGTCTTCTAGTTAACTGGTCAGCCTTTGGATTTTTCATTAGTCGATCTAGAACTGATTCTGTAACAATGGTCACTTAGAAGCAAGGTCAGATCAAAAGATTCAAGAAAAAGATCACAGTCTCAGACAAAGTATTGACTCAATAAAACAACGAATGACTCAAAAACGGATTGAATCTAAGAAAAACAAAAACAAAGTCAGCGACTACCTCCCCCAGACTTAAACAAAACTGTCCCCAGTGTTATCTAGCCTAGAGTTGGTGAAAGAAAGCAAACGAATCGAATGGAATTATGAAGAATCGCCAATATTACCTGCGAAGGTGATGGGTGTCGATCGATACAAACTGGTATCGATCGACACCAGTCGTATGTCGACACACTGATTTCAAATCAATGGTATCGAGTTGCTTAACCCAGGGAAAGTGATCCAAAGTGTTAGAAGTTAGCACTGTTAGAAACACTCAAAAACAGGTTAAAAGCAACAAGATAATCAAGCATAAATCCATGGGTTCAATTGCAAAAACAAAGCTGACATAAGTTTAACAGAAACGAAAAATAAAAAGAAGAAAAAGAAAAAGAAAAACAAACGTGAAGACAGAAGAAGACTAATCCTCTGACGCCTCGGAATCGCCATCAGCATCATGATCATCAACGGGCGAAGGATCAACCGGAGTCTGCTGAGATGGAGGAGCCGCGTCTGTGTCAGTCATGCAGCGGCAGCGTGAAATAGCAGTCCAGATGCTCCGCATGCTCTCTATCATCACCTTCTGAAAGGCGGCTAGCTCCATCGGAAGTTCCAAATCAGACGAAAAGGATGGAGCTGGGATAGAAGAGGTCGCTGCTCGCGATCGCTAGGCTCGTCCTCCCTGGCGTGAAGTAGATGGAATGTCAGCAGCAGCAACAAGTGCAGGTACAAGAGATCGCCGTCTAGTCGCAGGTACGCGAATCAACATGTGTGGTGGAGGCTCGAAACGAAGCTGAGAAGGATCCTCGAGAATGTCTGTCAACTCATCGTTAGGGAGCGACACCAGAAAATCTCCAGCTGATGTAGTGAAGAACCAATGCCTCTCGGGCTTCAACCACTTACGGTTCTTCAGATGGCTCTCATCCATATACCGACGCGCAGTGACTATCGAGCAGCTCGTAGTACTGATCCCGAGGTGCTGAAAGATAGGAGTGAGGAGACTACCAACTGTCTCTGTCTTCGTGCTCGTGCCTGTGAATGGTTTGATCTTGAAAGAGACCAGATGATGCCCAAATATAGCACCAAGGTTGACCTCTGTAAGCTCATGCCATGCGTAATCCTCCTCAGGAATAATGTCTCTGATAGCAAGACATAGAAGTAGAAGCTCGGATACCCTCATCTTGTTTGGTTCCATCTTACACAACATGGTGTTGCTCAGGATCCGCACAAGGCAGCCCATGACTGGGTGTCGAATATCCATCTGAGTGGACTCCTTAGAGTAGTAAGCTCTATTCCCGAAATGCTCCCAAAATATCTGCATGTCAGGATGCTGCGCAGGAAGAAAAACTCTCCTGCAATCTCGGAGAAAACCGTAGATGTCACAGAGATCAGGGAGTGGTAACTTGTACCTCACTCCACAAGCCATGAAAGTCAAAATACCCTCTTGTGCATAGTAGACGCGAACCATCACCATGAACTGACGAACCAAGTCTGGATAAAGATCATACTGCTGAGTGGCCATCCGGCCAAGACCAATCTTCGCTAGCAAATGCGCTAGCTCTTAGTCAAGCCCCAAGCGACGCATGGAGACCCTGTCAACAAACCGAGTAGGTTTGATAACCACTCTCAACCACGCATTATAATGCAGCGTGTCATAATCGTCCCATGCCTCCAAGATAGGCCTGTAGGTGCAGTCATCACTCAGCGCAATCTCCCTCTCCGTCCCGTTCCAATCGCGGTGGCAAGGGATCCTGGCCTTCTCGTTCAGCTTAGGCCAAGGACCTCTGCGTGGGGCTGCAAGAACATTAGGAGCAAGCGGATCAGAGCTCGATGCATCTGCGGTTCTTGCTCGCTTTGGCCTAGATGTCATATGGAAACAAAGACAGAAGGACACAACATAAATCCAACATCTCTCTCAAACACAACATATATTTATCATCAGGCACGGAGGGTGTCGATCGATACCACATGGTGTCGATCGATACCCAAGGCAATTTACAGTTCATCCGATTCCAAATTCCAAATTATCCAAGAGTCCAAATTAAAGGCAATTGAATGTAAGGCAAGGTTCGAAACTACTCTAGAGCATCTCAGCAAATGACCATTGTCAAGAAAAACAAGTGCTAAAGAGTAAAATCTCACAAACCATAAACCTAAAATTCGGAATGAAAAGGCGAAATTTCGAGTACATACCTTTGCTGATATGAGAAACAAATGCTAGAAGGAGATAGAGAGTAAAAATCTAATGAATCTAGGAACTTGAATCACCAAAATCGGTGAAGAAACGAGAAAGATGCGATTTGAGAGAAATATGGTGGCTGTATCGATCGATGGGGAAGAAAGAAGAGATAGAAAAAAACCGAGGGTTTTGAAAGAAAACTTACCTGCCCGCACGGTGTCGATCGATACAAGGTGGTATCGGTTGACACTCATTGGACAATTCCTCCTTTTCTCCGCGTGGTATTGATCGACACAGACTGGTGTCGATCGATACTCCTCGCTTAATGTGCTTCACGTTAAGACACAAGATACAAAACACAAAACTAAAAATAAAAACAAAAATAAAAGACTTATGTACGGACTCACCAGTGGGTTGCCTCCCACCAAGCACTTGTTTTACATCACGAGCTTGACTTCAAGTCCGTTCAGTCAGGAGAAGAATGATAACTTGCGCTGAAACAAGCTCCACAATTTGACATCGCTAGCTTCAGAGTTCTGCTCATCATGCTCTCCACAAACTCCTGTCCTTTCTCTTTCAGCTCCGAAGTGAGAATAACTCCAGCCATAGAGAACGGTTTTGAAGTTCCCTTGCACTTCACCTTATATTCAATTGAATCTCCATCACACATCTGAGGAGTTAAAGTCACATGGGGAAAACTTTTTACTCCTTTGCTCTTCACCTTCTTCTCTGCCTTAACTATTTTGACGTCTTTCTTGGTGATGACATAAGGATTATCTAGAACGTCGATGGTATTAGGTCCGTCAGGAGGCTCTTCCAAAAGATCAACTACCAACGTCTCTCCTGGAACAACGGTGATGCAAGAGATATGTGTGGGAGTTCCTCTATGGATGGCTTTGTAGTACACCTCCTTGTCAATGTATGAGAACGAGATGTGCTTGCTGGGTGTGTCCATAATGGCACCAACCGTAGCCATGAACGGTCTTCCAAGAATCAACTGCATACGAGATTGTGTGCTCATCTCCACAACCTAAAAATCAGTAGGAACCAGGCAATCTCCTACGTTAACCAACAAATCAGGGATTGTTCCATATGGAAGTGAGGTGGAACTGTTCGCGAATGTGATAGATGACATGGGAGATCGAATATCAGCTCCCAATCTCTCTGCAATTGCCCTTGACATGACATTGACAATAGCCCCCTGAGTCAACGAGAGACTCTGTGAATTCAACTCCAGAGATGGAGCATGGAACGGAGAATATTCCTAGGTCTTCCCTCTTGGTCAATTGCCTCAGTGGTAGTGACTTGCTTCTGGCTTTGAGGAAGAGTGCCTTAATCTCGTCCTCAGTTTCTCTTTAATCTCGGAAGTGACTCAGCATAGGCATGTACTTTAGAGCTTCTTTAAAAGTCAGTGTGTGTGGAATTCTTTGTACCATCTTCTCAAAGCCAAGGAGCTGCTTTGGAGTGATGGGGTCTCTGAGGTGTCTGGGTGTTATGCGGTATGGCACCTTAGGTTTGTAAACCTTTTCTGCACTCAACTCGGGTTTCGGTTCAGCAACTAGACTGGTATCGACCGACACAGGGGTGGTGTCGATCGATGCTTTCGCTCTGGATCGTCCCTGGCAGAACTTTGGACGGGTGTCGATCGATACAAGAGAGTATCGGTCGACACAGGAGTGGTGTCCAAAATCGCATCGTCATCCTTGGCAATTTTGACCAAAATCCTTGCGGTTGAGCTCTTCTGCACTCCTGGATGTACCTCTCTTCCACTCCTGGAAGGGATAGCAGTGACGTGTTCGTTCTGTGAATGACCCACCAGTTCCTTGACAGTTGCTGCAGATTGAGCTACCTGAGTTTCTAGCATCTTCTGCTGAATATTAATAGCGTCGATCCTACCACTCAGATCGTTGTACATGACATCAATCTTCCCATTGAATTCCACAGTTAGTTTCTGCTGTCCTAGAAGGAGCTGTTCAAACATAGATTTAATCTTGCTCTCAGAAGTTCTGGGTGGTGTGGATGGACATTGAGACCTTTGATCTTGAAATCAATCTCCACCAACGTAGTTAACATGTTCCACTGCATCCTTTTCAGCAAAACGAACAGCCTTCTACTGCCTTCCCATCAACAAATTATGCACCGAATCTAGCTTGGCCTGAATCCTAGCAATCTGTGATCCATCAGCTACACCAGCGAGCCTCTTCCGCTCAAAGTCTGCATTCTTAGTGCTATTGCTAGACGCCAAGTTCTCAATAAGCACATAGGCGTCATCAGGATACCTGGTTTTGAAATTCCCATTGCTCGCAGCATCTAAGGTCATCTGATACCTCCAATCAATCCCTCTGAAGAAGTAACCCAGCAGCTGAACATCATAGTACCCATGATGTGGACAATCTCTCTGATACGACCTAAATTGAATCCACGCAGCCTTAAATCCCTCAGTTGCTTCCTGAGAAATTGAGAGATCTTGTTCCTGAGCTCTTCGAATCTCGCATCATCAAAAAAATTGTTCAGGAATGGGTTCTTCGTCTCCTCCCAAGTAGTCAACGAACCAGGAGACAACTGTTTCAGCCACTAAGTTGCATCTCCACCAAGAGAGTATGGGAAAAGCTTGCAGAAGAGGTAATCATAGGACACTCCATTGCTCTTGATGCTAGTGACCAAATCCTCAAACCTCTCAATATGGTCCATGGGATGTTCATTGGAAAGACCATAAAAAGATGCTGACCCACCAGAGTGAAGTATGCAGGTTTCAAAGTCATTCCTCTGAAAAGCAGGAGGGCGAATCGCTGATCGATTGGCGTAAAACTTATCAGGCCTGTTGCACTCACCAATCGTCCTACCGCGATTAATCACAGCGTTCCCTGCATTCACAGCAACTGCAGGGACAATGATATTTCCAGCTTCATCAAGTCGTTGCCCTCTCTCATTGCACAATTGACCCTTTTGGTCTCTCAAAGCTCCAGCAGCATCCTGAATCAAAATCATTGGATTGTTCATCTCTGCAGGTTTCTTTGCTTTTCTGTTTGTGCGTTCCAAAATTGCTAGTGGCTCAAGTGACAGATCAGCTAGCGGAGTGTTCTTGTTCCTTCTGGTCTCACGAAGAGGCATGCACCTGAAACACAAAAGTCAAGAACGTAAGTAACCGAAATTCACGACGGGTATCGACCGATACCACTAGAGTGTCGATCGATACTCAACGATTTAGACGAAATTCTAAGCTACAATCTAATGGCAAAATTGAGTCCCCGGCAACGGCGCCAAATTTCATATGCTCAAATTAATACCCTAAAAGTACTAAGCAGTAATTGCAGTATATGTAGGGGTCGAACACAAGGACTCACAGAGATCACACAATAGATTAAATAGATTCGAATTAAACTAAACCAAAAGATGTAATTGAAAGCAGTATGTAAATTAAACAAGTTGTAATTCGATTGGGAGAAAGATAGGCTCATGGTATTTCTCAGGAAATCAATGAATGCAGATAAACTAACTAGTCAGGATTCAGATTCAACGCGGTTCTTGAACTCAAATCACTAAGATATAATTAACCAACTCTCGTTGCAAAAACTATCTAAATCTAAATCATAGGAATTCCAAATCTCTTTGTGAATCCTAAAGTCTAAATCAGCTTTTAAATCAGGTTTGATTTGTTTACAAAACAACTAAACCAAATCTCTTTGCAAATAGTTATTTTGCTCACCCTAAGTTCTATCAGGTAATTAATCGCACTCTCGTGCCTAATCAATTATCCTAAGATCTAAGTTCCAGATTCGTCAACCTAGAATTAGCTTTGAACACAACCTAAGGCGAAGAACTAATTCAGATGGTGAATCCTAATCAACTAATCAATCTAGCATTCAGAGAAAACCCTTATGAGAACCCTGAACCTAAAGTGGATCTACTCGGACATGGAGAATGAAAACAACATGATTGAATAGATCATCAAAGAAAACAATAGAAAACATGAGTTCAGATTTGTCTCTCCAAAAACCAAAGTAGAATCAAGAGTAATGAAAGCGTAGTCACCAAAGTGACTGAAAAACCTAATTAAATAGTCTAAACACGAATTGGGGTCTTCTTGTAAATATTAAAGTCTTCTGGGCAAGTTCTGCAATTCTTCAAACTTCATTAAAAGTTGCGACTCGTAATCTCCTCGATGGGTGTCGATCGATGCTTGACGCTTTGATCGGGCACTTAGTCACCAGACTTCAGTTTTGCTCTAGAACGCTTCATAAAACTCCAATATCTCCAATAATGCTCCAAATATGCTAAAACCTGTAAAAGACTCTAAAACACTACAAAATAGTAGAAAGACTCTATAAAACGGACTTATATCATGGTTTAAACAGGGTAAAAACCATGATATATCACCGATGCCAAGGAGGACGATCGATGGGCCGGTCGATGCTACCCCTACCCGAGAGGTCAGCATCGACCGATGCTAAGATGGTATCGACCGATACCAGCCGACGAGAAGTAGAAAGGAAACTTCTGTTTCCCTTATTTTGCTCTGGGAACTTCCTATTTTGACCTAATTCGACCTAGACCTATATATAGTCTATTTTTAGCCTCTTGGAGGCAGCCACCTTTTATTTTATTCAGACTTTTTGCTATTGATTCATTGTAAGCTTTGGAGAAAAATCTCTGCATCTATTGAGAAGAATGCTAATCCCTTTCTCTCTTTATTTATATTATGATTTCTTCATCTCCTTACTTGTTCTTCGTTACTATGTATGAGTAGTTCCATAGTTAGGTTAGGGCCTTCAAGGGGATCCATGAGTCATTGAATTAGACACATATAGGGATTTATCTTTTGTGGTTTTCGCTTATTGTTGTGTTTATTGCTTAGACTTGAGATGACCGCTAGGTCTATGAACTAGGGCAATCTAAGAGTGCGGAAGTGTCTTAGGTTGCTAGAAATAACATAAGTGAGCGAATTGTCCTTAGCATGCAGAAGTTGATGTTAAGGCGATTCTTGAACATATTGAACCAGCTCGTTAATGCTGATCTAGAATTCTATGCCAGCGGAAGTTAGGGTTTTAGGGTGCTAGATTTAGTAACCATGAGCACGGAAGTGGATTGGTTAGATATTTATGTTTGAGTTTGAAACTTGCTTTTAATTATTCCCTGAATAGTTGTCTGATTTATTATCTCTAGATTCCTGCGAATAAGCCCTTGACCTAACGCCTTTCCTTTATTGAATTTACATCGTTTAAATTGCTCTCGTTACTTTTCTAAAAATAAACCATATTTTTGTCTTAGCTTAATTTCATAATTGTGAGAATAGTAGTGTAACCTTGGTCTCTGTGGATTTGATCCTAAAGTACTGCATTGACAACCGTTATGATTGCGGTAGTGCGAACTTTAGTTTTAATTGAATGAGTGAAAACGCTTAAATCAGATACATGCATGAGACACAAAACAATAACAAAAATGCATGCTAAGAGATGCAAAATATGGGAATATCAACTCCCCCAAACTTATTCATTTGCTTGTCCTCAAGCAAACAAACAAGTAGAGAGAGAGGTTTGAAAGTGGAAGATCAAATCCGAGAATATTAACAAAAGAATTTGAATCAATGCCCTTGAGAGGAGTTACATGATGCACAAACAACCTCTACTTCAAATGGTTTAGCCATACTCTTTTCAAAACGAAATGGGTCTAAGCCGTAGCATCCACAAGCATTCCTATCATCCAACTCTTTGACATTCATTAAGTGCAAATGGTGAATCATGCTCATACAAATCAAGTGAACTCATTTGGCTAAGGGAGAGGTCTTGAGATAAAAGTGATCTCAAACAATGTGGGTATTCGGATGCAAGGGATCTCTCATGAAAGAACAAACTTTGGCAAAATGCTAAGAGTAAGGAACAACCGATGCATACAAGGATGACTTCCATCTACCCAATGCCCCGATATGAACTTCACTCCTACTTCTAAACCAAAGTGACCTTTCCTAAGCTACTATTTTCTCACAAGGCCGTTTGCCTTCTTAAACCACAATGTTTCATCACTTCTTTTCCTTTCGAATACTTAGGGGATTCTCTTCTTCGCATTACGAGTAAATGGTTTGGCTTTCACAAGTTTCTTTCCTTAGCTCTTCTTTTGCTTTCTCTAGTCTCTTTCATTTCTTTTCTAGCTTGAGCCATTTTGGCTTCTTTTCTTTCTTTTCAATAGCTAGAGACTATTTTCTTATCACTTAGAGCTAACCCAACTTTTCTTTTGCCAACCATCTCAATCAATCGCTTATCCCCATCTCCTTCTCCCTATCTCTTTCCATTTCTCCATACCCTCTTTTCTTTCAATCAATCGCCCAAAACCCAAACCTATCCACCCGAGCTTATGTCTAGCTCAATGATGTGTGAGCTAGTTCTACATGAAAGCTTCTCCTTGTCGTTCCAAACTCAACACTTCTTACTAAGTTCATTCAAAATTAGGCCTCACGACACACACTAGTAATGTAGGCTTCAAAGAAGTTTAGGTGATATTCATACACTTTACATGTTCTAGCATACATTTTACTTAATTAGAGTTTTGTGTTATTTGCATGCATAATCACGGTTTTGTCTTGCATTTAGGTCTCATTTAGAGTTTAGGACATTTTCATTAGGTCTAGTGAGTTCTTGCATATTTTGGAGTACTTTCTAGGTGATTGGAGGCAATTTGGGCATATTTGTAGAAATGAACCAAAGTAGAATGCAAAGTCCATTCGAGACGCCGGAAAGATGTTTCTGGACGGAGGCCTTCAGATCTGAATCAGCTTTGACAACCTGCATAGAAGTTTTAGAGGAGTGAGTTATATGTCCATAGGAGTTTGCATCAGGTCATTCGGATATCTGGTTAGGGAGTTATCGCGGTTTTAAGGAAGACGTATCCGCCTGGCCGAGAGACCAAGACCTGTACCGCCCAGAACTTGCCCGACATGCACGTCCGATACGCCACCACTCCACAGGCAGGAAGAATGCCGGCCCTCTACACCGCCCAGGCATGAACTCCTTGCCCAAAGCACCTCCATACCGACCCTCCATGCCCCCCAAAATTCACCCAGCACAAAACCTTCGAAGCTCCCATACCGGCCTAATTGGCCCGGCATGCACGAACGGTACGCCACCACTCCACAGCCAGGAAGAATGCCGGTCCTCTACACTGGCCAGGCATGAATGATAAATCATGGTTTTTACCCCGTTTAAGCCATGATATAAGTCCGTTTTATAGAGTCTTTATTCTATTATAGAGTGTTTTAGAGTCTTTTACAGGTTTTAGCACATTTGGAGCATTATTGGAGATATTGGAGTTTTATGGAGCGTTCTGGAGCAAAACTGAAGTCTGGTGACTAAGTTCCCGATTGAAGCGTCAAGCATCGATTGATACCTCCTTGGTATCGATCGACACCCATCGAGGAGATTACGAGTCGCAACTTTTAATGAAGTTTGAAGAATTACAGAACTTGCCCATAAGACTTTAATATTTACAAGAAGACCCCAATTCGTGTTAAGACTATTTAATTAGGTTTTACGGCCACTTTGGCTGTGTGCTTTTCATTACGTTTTATTTGAGGATTTCTGAGAGAGCTTTTGAGAGGGGAGACAAGTCAGAACTCTGTTCGTCTGAGAGAAGATTTCGAACCCCTATTTTATTCTATTGATGATTTATTCAGTTATGTTGATTTTTCATTCTCCATGTTTGAGTAGATCTCTTGTTAGGTTCAGGGTTCTCAATAGGGTTTTCTCTGAATGCTAGATTGATTTGTTATTAGGATTCACTATCTGAATTAGTTCTTCACCATAGGTTGTTTGCAAAGCTAATTCTAGATTGATCACCTAGAACTTAGCTCTTATGATAATTGATTAGCCGCAAAAGTGCGATTAATTACCTTATAGAACCTAAGATGAGCAAAATTACTATTCGCAAAGGAATTTGGTTTAGTTGTTTTGTGAACATATCAAACCTGATTTAAAAAGCTGATTTAGACTTAAGGATTCGCAAAGGAATTTGGAATTTTTAGGATTTAAATTTAGATAGTTTTCGCAACGGAAGTTGGTTAACTATATCTTAGTGATTTGAGTTCAAAAACCGCGCTAAATCTGAATCCTGTTAGTCAATTTATCTGCATTTAGTAATTCTTTGAGAAATACCCTGAACCTATCTTTCTCCAATTAAATTCACAACCGTTTTAATTTGCATTCTGTTTTCAATACCATTAATCATTTAGCGTAATTCTCACATATATAATCTATTGTGTGTCTCTGTGAGTCCTTGTGTTCGACCCCTAACTATACTATAACTACTGCTTTAGTATCTAAATAAGGTATTAATTTGAGCATATCAAATTTGGCGCCGTTGCCGGAGACTAAATTCGCCATTAGATTACGTTTGTGAATTTTGACTAAGTTCGTCGGTATCGGTCGATACTAACTAGTATCGGTCGACACTCGTCGTTCTTTTTTTGTTGATATCGATCGACACCATTTGGTATCGGTCGATACTCATCGTGTTACCAATTACTTACGTTCTTGACTTCTGTTTTCAGGTGTATGCCTAATCACAAAACCAGAGGAAACAAGAACACTCAGCTAGTTCAACTGTCATTGGAGCAACTAGCACTTGTGGAACGCACAAACAGAAAGGTAAAGAAACCAGCAGAGATGAACAACAATCAAGTAGAGTTGGTTCGAGATGAGGCTGGTGCCTACAAGGACCTAGAGGGTCGTTTGTGCAATGAGAGAGGACAACATCTGGATGGAGAGGGAAACATCATTCCACCTGCTCCTGTTGTCGCTGGCAATGCCGCTGGGAACGCGAACGCAGTGAATGCTGGGAACGCTGTGGTTAATCGTGGTAGGACGATTGGTGAGTGCAACAGACCTGACCAGTTTTACGCAAATCGCTCTGCGATCCGTCCTCCTGCTTTTCCAAGGAATGACTTTGAGCTGAAACCTGCATACTACACTCTTGTGGGACAGCACCCTTTTCATGGTCTTTCCAGCGAGCATCCCATGGATCATATTGAGAGATTCGAGGATTTGGTCACTAGCATCAAGAGCAAAGGAGTGTCTTACGACTACCTCTTCTGCAAGCTTTTCCCATACTCTCTTGGTGGGGAAGCAACCTACTGGCTGAAGCAGTTACCTTCTGGATCGCTGACTAACTGGGAGGAAACTAAGACTGCTTTACTGACCAAATTTTATGATAATGCAAGATCCGAGGATCTGAGGAACAAAATCTCACAATTTTCTCAGGGACCTACTGAGGCGTTCAAGGCTGCTTGGACGAGGTTCAAATCATATCATAGAGACTGTCCACATCATGGATACTCTGATGTTCAGCTGATGGGGTTTTTCTTTAGAGGACTTGATTGGAGGTACCAAATGACTTTGGATGCTTCGAGCAATGGAAACTTCAACACCAGGTATCCCGATGAAGCCTATGTCCTGATTGAGAACTTGGCGTCTAGCAATAGCACCAAGAATGCTGATTTTGAGCGGAAGAAGCTAGCTGGTAACGTGGATGGTTAACAGATTGCTGACTTTCAAGCTAAGTTGGATGCTATGCACAATCTTCTGATGGGCAAGACACCCAAGGCTGTTCACTTTGCTGAAGATGTTGAGGTATTCAACAAGGATGAGGTGAAGGATGTTAACTACATTGGTGGTTCTGGTTTTCAAGGTCAGAGGAATCAATTCAACAACAACCAAAACTTCAACAACAACTCTCAGCAAGGAGGTTCGAATCAGTTTGGTCCGAAACCATCTCAGAGCAGTGGGTATGTCAGGAACTACGGGAATTCATTTTATCAGCTTGTACCCGCTAAGCTCCCATATAGCAAGATCGAGGCTATGTTTGAACAGCTGGTTCAAGGACAGCAGCAGCTCACAGTGAATCTCAACGGAAAGATAGATGATGTGTACAAGGACCTGAGTGGAAGGATCGATGCTCTCAATACTCATCAGAAGATGCTGGAAACACAAGTTGCTCAAACTGCAGCAGTTGTGAAAGAAAAGGCGACTCAGGTTCAGAACGAATACGTCAATGCCATCACCTTTCGCAGTGCAGGAAATCTTGAACACCTTTCAGAAGGTGATTCCGACCCTGATCCGACAGTATCGATCGACACTACTGCTGATATCGATCGATACCAATCTGAAGGACCGATACATGAGCCTTGTGTCGATCGACACCATACTGGTATCGATCGACACCTCTCGCAGGCGGAACCAGAGACCGTGAAGGAACAAGAGATGATTGAGGAACGTGTCTACAAGCCTAAGGTACCCCACCCCCGATTACCCAAACACCTCAGAGACCCATTTCCCCAAAGCAGCTGCGTGGCTTTGAGAAGATGGTACGAAGAATTCCACTTACACACACTTTTGAAGAAGCCCTAGAATGCCGCCCTCTGCTAAGCCACTTTCGAGATTGCAGAGAGACCGAGGACGAGATTAAGGAACTTTTCGCCAAAGTCAAAAGTACACTGCCTCCACTGAAGCGGTTGACTAAGAGGGAAGACCCAGGGAAATTTTCAGTCCCATGCTCCATCTCTGGAGTTGAATTCAAGGAATCACTGGTTGATTCAGGGTCTAGCGTGAATGTCATGTCAAAGGCACTTGCAGAGAAGCTGAAAATCGATGACATACGATCTACTCAGATGCCTCTTACATTCACGAACTCTTCCACATCTGTTCCGTATGGTACAATCCCTGACTTGATGGTTAAGGTAGGAGACTGTTTGGTTCCTACTGATTTTCAGGTTGTGGAGATGCATGCAAAGTCTAGCACGCCTTTGATTCTTGGAAGACCGTTCATGGCTACTACTGGTGCAGTTATGGACATGCCCAGTAGGAAGATCTCATTCTCGTACATTGACGAACAGGTCTCCTACGAAGCCATCCCCTCTAAAAGAGCTGCCACACAGATATCTTGCATCCCCGTTGGTGCAAGACAAACATTGATGGTTGATCTTTTGGACGAGCCTGATGCTATGCCAACTGTCATAGAAGCTCTGGATCATCCTCCTATCATTGCCAGGAAAGTCATCAAAAAGACTGAGGCAAAGAAGGAGGTGAAGAACAGACGAGTCGAGAGTGCTACATATGTCACCTTAATCCCTCAGCAGTGCGATGGAGATTCGATCAAGTATCAGGTGAAATGCAAGGGGACCTCAAGGCCATTTTCTAAGGCTAGAATTCTTCTTACTCCGGAGCTGAAGGAGAAAGGGCAAGAGGTTGTGGAGAGCATGTTGCGCAGAACTCTGAACCTAGAGATGTCAAGTTGTGGAGCCTGTTTCGCTGCAAGCTCTCATTCTCATCCAGACTGATAGCCCGTAAAGTCAAGCTCGTGACGTTAAACAAGCGCTGAGTGGGAGGCAACCCACTGGTAAGTCTGTACATAAGTCTTTTATTTTTGTTTTTATTTTTATTTTTGGTTTTGTGTCTTGTGTCAAACGTGAAGCAGATCTTACGAGGAGTATCGATCGACACCAGTCAGTGTCGATCGATACCAAGTGTCGAAAAAAAAGGAGCATAATATTTCATAAGTGTCAATCGACACCATCCAGTGTCGACCAAAAACGACAAGTGTCGACCGATACCTATGGGTATCGATCGATGCTCCACGACCAAGTAAGATTCCTTAAAACCCTACGATTTTGTCTTCTTCCTCACAACCCCTCATCGTTCGATACCGCCGCTTATCCCTCTCTCAAATCCCAACTTTTTCAAATCTTCACCGAATTGAGCAATTTAAGTGTCTGGATTCATTAGAATTTCATCCTCTATCCGTTTCTAGCACTTGTTTCTTAAACCAACAAAGATGTCTGCATCAAAGAGAGCAAGGACTTCAGGTGAGCCGAGGACTTTCAATGTGAATGAGCGAGTCGAAGCACGAATCTCATCGAAATGGGTTGAGGTAGTCGTTAAAGCTTGTCTTGACGACAACCGCTACAGAGTCATGCCGGTTAATCAACCCACCACCAGCATGCTAGTAAACGAGCATTCTATCTGCGCTCTCCGTACGTCGAGCTCTTGCCAATCGCGATAACGTACAAGCTGGATGAGAGGGTTGAGTATTGGGATGGTGAATATTGGCGTCGAGTTTTCGTGAGCACTATCCGGGGTCGTGACAATTATGGGGTTAGATTTGATGGAGAGTGCGTTACGCAGAGCTTTTCCACTATCAGCCACACAGTCTGCTCCACCACCTCCACCTATGAACCCTACTCCTCGGTCTGCTTGTTTTCCTTCTGCCCCTCCAGCACACCGACCGAACCCTTTGACTAGACGAGAGGGTACCAAGATAGTCTGCGAAAGAAATTGGGATGGACAGAAGAAGGCGTATGCCTTGAGTGATGACACCGCGTTTAGACCCATTTCTGAGGAGTGGGACGACTTCGACACATTGTTTTATAACGCATGGTTGGGTGTTACCATCGAGCCTACCAGGTTTGTGGATGGACTTTCTTTGCATCAGCTGGGTCTCGACACAGATTCGGCTCGTCTGCTTGAGCAAATTAGTTTTGGTCACATGGCTACACAGCAGCATGACCTCTACCCAGACTTGGTTCGTCAGTTTATGGCGACAGCTCGCGGTAGCTATTCAGATGAGCTTCTGCGAGACGCACAGGGTGGTAACCTGTCCTTCATGGCTCGCGGAGTGAGGTACAGGATTCCACTCCCTGATCTCTGTGATCTCTATGGATTTCGGAGGGATCGCAGGAGGATTGCTCTTCCAGCTGCCCATCCTAACATGCGTGGATTTTGGGCATGGTTTCGGAACGGTGTATACGAGTCTAAGACGTCCACTCAGATGGACATACGACATCCGGTCCTGCGTTGTTTTGTTAGGGTCCTGAGCATTACTCTCCTGTGCAAGATGGAGCCTAAGAAGATGAGAGTGTCTGAGCTTCTGCTTCTGTTTCTGGCTGTCAGGAACATCATCCCTGAGCAAGATTTTGATTGGCCTGAGCTTGAGGATGTTAACCTTGGGGATGTTTTTGCGCATCATCTAGTCTCTCTGAAGACCAAACCATTCACGGGGACGAGCACGAAGAAGGAGTCAGTTGGTAGTCTTCTGACACCTATCTTCCAGCACCTCGGGATCAGTACTACGAGCTGCTCGATCGTCACTAAGAGTCGGTATATGGATGAGGCTCATCTGAGGAACCTTAGGTGGTTGAAGACTGGGAGGAAGTGGATTCTTAGTAGATCTGATGGGAGATTTCTTGTGCAGCTACCTGACAGGGATCTGACAGACATATCTGAGGATCCTGCTCAGCTTCGTTTTGAGCCTCCTGCAGAGCTGTTGACTTCGATTCCTGCTGCTAGACGACAAGTGATAAACGGATCTTTTGCAAGTCCCGGGTCAATACCTCGTTGTAGTATTTGAGGATCGAACCGAAGAGGCTAAGGTTGAAACACTAAGAATGCATGAATCTTCCTAAGCTAGAGCAATGTTTTTGTGTTTTTCTATTTATGAACTAAAGGAAACAAATTGCAAGAAGGGAAAACAAAGATATAAGAGTTGGATCACGGACTAAGCTATCAAGGAGATGGGATACGATCAAACAACGAATCATTTGGAAGCATTGAACTCTATCCTAGAACATGGGATTCATAATTTTGACTAATCCACCGTCGTACCACTAATCACTTTGTTAATCACCAAATCAAGAGCAAACTCTCGTTTGTGATAGGGTGATTAACAAGCATTGACCTCCAATCCCAATTAGTTCACTAATCACCCTAGACATCAACTCTCGTTGGCTAGGCATGAAAAGCTCACAAAAGGTTCTTGTTCAAGCATTTCATTTAAACTCCGGTTAGGAGTGAAATGCCTAAGTTCTAGACTCGAATGGATAAACCTAATCTAGCACTAACACCGTTTACTCGAATCTCCCCCTAATGCATGGGATGAGACCATAAATCCTAAGGTGTAGCTCTAGATTGGTTTGTCACGCCAACTAGAGCTACCTAATCTAGGTGTAGTCCTAAACTATGGTTTATCAATCCAAAACTAGCATTGAGAACCAACCTAAGTGAAGGACCTAACAAGGATCAACCTAAATCATCATCTAATAATCATCAAGACAACTAACTAATGATGCTAACACACTCAATCAATGCTAATCCTTAGGTTATGATCACTAATCTTGACTAATTCTCTTTCAAGCAACTAATCACTATGCTAACCACTCAATCCATTAGCAAACTCTCATTTGTGGATCAATGATTAGCAAGCATTAAGAATATGAACAAGATCAACCAAAATACACCCTAGACAACTAATCTCTTAGGCTAGGAACATAAATCTCTTGAATAATTTGGTCTTGGCATTTCATCAAACACTTGGTGTTCATGAAATGCCTTATGATCTAGACCTACTCTTTCAAGCTAGATCTAGCATTGGGAACACTAGACAAGAAAGGAATGCAAGGATTAAGAACATGAGCATCAATAATCAATCATCAAGCCATCAAAATCAACCTAAATCTAAGATCCAACAAAAAGGGCCTAAGGCCAAAATAAGAAGAACAAATAAAGGTAAAGAAGATGCATTAATTATAAAGATAGAGGTGAAGAATCCTTCTCATAGAGTGGCATTTGTATGAAGAACCCTTCTCATAGAGTGGCATTTGTATGAAGAACAAGGGAAATCCCTCTCAAAATCATAAAAGAGTTTGGGGATAAACCCCACTCTAGGGAAAAGAAAGCTTCAAATGAAAATTAGAGTTTTTGGGTTTTTAAAGGAAAGTGGGCGAACCGGGTCAACCAGGAACAAACCGGGTATTGACCCGGTCGGATCTTGGATGCGTCTTCGATAAATTCAAGGCATCTCCCTAGCCTGATGACCAAATGACATGATTGTTGCTTGTGTGCACCGCTAACTCTTCCCTCTACAACTTTCATGAAGGCCGGAGAGGCTGATTATGAACGGAAGAACTTCGTTTTACCGGTTCTTTGGACGATGTCATCTCTTCTCGGCTAGGCAGATCATGCTTCAGTGTCTTGACCATAAAATCTGATCTAGAGGTCCAAATGATATGATTCAAACTCCTGTGTAAAGCTGATTCACTCCTCTACATGTTTCATGAAGACATCAGATTAAACTGGGCATGGGAAGGTCTTCATTTGGCCTGATCTTTGAGTCACTTCGGCTGCATCGATTTGTTGCATCAATGTGTGACTGCTTCTGGGTCGATGTAGAAGCTGACATCGATGTGTGACATCGACGTGGATGGTGTCTGGGGCGAGGTTAAGCTCCCTGGTACAGCATCAATGTGTTGCATCGATGTGTGACTCTCTTTTTGGTCGATGTGTGACTCTCCTTCAACCGCTTCACTTGCTCCCGATCCGGTGGCTCCAGTAAATCGGCGATAACTTCCTAACCTGATGTCCAAATATACTGATTCCAACTCATGTAGACAGATGAATCACTCCTCTACAACTCCTATGAAGACTGTTGAGGCTGATTCAGATCGTAGGGCCTTCGTTCAGACACATCTTTCAGGCGTCTCGGATGAGCTTTGCATTCTACCATGCTCCATAACTCCAAACACCATCAATTGCCTCCAAAACACCTAAAAACACTCCAAATGAATGCAAGAACTCACTAGGACCTAATGCAAATGTCCTAAACTCTAAATGAGACCTAAATGCAAGACTCAACCATGATTATGCATGCAAATGGCACAAAACTCTTAAGTAAAATATATGCTTAAACATGTAAAATGCATGAATATCAACAAGTTCGTCCACCTGCTGCTGACATCCCATCTATTTCACGTCAGGGAAAACATACACAGGCTACATCATGCCCACCTATTCTTGAGCCACATTGGCCTGAGGACACAGACGTCCCGATGGAACCAGCTGCTTTCCAGAGACTGATGATAGCGAGTATGAAGAGCATCTGGGCTGTTGTTCACTGCCGTTGCACGACTGACACGGATGCTGATCCATCGTCCCAGCCTGGACCTTCACATACCGTTGTTGTTGCTGACCATGAGAGTGATTCTGAGGAGACGCATGATTAGTCTTCTCTATCTTCACGTTTGTATTTTTCTTTCTTTTTCTTTTATTTTTCTTTTCTGTTGAACTTATGTCAGTATTTGTTTTTGCATTTGAACTTCTTTGGATTTATGTTTGATCTACCATGTTGCTTTTAACCTGTTTTTGAGTGTTCCTAACAGTGCTAACATCTAACACAATGGAATGCTTTCTCTGGTCATGCGACTCGACACCCCTGATTTTCAATCATTGTGTCGACATACAGTTGATGTCGATCGATACCTGCCAGTATCGATCGATACCCTGTAAAGGTACGGTTTCTGATTTTTCATAATCCACTCAGTTCATTTGTTTTCTTTCACCAACTCTAGGCTAGATAACACTGGGGACAGTGTTGTTTAAGTCTGGGGGAGGTAGTCGCTGACTTTGTTTTTGTTTTTTATAGAGTCAGTCCGTTTTTGAGTCATTCGTTGTTTTATTGAGTCAAAACTTTGTCTGAGACTGTGATCGTTTTCTTGAATCTTTTGATCTGACCTTTCTTTTAAGTGACCATTGTTACAGAATCAGTTCTAGATCGACTAATGAAAAATCCAAAGGCTGACCAGTTAACTAGAAGACACTCATGTTTCCAGCAAAGTTCCTTAAAGCCTGAGCCAAAAGTTTGCACTTCATCAATGTGGTTAGTATCTATAGAGCTTGATTCCTCATTCGTATCTGACAATGAAACCCATGTGTTTTAAAAATAACGGTATTTCTCTCCTTGTTACAAGTTAATTAATAAATAAGTGCATTAAAAGATGAGATGATTTTTCTTCTGAGTAAAGGGTTAGGAAAATTTCCAGCGATCCCATTATTCTACTTTAGAGGTAATGATCACACCGAGGATTGGAAGCGAGGCTAGAATTTTCCTATGATGCCATTATTCGCCGACATCCTTTGATACATTGAGAGGGAAGAACCGGGGATTAGGTGGCAAACACCATCAATACTCGCATCTCATACCTTGATTTGTATATGCAAAGCTAAAAAAAATAAGAAGAGAACATAATAAGAAATAAGTCTGGGGGAGAGAAATAATTCCAAAAAAGTGTGAAAAGGGTGGTTCCTTGTCTTGATATTGTATGGGAAAGAATCTAGAAGGTTCTTTTATATTAATTCACAGCGATGAAACTAGCGAGGATGGCTTAATTGAACAATGCTGCGAAATAATGTGTGTAGTCTGGGAAGCTGCAAATGTCTACGGAGAAGTACATGGTGGTTAGATCAAAAGCTGGTTAGGTGACATTTGGGTACTTGGGAAATTGGTCATTGCAACGTTTCATGAACAAGTGAGTCTTTACGTTTTCAAACCTCTTTCTCTGGTTTAGTCTTCTATTTGCTTGAGGGCAAGCAAAGGCTAAGTCTGGGGGAGTTGATATATCATAGTTTTTACCCCGTTTAAGCCATGATATAAGTCCGTTTTATAGAGTCTTTATTCTATTATAGAGTCTTTTACTGGTTTTAGCACATTTGGAGCATTATTGGAGATATTGGAGTTTTATGGAGCGTTCTGGAGCAAAACTGAAGTCTGGTGACTAAGTGCCCGATTGAAGCGTCAAGCATCGATCGATACCTCCTTGGTATCGATCGACACCCATCGAGTAGATTACGAGTCGCGACTTTTAATGAAGTTTGAAGAATTGCAGAACTTGCCCAGAAGACTTTAATATTTACAAGAAGACCCCAATTCGTGTTTAGACTATTTAATTAGGTTTTACAGCCACTTTGGCTGTGTGCTTTTCATTACGTTTTATTTGAGGATTTCTGAGAGAGCTTTTAAGAGGGGAGACAAGTCAGAACTCTGTTCGTCTAAGAGAAGATTTCGAACCCCTGTTTTATTCTACTCTTATTGATTCTATTGATGATTTATTCAGTTATGTTGATTGTTTCATTCTCCATGTCTGAGTAGATCTCTTGTTAGGTTCAGGGTTCTCAATAGGGTTTTCTCTGAATGCTAGATTGATTTGTTATTAGGATTCACTATCTGAATTAGTTCTTCACCATAGGTTGTTTGCAAAGCTAATTCTATATTGATCACCTAGAACTTAGATCTTAGGATAATTGATTATGCGAGAAAGTGCGATTAATTACCTAATAAAACCTAAGGTGAGCAAAATAACTATTCGCAAACGAATTTGGTTTAGTTGTTTTGTGAACATATCAAACCTGATTTAAAAGCTGATTTAGACTTTAGGATTAGCAAAGAAATTTGGAATTTTTAGGATTTAAATTTAGATAGTTTTCGCAACGGAAGTTGGTTAACTATATCTTAGTGATTTGAGTTCAAGAACCTAAATCTGAATCCTGTTAGTCAATTTATCTGCATTCAGTGTTCCCTGAGAAATACCATGAACCTATCTTTCTCCAATTAAATTCACAACCGTTTTCATTTGCATTCTGTTTTCAATACCATTAATCACTTAGCGTAATTCTCACATATATAATCTATTGTGTGTCTCTGTGAGTCCTTGTGTTCGACTCCTAATTATACTATAACTACTGCTTTAGTATCTAAATAGGGTATTAATTTGAGCATATCAATGAACTCCTTTCCCATAGCACCTCCATACCGGCCCTCCATGCCCCCCAAAATTCACCCGGCATAAAACCTTCGAAGCTCCCATACCGGCCTAACTTGGCCCGGCATGCACGTCCGGTACGCCACCACTCCACATGCAGGAAGAATGCCGGCCCTCTACACCGGCCAGGCATGAAATCCTTGCCCAAAGCTTCTCCATAGCGGCCCAACTTTGCCCGGCGTAGAAGCTCTCGCCAAAGCCAGCCGAATTATCTGAAAGATCAGGCTAACCGAAGAACCTACGCTAGTATTTAGCTTTTTAAGCCTTCATAGAAGTTGTAGGTAATTGAGTTATCTGTCTTCTGGAGGTGGTTTCAAATCATTTTGATCTGTGGTTTGAGAGATACATCAGATTTAGCAGGGACATATCTGACTGGCGCCCAAACGAGTTATGCTCAAAGAAGCAAAGTCTCCATACCGGCTTTCTCCTTCGGCGCATGTTTGAGCAACACAAGGGGTAAATGCAGGAAAATCTTACCGAACGAGTTTCAAACCAGTCCACATTAGTGCAAGATGCGCTTTTGCTAAGGAGAATGCCTACCTTGTTTAAGTGTAAGCGTACGGTCTTTCTTCAAGAGAATGCCCTTTCGGCTGGGAATACAAAGGCTGTACGCGAATCGGGGCTAAAGGCGGCCCACTTAATGGCTTCCCTTTGTTCCAAAATGGAGGGGAATCAATGCTCCGGGCCGAATAAAGCTTAGTGTGTTCTGCTACATCTCTTCCACTTTGTCCGCGAGCTTGGACAAGTTCCTCCGAGGAACGCCTTAGACGGATGAATCCCGCTTTTTCGCTATGCGCCGCTCCGCCAGCAAGGAGTGCCACGCACAAGCAGAGCGAAAACAAACAAAGCAGGGGGAATTATTCTAGCCTTCCTCTAAGAGATTCAACGGCATGTCGTAGTTCAAACATCTAACGAGATATGCTTCGGGTAAGATTCTACCTTATGAACTGAACGAAAGCACTAACTCCAGAGCTGTTCTGATAAGGGAAGAAGATACGTAAGCCTCTTTTGACTAGACTAGTAGTTGAGTGCTAAAGATCAGTTTCGGTTCTAGGCAAAGGATGTGGCTTTTGTGTTTGATGAAAATGCCTTGAGGCATTCTTGATGCTTAAAGAGGCTCTAGTGACCGCGCCCATAGTCCAACCACCGGATTGGAATTGACAATTTAGGGGCGGTGATTTATTGATCCGATTTCTTGACTCCGTCGTGCTCTTGTGTTTGATCAGCCAGTCATGTATGGTATTTGCTCGACTGAAAGGAGAGGGCGAAGTCATGACTCGAGCACTTGTCTTCCAATACCGACAGCAGCTCCCGCTGAAGCAATTGTAGCAGCTCCGACACCTATTGATTTTGGGTGCTGACTGATATGTGCATATTCTATATGGTTTTAGCATGCATTTCATATAGATTTTAGGTCATTTACTTAGATCTTTATGACTTATCATACTTCTTCTTGTCTCATTTAGAGTCTTAGGTGTTTTGCATTAGGTCCTAGTGAGTCTTGCATATTTTGGATCCTTTTAGGTACTTTGGAGGCAATGTGATGGAGTTGGCTTAAGGGCATTGGGTTCGGAGGCAAGAGAAGCGGTTAGAGATGTTTTGGGAGTTTATCAGCTTCCACATCGATCAAAAAGAAGGTCACACATCGATGCAACAAGTTGATGCTGGACCAGGGACCTTAGCCTCGCTTCAAACCTCTCCCACATCGATGTCACACATCGATGTGAGCTTCAAGAAGACTCACATCGACCAGCCAAGGAGTCACACATCGATGCAACAAGTTGATGCTGGACCAGGGACCTTAGCCTCGCTCCAGACCTCTCCCACATCGATGTCACACATCGATGTGAGCTTCAAGAAGACTCACATCGACCAGCCAAAGAGTCACACATCGATGCAACAAGTTGATGCCGGACCAGGGACCTTAGCCTCGCCCAAGACAACACCAACATCGATGTCACACATCGATGTGAGCTCCAGGAAAATTCACATCGACCAGAAGAGGGTCACACATCGATGCAACAGATAGATGTTAATCCTGTTGTCCATTTCTTTTCCTATAAATACTCATCTAAACCTAATTTTTAGGGATGCTTTTTATTATGCTCAAAACCTTCACCTTTGAGAGAGTTTGAGCTTTGTAAGGAGGATCTTTGGTTTTATTGCAATTTGGTATTTACTTTCATAAATCTCTTCCATCTATCTTCTTCTTATCTTGATTATCCATCACCCATCAATGAATTCATCTCACATCCACATCGATTTTGAGATGTTCTTGATGGATCTTGAGTAGTCTTTTAGGGTTTAGAGAAAGGGTAGATTAAGATGTTCTTAGGTTTGATTCATGGTGTTTAGGGTTAGATCTTCTTATATCCCTTCTTGTTTAATGTTCTTAAGGCTAAACCTAGCTTGAAAGAGTAGATTTAGATCACAAGG
>PKML01053346.1:374042-403539 GCA_002933935.1 Eutrema yunnanense | reverse complement strand
TTTTAATTACATCTGCTTGGCTTAGCTTAATTCTATTCTATATAATCTATTGTGCGTTTCTGTGAGTCTTCTGTGGTTCGACCCCTAGCTATACTATAACATCTGCTTTAGTACTTTAGGGTATTAAATTGAGCATATCACCTCGAAAGAGCAGCTCGGGCAGGCACCATCGGGCGTTTCGCCCTCCCACCTGGGATACAATCCCTTTTTGCCCCTGGGCAGGGAGGATTGCCATTCCCACCTCCACCGGTGACAAGATTAAACTTTTCCGATATCAATGCTTCGACCAGCAGGATGGTCGGCTCAGCCACCGCCTCACGGTTCAACTCGATTATATCGGACCCCATATTCACTCCTTCAACGATCCAGATCGCAAAAGGAGAAATTACGCCAATTGCGACCTTACCAGGAGTGGACCCGACCTCAAATCTACTAATTGATCATGATCGCTCTAGGAACGTAAATGAGTTCGAACCTCGGGATAATCCTAGTGGCAGCAACCATTCCCAGCCTGCCGGAGAATCTCTGCTTCGCTTCCCGAGCAATACCGAAAATAACTTGGGATCCGGCAGCTCACATGGGTTCGAATCAATCAAGAAATATTGCAAAGAAACGAACGCCGAACTACAGCGGATGAGATCTCAGGTCCATGCTGATCTAAGCTCAGCACCTGAAATAGACAGAGTGATTGATGAAGTCAATCAGACCCCATTCACCTCGCGAATCACGAGCCCTCAGTTCGGCGATGTCGGAAATATCCAATTTCCTAGGTATAACAGAGAAACCGACCCCGAGGCATTCATGAGAAGTTTCAAATTCGCCTTTTCGAGGGTGCGACTACTCGGGGGCGACCTCGAGTCAGCGCGTTGCCGTTTCTTCGCCGAAAATCTAACTAATTCAGCCTTGGAATGGTTTACCTCCCTGAAACCAAATTCAATTGACAACTTCACCCAACTTCAAGCTGCATTCTTGAAGCAATATTCGGTATTTATCCAGATCGAGACCTCGGAGGCCGATATGTGGGTACTTACTCAAAAGCCAGGCGACTCATTGCGAACGTATATTGACAGCTTTAAAGCCGTCAAAGCGAAAATCACTGATCTGCATAACCCAACGGCCCAGAAAGCCCTCCAAAACGGATTGCTAAAAACCTCAAAATTCTTTGAGGAGCTCACAGTTCGGGAGCCCGTATCACTAGATGATGCATTACATCGCTCTTCGCGCTGGATTATCCTCGAAGGAGCGAGTGCAGCTCAACCAAAGCAGCATGCATCCGCAACCTCGACTAAGCAAGCTCAGATAACCAACTCCCTAGGACCTAAAAAATCTAGAAAAAAGGAGTCCCAAGATCAGAGACAAAGTCAGAGGTTACACTCATACTCAGTAGGAAGACCACCTCGTAATAGATTCAAGCCTTACGATCCCAGCAAGTGGTGTGATTTCCACAAAATCAAGGGCCACTCGACCGAGGAGTGCCATGAGGTGAACAAGCAGCTCGCCGCCAAATTCGCAGCAGGAGAGCTGGGAAAAATTGAGTTGGAGAAACCTCCTCCGAGGAAGAACTATCACCCAGCTCGAGACGATGAAAGGCAGGATCGCCCATCCGAGGATGATCGTAAGCTAGAACGTTCATCCGAGGACACGACGAGGCGAGATCCCCCCAAAGACAGGGAAACATATTTGCCTCCCCCCCAGCACGTAGAAAAGAATTAACTTTATTCATAGAGGATCCCAGCTATGTCGCAACTCCGTAAACTCAATTAAGAAACATCAGCGAAGGGTAAACACCGACACACGTGATAGGACCCCATTCAAGGGACCTGACACATAAATTTCGTTCTGGGAAAACGAGGCCGTTGAGCTAGATTCTCCACATGATTATGCTCTCCTCATCATGCTAGAAGTGGGTGAATATGAGCTCAGTAAGATGCTCGTAGACACGGGGAGCTCTGTAGAACTCATCCTCCTATGCGTCCTTAGGGAAATGGATATACCACATCATGAAATCGAAGAGAATAAGATGGTGTTAACCGGCTTTTCCGGGGAAACCACGATATCTCTCGGAACGATAAAACTCCCTGTAATAGCAGTCGGAGTAAGAAGAATGGTCGAATTCACGGTGATAGACAAGCCAGCTCCATTCAATGCCATCCTGGGAAGAACCTGGATACATTTAATGAGGGCTGTGTCCTCAAAATACCATCAATGCATAAAATTCCCCACCCAGCATGGGATCACAATAATTAAGGGGTGTCCAAAGGAATCCAGAATGTGCTACATGGCAGGTTTCCAGATCGCAAAGTAAAGTGCTATATACCAACTACAACGAAAAGATGAGCTTGGATACCGCCTAGCCAAAAAGAAAAGTGGTCCAGGCTTCATCGGACCTCGCAGAGACTTTACCGAGAAAATCGTGGTCAACGAGTATCATCCTAATCAGAAAGTAGGAATTGGGTCTGAGCTCTGCAAATCTCAAAAGGAACAGTTAATAACATTCCTCAAAGAAAATTCTGGCTCATTCGCATGGACAACAGCTGATATGCTCGGAATCGATCTAAACATCATTTCACATGAGCTCAATGTGGATCCAAACCACAAACCAGTACGTCAAAAGCGTCGGAAATTTGGACCTTACAAGACCGAGGCTATTAACAGTGAGGTCACCAGGTTGCTAAACGTTGGATTAATCAAAGAGGTATAATATCCTGACTGGCTAGCAAATCCGGTTGTAGTAAAGAAGAAAAATGGCACCTGGAGAGTATGCGTAGATTTTACAGATCTAAACAAAGCATGTCCTAAGGATAGCTTCCCACTACCTCATATCGACCAGCTGGTGGAAGCTACCGCAGGGCACCAACTCCTCAGCTTTATGGATGCATTCTCAGGATATAATCAAATACAAATGAACCCTGAGGACCAAGATAAAACATCTTTCATAACGGAACGAGGAACGTACTGCTATAAGGTGATGCCATTTGGCTTTAAAAACGCAGGAGCAACCTACCAAAGACTTATGAACAAGATGTTTGCCAGCCTCCTGGGTAAGTCAATGGAAGTCTACATTTACGACATGCTGGTCAAATCTCTAAAAGAGGAAGATCACATAAATCAGCTGGGGGAATGTTTCACCTTACTAAACAAGTATGGGATGAAACTTAATCCTTCCAAATGCACCTTTGGGGTCGCCTCAGGCGAATTCCTAGGTTACATAGTAACTCAACGAAGAATAGAAGCAAACCCCAAACAAATCAATGCGTTCTTGGAAATGCAACCTCCGAGCTCGGTAAAAGAGGTGCAAAGGCTGATAGGCCGCATTGCCGCGTTAAATCGGTTTATTTCCAGGTCGACCGATAAATGTATCCCCTTTTACCAGTTACTAAAGGGAAACAAAAAATTCATATGGGATGACAAGTGCGGGGAAGCCTTTAAGCAACTAAAGGCGTACCTCTCCGAGCCCCCCTTTTCGTCAAAACCAATTGAGGGTGAGCCACTTTACCTATACGTAGCAATCTCCGAGGCCACAATGAGTGGCGTCCTCATAAGAGAAGAACGAGCTAAGCAAAAACCAATCTACTACGTGTGCAAATCCTTAGTAGACGCCGAAACCAGGTACCCACGAATGGAAAAACTGGTTATGGCAGTATTAATCTCAGCTCGCAAGCTCAGACCGTATTTTCAGTCACAGCCCATCATAGTAATGACAACACAGCCATTATGCACAGTATTGCACAGCCCCAGCCAGTCTGGCAGGCTAGCCAAATGGGCCATCGAGTTGACCGAATACGATATCGAATATCGACCTCGGACAAGCGCCAAAGCACATGTACTAGCTGATTTCATTATCGAGCTCACAACTAACAGCCAGGTGACCGGAACGAAAGCCGAGACCTGGCAGCTGTATGTCGATGGAGCCTCCTCGAAACAAGGGGCAGGTGTGGGAATCCACCTTGTATCCCCGACTAACAAAGTCGTGGAATAGTCCTTCAGACTCGGATTCTCAGCATCAAACAACGAAGCCGAGTACGAGGCCTTAATAGCGGGTCTCCGACTCGCAGCTGGAATAGGAATACGCAAACTGAATGCGTTCAGCGACTCCCAGCTTATTACAAGCTAGTTTCATGGAGAATACGAAGCCAGAGATAGCAGGATGGAATCCTATCTAGCCATAGTCCATGAGCTAGTCAAACAATTTGAAGCCTTCAGTCTAACGCGAATACCGCGGGGTGAGAACATGATCGCAGACGCACTGGCAGTTCTGGCGACCTCGAGTCCACTTGTAAAAAGAGTAATTCTAGTAGAAGGAATTGAAATACCAAGCATCAAAATCAATAAGGATATCGAGGATTCAATGGAAATAGACAATGACGATATGGAATTGGACATAATAATAGCCCCAGTTACGGGCGACCTCCCTCCCGAAGAAGGAGAAGCCGCAGACCCGGAGCCAGACCCACTTGACACCAGGCACGTTACCCTCCGCGAAAAAAGATTGCGAGAGCTGACGTGCGAGTAGCGATTATACAATACATTTAGGGGGGATAGGCTCCCCCCAGCAAGTGGGAAGCTCGCAAGCTCAAAACCATTGCTTCAAGATATTGTATAATCAACTCCCGCCTTTACAAGCGAAGTGTAAATGGTCCCTACCTAGTATGCGTCCACGGGCTCGAAGCTTTTACGATATTATCAGAAATACACGGAGGCTCGTGTGGCAGCCACTCAGGAGGAAGGGCATTAGCCATCATGATCAAAAGGCAAGGATACTTTTGGCCCACCTTGGTCGCTGACTGCGAAGAACACTCCAAAGCATGTGACAAATGCCAACGGCATGCTCCCACGTTGCATCAACCTACTGAAAACCTATCTTCCATTTCATCTCCATACCCCTTTATAAGGTGGTCAATGGATATAGTGGGGCCCATGGTAACCTCGGGAAAAAGAAGGAGTCGCTTCTTACTCGTCCTCACTGACTACTTCACCAAATGGGTGGAGGCAGGACCTTTCCAGCAAATTAAAGCAAACCACGTACATGAATTTGTATGGCAAAACATAGTCTGCCGGCACGGAGTCCCATACGAGATCATAACCGACAACGGTTCACAGTTCATCTCAAATCAGTTCTTCGAGTTCTGCGAAGATTACAGAATCCGATTAACAACCTCGACCCCACGTTACCCGCAAGGCAACGGGCAGGCCGAGGCAGCAAATAAGCTAATACTGAGTAATCTCGAAAAGCGACTGGATGCTAAAAAGCAAAGATGGTCCGACGAGCTCCCCGAAGTCTTGTGGGCCTCCTGGACCTCACCTCGCAAAGCAACCTCAGAAACACCATTATCCTTGGCTTATGGAATCAAGGCCGTGGTTCCCGCTGAGGTTGCAGTCCCCAGCCTGAGGATAGACATTTGTCCCGTAAACGAGGAACTGAACAACGAAATGCTTCTCGACCAAATCGATGTTATCAATGAACGCCGAGATCGAGCACTCGTTAATCTTCAAAATTATCATCACGCGGCAGCACGCTACTATAATTCAAAGGTCAAACAGCGAAGATTTCGGGTTGGCGAGCTCGTCCTACGAAAAACCTACGAAAACACAAGGGAAAGGAACGCTGAAAAACTGGGCACCAACTGGGAAGGTCCATACCGGATCTCCGAGGTAGTAAAGGACGGCGTATACAAGCTCGCCAGGATGCACGAGAATACACCTGAAAGGAACTCATGGAATGCCATGAATTTAAAGAAGTACTATTATTAAAAAGACACTTGTAAAAATTGAACTACGAAAAGGCTTGATCCCTCCTCAAGGTACGTAGGCAACCTCATAAGGGTGCAGCTATTAAAATAAAAAATTTTCTTCTTTTGAGCCTGTTAAAAGCAGCCTGAGACCTTTCAGCTACTACTTACAAGCTAAAAGCTTTACTCTATAAATGAACAGCCTTACGAGCTAAAGCGTGCTACCAGTTAGCATGACTCGACTTTGCGTCTAAATTGCAGAGTCACAATCTTTCTAGTCTCTAAATGACAACAACCTCTACGTCTAAACTGTTTAGGTTGCACGCATGCCTCTAAACGGCTTTTACCTTGCGTCTTTAAATCGTCTGGTCAGCTCCCGAGGTCTCTAAACGACCTGGGACCAAGGTCTCTAAACGACTTGGGTCTTTGGCTGAAAACCCGCCTTTGATCTAAAAAAGACAGCCTCTAAATGGCGAAAATTATGAATAAAAGGTTTTTAAATCATCAAAGTAAATAAATCCTCCTCAAAGGAGCACAAGTTCACACCAAAAAGCCCACTAGGGCATAAACGAGTTCAACAAACAAACCAGAAAAGGTACCAAGTTCAAAAAAAAAAAACAACAAAAGACGAAAACAGTAAAGGTATCTCTAGCAAGCAGGTTCAGCTGGTTTATCATCCGGGGCAGATTGATTCAAGGGCAGCGGGAACTCCTTCCTAAGCTCCTGAGAACCAAGGTCCAGCTGATCATTCAATTGTGCGCTTGGCCGAGTCATCGGATACCTGAGGAATATCAATTTTACCCAAGGAAAAATCTGATACCTGGACGATGGCAAGCTCCGCGTCCAACCTCAGCTTCTCAACCTGGATTCTCTTCTTTTCAGTCTCAAAATCATTGATGGTCTGGTTGATAATGTCATCAAGAAGAAGGATATAGGATTTACACTCCATAATCGGAGTCTCGGTATCGACCTCGATCTTCTTCTTCTCCCATTTATCCTTTATCTCCAAAAGAATGGCGCGATACTGCTTGGATATCTCCCTCCCCGCATGATAGATCTTGATTTGATCCTCCCAAAAACCACACTCTTGTTGGTATTGAAGCGGAATTGAAACGGGGATAATCCTTGAAGGAACAAGGCGGGGAAAGTGAACGGTTGCGTCGAGGGCTATGGACTGCACTCGGTAAACCCGATCCGAAGGCTAACCACCTAAGGAACGTTGTGACTCTTCGGCTAACCACCTCGGAATCGTCTCGATCTTAAAGCTAACCACCTTAAGAAACAAAAGTGACCAATGAGCTAACCACCCAAGGATCGAAATGATTTTCTTGGCTAACCACCAAAATAATCGACAAGTTAACAAAGGAACAAAGGAGAGAATTCTCAAAAGAGTTTATAAAATTGGATGATTTGAAATGAAGAACTACAAAGAGTATTTATAGAAGGAGAATGTGAAGGGGTGAAGAAGAAAGCACAAATTATAATGCATGGGGAATTACAAAATCAAATAAATGTGAAGACTAAAACCAAAGACTTTGACTAGAAAGGTTGAATGTCTCTTGGGCTGCTTTGACTAGTCTCCCTCGGATTTGCTCCCTCGGATTGGATCCCTCGGAAAATCCCCCCCCCCCGGGAAATCTCTCGGAAAAGTCCCTCGGAAATAATCCATCGGAAATCAGCTTGCGATTGGACCGGATATGAAGTGTAAGCCGTTGCCTCGTTAAAACCTCTACTCGGAAAACCCATTGGGACAAAACCGAGCATAGGAAAAAGAGTACAACAACTTACACTCGGCCAACCTCAAGCTGAATCCACAAATTATAAAGAGGTCAAGGCGTAGTGCGTAAGTTGGTCTTCCTCCTCGTTCCGAACGTCGTTAAGTAGTTTCCGAATAGCTCCGGCTAACTTCCTCTTCTTGGACCGCGTAATGGGACCTTCGGGAATGATCAAAGCGTCCTCCGGAACCTCATCCGTAGCAGGTGCGTCCATGAATCTATCATCCCCCTCCTCTTGAAAAGGATTTGTCCTCAAATCTGCTTCGTCTGCAATAAAGGGAATAATATCAGAAACGTTGAAGCTAGAGCTAACGGGGTACTTACCTTGAAGATCGATCTTATAAGCGTTATCGTTGATCTTCTCCAAAACCGTGAATGGTCCATCAACTCTCGGCAAGAGTTTGGACTTCCGTTCCTCTGGGAACCGCTCCTTTAGCAAATAGATCCAAACAAGGTCTCCGGGTTCAAACGTCTTTTTGTCCCGACCTTTGTTGGCATACTTGCGGAATTGCTCCGTTTTGTGCTCGATATGTTGCTTTGCCTTCTCGTGCATTTGCTTAACCAACTCAGCTTTCTTTTTCCCATCCATGCTTACACGTTCACTCAAAGGCAAAGGAGTTAGATCCAAAGGTGTAAGCGGATTAAAACCGTAAACAAGTTCAAACGGGGGAAAAGACGTAGTAGCTAGCACGGCACGATTATAAGCAAACTCAACATGCGGCAAACAATCTTCCCACGACTTAAGATTTTTCTTAATTACCGTCCGTAAAAGCGTTCCTAAAGTCCTATTAACCACATCGGTTTGACCATCGGTTTGCGGGTGACAAGTCGTAGAGAAACATAGTTTAGTTCCTAGTTTAGACCAAAGGGTCTTCCAAAAATAGCTAAGGAACTTTGTATCTCTATACGAAACTATCGTCCTAGGCATTCCATGCAATCGGACAATATCTATAAAGAACAAATCGGCAATGTTAGATGCATCATCGGTTTTATGGCAAGGAATGAAATGAGCCATCTTAGAAAACCTATCTACAACAACAAAGACCAAATCACTACCTCTCCTAGTCCTAGGCAATCCCAACACGAAGTCCATCGAAATATCAGTCCATGGTGCACAATGAATCGGCAAAGGAGTGTACATACCTTGGCTTGGGCTTTTGGATTTAGCTAACTTACATGTTGTGCATCGGCTACAAATCCGTTCAACGTCTCGCTTCATGTGCGGCCAAAAGAAATGGTCTTGCACCACCAAAAGAGTTTTATCCACGCCGAAATGTCCCATTAAGCCACCGCCATGTGCTTCCCTAACAAGAAGATCTCGCAAAGAAGAGTTAGGAATACACAATCGGTTCTCGTAAAACAAGAAACCGTCACTACGAAAGTATTTTCCCGAAGCAAATTTTACACAAGTTAGAAATACTTCTTGGAAATCGGGATCGGTTGCATAAGCTCCCTTAATCATCTCAAATCCAAGCACCTTGGCATCTAGGGTCGAAAGCAAAGTGTATCTCCGTGAAAGAGCATCGGCCACGACGTTCTCCTTGCCTTGCTTGTATTGAATCACGTACGGGAAAGTCTCCACGAACTCCATCCAACGGGCGTGTCGCTTGTTCAACTTCTGTTGGCTTTTTAAATGCCTAAGTGGTTGATGATCGGTGTGGATCACGAACTCCTTCGGCCAAAGATAATGTTGCCATGTTTGGAGTGCACGGACTAAGGCATAGAACTCCTTGTCGTACGTCGGGTAATTGAGAGTTGCTCCACCGAGTTTCTCACTAAAGAAGGCGATTGGCTTCTTCTCTTGCATAAGCACGGCACCGATACCTACACCAGAAGCATCGCATTCAATTTCAAACGTTTTCAAAAAGTCGGGTAAAACGAGAAGATGGGCGTGAGTAAGCTTGTGTTTTAGGAGCTGAAAAGCGTTCTCTTGAGCTTGTTCCCATTTGAAGCCCACATCCTTCTTGATCACTTCAGTTAGTGGCACGGCAATGGTGCTGAAATCCCGAACGAACCGTCTATAGAAACCGGCTAAGCCGTGAAAGCTTCGGACTTCACCAACCGTCTTAGGACTCGGCCAATCTTGGATCGCCTTAATCTTGTCCTCGTCAACTTGTATGCCCTGAGAACTCACCACAAAACCTAGAAACACAACGTTTTCCGAACAAAAAGAACATTTCTTAAAGTTGCCAAAAAGTCGTTCATTCCTAAGCACGTCTAACACCTTCCGCAAATGATCCACATGATCGTCTAAGGTCTTACTATAAATCAAAATATCATCGAAGTAAACAACAACGAAGACACCTATGAAAGACCTAAGAACATGATTCATGAGACGCATAAAAGTACTTGGTGCATTCGTAAGACCAAATGGCATAACAAGCCGCTAATATAAACCGTGCTTAGTTTTGAAAGCGGTTTTCCACTCATCACCTTCCTTCATTCGGATTTGGTGATAACCACTTTTCAAGTCTATCTTAGAAAAGATACTAGATCCATGAAGTTCATCTAGCATATCATCTAGCCTAGGGATTGGATGGCGATACTTTACCGTGATATTGTTGATGGCTCGGCAATCAACGCACATCCTCCACGAACCATCTTTCTTCGGCACAAGTAATACCGGAACGGCACACAGGCTCATACTTTCTCGGATATGACCCTTCTCCATAAGTTTGCCGACTTGTCGTTGGAGCTCCTTGGTCTCAACCGGATTGGTTCGATAAGCGGGCCGGTTCGGAAGTGTTGCTCCGGGAACAAAGTCTATTTGATGTTCTATCCCACGAATGGGCGGTAAGCCACCGGGGCTATCTTCCGGAAAGACGTCACCGTATTCCTGCAAAAGAGACAACACATTGCTCGGGAGATCCGGCTCGGGATTAGTTATGCTAGCGAGAGCATCTTTAAAGAGAAGCAAAACGAAAGGTTGCTTAGTAACGAGAGCGTGTTTAATCTCACTCGGCCTCACAAAAAGAGTTTCTTTTCTCACGGGATTTCCCTCAAAGGCCTTAAGCTTGGTTTTTCTCGAACTCTCACTCTCATTTTTAGTAAAAGAAGTGTTAGGGGGATCACTCACAATGCTTTTGTCTTTGCGGTTTTGCTCGAGTTTGAGCTGATCAAGATACACCTCGTGTGGGGACAACGGGGCAAGAGTGATCTTCCGTCCTTTATGCTCAAAGGAATGTTTGTTGGCATAACCGTCGTGAACGGCTCTCCGATCGTATTGCCATGGTCTTCCAAGTAGGATATGACCGGCCTCCATTGGCAACACATCGCATAAGATCTCATCTTCGTAACGACCAATAGATAAAGGAACCGAGACTTGATGGGTTACCTTTAGTTGCTTTTGGTTACTCAACCATCGAAGGCTATATGGTCGCGGATGTTTCCTCATATCCAAGTTAAGTTTCTCCACCATCATCGTGCTAGCAACGTTCGTGCAACTTCCGCCATCAATTATGAGACTGCACGTCTTACCATTAACCTTGCATCGAGTGTGGAACAAGTTCTCACGTTGTTCGTCTACCACGAACGATTCTTGAGAAAGTAGAACACGTCTAGCTACAAGTAGCTCTCCCTCAACCGCGTGTTCATCATCGTCATCATAGACGGGTGCGGAATCAAAATCCACCTTATCATCCACATCATCATCGGTCACGATCTCACCTCCGTCCAACATGATCATAGCTCGTTGGTTTGGGCATTTGTTCGCATAGTGACCTTTGCCCCTACACTTAAAGCATTCGATATCACAGTTTCTCAAAGGATTAGAAACTTCAGTCTTACCCTTGTAGTCGTGACCAGACGAACTAGGCTTGTAATCCGTCTTTGGTTTTGTATCGGCACGGGCCGTGTAACTCGGCTTATCGCTTATTGTGTAGCTCGGCTTAGACACAAACGGGGACCGTGAAATACCTTGCCTTTTAAGTTGTTGCTCCACGAGAATCGCCTTGTGCACAACTCCTCAACGGTGCCATAGGATTGCATTTCCATGCGATCTTGCAAATCGCGATTCATCCCGGTTAGGAATCGGGCCATAGTCGCATCACGGGGCTCGTCAATATCGGCTTTAAGAATGAGTTTCTCCATCTCTTGGTAATAATCCTCGACTCCCTTAGTACCTTATGACAACATTCGCAACTTTTGGTGTAGCTCGCGGTGATAGTGTATCGGAACGAACCGAACTCGCATCAATCTCGCCATCTCGTCCCACGTTTCAACGGGATTAACTCCTTGGCGTCTCCTGCTTGTCACAACACTATCCCACCAATCAACAGCATAACCATGAAATTCCGTAGCGGCCAACCTAACCTTTTTTTGTTCCGTAAAGTCTTGACATCCGAAGACGATGTCAATGTTCTTTTCCCATTCGAGAAACGCATCGGGATCGTTCGTCCCGTAGAACGAGGGAATGCGAAGTTTCAATCCACCGAGATCGTTATCGTTTCTCCTCCTAGCCGGTTGTTGCCTACTTTGGTTTTCCTCGGACTCATCGGGTAAATCGTGAAACGGGTTCTCGATGTTCTCGCCATTCTCGCCGTTATCGCCTTGTGGGTTTTGTTGCCGGTTTTGATTATTGGCTCGTCTATGTCTTGGCGGGACACGAGGATTTCTTTGACGAACGCTTTGATCGGATCCGTGACTCTCGGCCAAGTTTGCGCCGTTGTTTCCTTCTTGTCTCACCGGCGTCCTAACGTTAAGAACGGCCAATTGATTCCTCATTTCGTTCATCATGAGTGTTATGGCATCCACTTTGCGATTGATCGCGGCATCTCTTTCCCTTCTCGTTCTTGAAGTAGCAGTTTCACTTTCATCGGACATTGTAACTCGCAAAAATGAGCAAACACGTTAGTAAAATAATCTCACAAGTGTTTCCCTCAAATTTGTTCACACAACACTCGTAATATCCTCACAACACACTAGAATTTCTCCTCGGTTCTTAAGGAACTAAAATCGAAACAAATCGATGGTAGCTTTAAAAACCAAATCGATCAAACTAAGAGATATATAGAAAGTGAAGAATTACGAACCAACATTTTTTTTTTTTTTNTTTTTTTTTTTTTTTTTTTAACAATGATTTTTTTTTTTTGAATTGGTTTTGATACAAAAGATAGAAAGAAGAAGAATTTAAAAAGAGTGAAAAAGTTTAGAAAATATCGGGGTAATCAAGAGCGTGGCTCTGATACCACTTGATAGATCTCGATTCGATCCTCCCAAAAACGCACACTCTTGTTGGTATTGAAGCGGAATTGAAACGGGGATAATCCTTGAACGAACAAGGCGGGGAAAGTGAACGGTTGCGTCGAGGGCTATGGACTGCACTCGGTAAACCCGATCCGAAGGCTAACCACCTAAGGAACGTTGTGACTCTTCGGATAACCACCTCGGAATCGGCTCGATCTTAAAGCTAACCACTTTAAGAAACGAAAGTGACCAATGAGCTAACCACCCAAGGATCGAAATGATTTTCTTGGCTAACCACCAATATAATCGACAAGTTCACAAAGGAACAAAGGAGAGAATTCTCAAAAGAGTTTATAAAATTGGATGAATTGAAATGAAGAACTACAAAGAGTATTTATAGGAAGAGAATGTGAAGGGGTGAAGAAGAAAGCACAAATTACAATGCATGGGGAATTACAAAATCAAATAAATGTGAAGACTAAGACCAAAGACTTTGACTAGAAGGGTTGAATGTCTCTTGGGCTGCTTTGACTAGTCTCCCTCAGATTTGCTCCCTCGGATTGGATCCCTCGGAAAATCCCCCCCGGGAAATCCCTCGGAAAAGTCCCTCGGAAATAATCCCTCGGAAAAATCCCTCGGAAATATTCCCTCGGAAATCAACTTGCGATTGGACCGGATCTGAAGTGTAAGCCGTTGCCTCGTTAAAACCTCTACTTGGAAAACCCATTGGGACAAAACCGAGCATAGGAAAAAGAGTACAACAACTTACACTCGGCCAACCTCAAGTTGAATCCGCAAATGATAAAGAGGTCAAGGCGTAGTGCGTAAGTTGGTCTTCCTCCTCGTTCCGAACGTCATTAAGTAGTTTCCGAACAGCTCCGGCTAACTTCCTCGTCTTGGACCGCGTAACGGGACCTTCGGGAATGATCAAAGCGTCCTCCGGAACCTCATCCGTAGAAGGTGCGTCCATGAATCTATCACCGCGGCCTTTTCAGCCTTCTTCACCATCTCTTTTTGCCTCTTGGCAAGTTTCTTCGAGTCCTCAGTAACCTTCTCAATATGGACCCTCAAATCCATTATATTTTCACTTGCTGAACGCAAACCAACCTCGGCAGTTCCAGCTCGCCCCTCGGCAACACAGAGATCCACCCTCAAATCCTCACTTAATTTCTCCAACACAGAAACCCGGGCTTGAGCCTCCCGAGCGGAATCCTCCCATCTCTTGGCCAAAATAGCTTGGTCTTTAACCTGGCCTTCCAAAAGAGTAGTTGCAGCCACCTTCTCTTCGTTCCGAGCAATTCTCCTCATCAGCTCGTCCCTTTCAGAGACAAGGTCGGCAATGGTCTTAGCTGCCCTCTCCACCTCCTCGGGCTAGGTAGCAGAACGGAGATCTTGCTCAAAAGAGGTAATCAGCTCGTTGGCGGCAGAAACAGTCTGAGAAAAGAATTAACTTTATTCAGCAGAAAGACCAAAGTAATGGAAACTAAAGACAATTAAAACTACATGGCCAATCGCAATTGCGAACTGAATATAGCCCTCATGCTTCTTCATGTTCCTAAGAGATGGCAAGAAGCAGGACGAAGGCCTAACACGCCTAAAGAGATTCGCGAGCTGGGACTTATTCTCAACGATTGCCTCAGGTCCGTCAAAATCGAACCTAAAGGCATTCGGAGAAATACCTCCACCACTCTGAGAACGAGGTGCCACATGCCTCCTTAATGTCTCCTCGCCATCAAACCCATTGCCACGAGATTGTTTTGAGCGAGACTGATGCTCGGTTGAATAACTCGGCTCTTTAGAAGACATCCTGGAAGCTGACCTTTGAGGACCCCTAGCTCGAACATCATGTTGGGTAACCTCGGCTTAATCACCCGTTAGCAGAATGCCACCACCACCTTGATCAGCTGCAGGCTCGCAATGACCATCTTTTTCAACCTCTCCTCATTGCGGAGCCTCAGCACTGACGGACTTACCAAGAGCCTCTTTGACCCTCTTATCAAGAGCACCAGCTGGCGTCGGGGTAGGGCGCAATCGCATCCTCTCCCTGTAAGAAAGGCGTTGCGGTTTCTTAGGAGGAACCATTTTGCTGGATTCGGTGGAGCTCTCGCTACGAGTAATGACACACACCTCGCAAGGATGCTCACTCAACGGTTTGGGTAATACGGGATAAACCTTGCAAACGACGGATCGCTTCAAGGGATGTGGATCGAATGGTCTCACAAGGGGTGCCGAAAGCCCTTGATATTCCTCTTTGCTATTTTCGGATATGACTCACCAAAGACAACAAAGGTTTTCGATTGATATGACTCATAATCGAGATTTGATCTAGAGAGAAAAGAGATTTTTATTCAAAGACTAGATGATTTCGATAATGAGATTACAAAGAGATTATATAGGAAAATAAGAGGGGTTGCATGCACAGCAATTAACCACCTCGAAAATGATAGAAAAATAAAGAAAAAGACTTGACTAAAAAGTTTGAATTTAAAATATGACTCTTGCCCTTCTAATTTTCGAAAATGATAATGGGCTTCATGGGCTTGGATCAACAAATGGGTTTTATTGGAAGTGAAATATTTGCCTCGTTAAAAACCTTGCTTCGGAAAACCCATTGGGACAAAACCGAAGCGAAGGAAAAGAGCACAAATAAATCACTTAGCCATTTGTTGATCTACTTGGGCTTGTTATTCAAAACCAATGAGGTTTGAAAACACTTCTTCAACCGAGCCCAAGCAATCTGGTCGAATCCCACTTGATGGAATAATTTCCCCGAGATTTTCTTGAATCGTTTTGCCTTAGCTCCTTTCTTCGTAATGATTGATTTTCCCTCAGTCGGATGTCCCTCGGCTAGGAGTCCCTCGGAGCATAATCCCTCGGATAAGAATCCCTCGGATAAGAATCTCTCGGATCCCTCGGATCCCTCAGCTTGCTTTCCCTTGACTCCCTCAGCATCTGGTTCGAGCTGCTCATCCAGGATCATATCATCCCCCCTCTCTTCAAAAGGATTTGACCTCAAATCCGAAAAACCTACATGGAAACGAGCTAAGTTAGTAAATTTGAAGTTCAAAGACGGATTATGCTTACCTTGGGGATTGGTCTTGGATGTGTTGGGGTTGATCCGTGCTGATGTTGAAAATTGTATATGCTTTCTAGGATTCGCCAAAACAGGATAAACATCTTTCACCATTTCGCCTTGGATGTTTCGATTCTCCCCGGGTCCGAGTTGGGTGTTGTGAAGCAACTTGAAATCTGCGTGACCAAACAAGAAAACACCACGACCATTAGTCTTAAAATGAGTTTTTGGTTGAGAAAACTTACCTGACCCAGTAGAGATTTGATCGTTTGGTCGAGTCTTTTGTTCGGCTTGCTCCGTTTCGACCGTTAAGATGGTTTGCAAAGGAGGATGAAGATCGGTGCATGCTACTGGAATTTGGTTTCGACCAGTCTCCTCAAAATACCCAGTTGGTCGATGAAAATGGTCAGAGTTGTTGAAAACTCGTTGCTAAAATTCCTCCCTCAATCGAACCAAGTAGTTCACGTGTTTGTAATCGGGTCGCAAGAGAATCGATCGATCGAAATAAATTCTTCCGGACCAGGAGTCATGGATAGATTTTTCCTTTTGCTCTTGAGAAAGAAGATCACGACTAGCTACAAGTAGCTCTCCATCAACCGCATGTTCCTCATACTCGTCAAAAATTGGCGCGGTTTCAAGCTCTCCCTCATCATAGTCGTCATAAATAGGTGCGGGATCAGGCTCCTCCTCTTCATAGTCGTCATAAATAGGTGCGGGATCAGGCTCCTCCTTTCTCGGCGTTCTCCCCTCGATAGTGGCCATGTGATCCATTATCTCATGGATTAGTTGTGTAATGCCGTCGAATTTTTGGTTCATGCCATCGAATTTTTGATTAAAGGCTGCCTCTCTTTCCCTTCTCGACCGTGAAGTACTGGTTTTTCTTTCATAAAACATTTTGTTCCTCGCACAAAATCAAAACACATACGTGAGAGTATGAAAAGTTCAGATTTTTTTCAACTATGACCACAAAACAGAGATTTTCGAAAAAACTCAAAACGATTTTTTTTTTTTTGAATTTTAAAAATTATGACAATTAAGTTAAGACACAGATCTACTTAGCAATATTTTTTTTTGATTTTTTGAAAAGTTTTTGAATTTATAAAAATCGAAACAAACAGAAAAACGAAAAATTTTAAACCCAGAAATTGCAAAGAAGATGAACAGTTTTAAATAAAAACGAAATGAAATGAAAAAAAGTGATAGATGGAACGAAATTACCCAGATTGTGGAGTGGTGCTCTGATACCACATGACACACTCCTCCCAAGGATGCTCACTCAACGGTTTGGGTAATACGGGATAAGCCTTGCAAACGACGGATCGCTTCAAGGGATGTGGATCGAATGGTCTCACAAGGGGTGCGGAAAGCCCTTGATATTCCTCTTTGCTATTTTCGGATATGACTCACCAAAGACAACAAATGTTTTCGATTGATATGACTCACAATCGAGATTTGATCTAGAGAGAAAAGAGATTTTTATTCAAAGACTAGATGATTTCGATAATGAGATTACAAAGAGATTATATAGGAAAATAAGAGGGGTTGCATGCACAGCAATTAACCACCTCGAAAATGATAGAAAAATAAAGACAAAGACTTGACTAAAAATTTTGAATTTAAAATATGACTCTTGCCCTTCTAATTTTCGAAAATGATAATGGGCTTCATGGGCTTGGATCAACAAATGGGTTTTATTGGAAGTGAAATATTTGCCTCGTTAAAAACCTTGCTTCGGAAAACCCATTGGGACAAAACCGAAGCGAAGGAAAAGAGCACAAATAAATCACTTAGCCATTTGTTGATCTACTTGGGCTTGTTATTCAAAACCAATGAGGTTTGAAAACACTTCTTCCACCGAGCCCAAGCAATCGGGTCGAATCCCACTTGATGGAATAATTTCCCCGATATTTTCTTGAATCGTTTTGCCTTAGCTCCTTTCTTCGTAATGATTGATTTTCCCTCAGTCGGATGTCCCTCGGCTAGGAGTCCCTCGGAGCATAATCCCTCGGATAAGAATCCCTCGGATCCCTCGGATCCCTCAGCTTGCTTTCCCTCGACTCCCTCAGCATCTGGTTCGAGCTGCTCATCCAGGATCATATCAAGTAAGATCAATATGGGAGGTAGCAGGGACAGTATCCGGCACCTGGGAGCCTGCCGGGGGATCAACCTCAACACGGGCTAGATCTTTAGCAACAGCCTCGAGTCTCTGGATAATGGATGGAGCCAAAGGTTGAATTTGAAGGGATCGCCCTCAACGGATCTGCTGGAAATTCTGAAATAAAACCATTGCTCCCACCATTTGTCATTCCTCACATTGAATCTAAAAACGGACCGATTGACCTTCGCCGGAAAATAGTAGGTCTCGCGAAGGTGAGAATTCCCCTTGACATTGAAGAGCTGGCGAAAGACCTCAGTATCAAAAACAATCCCAGATTCCTTAGAACGCACCCATAGTGCAACAAGGGACCTCATCGCACAGGGCATAAGCTGCGGGAGGGAAAGTCTGAGGTCACTGATGATGTTAGAGATAGCTGATGGGATGGGAAAAGTAAGGCGACATCTCAGGAAGAACGCGGCATAAACACATGCATAACCCTCCGGAGAACTCTCCGGGGAACTATCAGCCGGAGAGATGAGCAGACCGCCGATATCGAGTCCGCACAAGGAAGAGATATTCGCGAGCTCAGCACCCGAAATCGTGATCTTCGAGTGAGAATCAAATCGCTCGGCATGGGGAGGAGGAGCATCCAGCTGAGAAGTAGAAGCCATTGCAGAAAAAAGCAAAGAAAATCGAGTTTGAAAAAGAAGGAAATTCGACCGGAAACGATGGGAGCTGAACTTTCACAGAGAAGAATATATCGGGTAAAAGTAAGAATAAGGTGAAGACAGTTCAATTAAAGGAGTAAAAATAATAATAATAAAAAAAGAGAAGGGAAAAGGTGAAAAGACATCATTACCTCGGTAAGTGGGAGCTGAGGCGGCGTGGGAAGTTGAAGCAACGAGAACCGCTCATTTATACTCATTTGCCCACTCGTCCTGTCATATCCCTTAAAAGTCGCGCATACGCTACAGGATCCCTATAAACTCTCCCCGCAAGCAAGCTGGAAATCAATTAGAAGCCCGAGACTGCGAGATCGTTCCAGCTGGAGGATCAATTAAATCCCGAGATCACAGTTCCGCATCCTCAATGATAAATCATTAAAGATACAGGGGGGCAACTATTGATAGATAGACTTTTTAGTCTTTAAATCAATACCTCAAGTCCACTCATATCATTGTAGTATTTGAGGATCGAACCGAAGAGGCTAAGATTGATACACTAGGAATGCATGATACTTCCTAAGCCAGAGCAATGTTTTTGGGTTTTATGTTTATAAGAAAAGAAACAAATGCAAGAAAGAAAACAAAGATAGAAATGTGGATCATGAACAAAGCTATCAATGAGATGGATAACGATCAAACAATGAATCATTTGGAAGCATTAAACACTATCCTAGAACATGGAATTCACAACTATGAATAATCCACCGTCGTGGCACTAATCACTTTGTTAATCACCAAATCAAGAACAAACCATCGTTTGTGATAAGATGATTAACAAGCATTAATCTCCAATCCCACTTAGTTCACTAATCACCCTAGACATCAACTCTCATTGGCTAGGCATGAAAAGCTCACAAAAGGTTTGGTTCAAGCATTTCATCGAACACCTATCGGGCGTGAAATGCTTAAGCTCTAGTTTTGATCTCTCAATCCAAAACTAGCTTTAAGATCAACCTAAGTTAAGGATCCAGCAAGAATCAACCTAAATCATCATCATCTAATCATCAAGACAATTAACTAATGATACTAATACACACAATCAATGCTAATCCTTAGGTTAAGATCACTAATCTTGATTAATTCTCTTTCAAGCAACTATTCAATATGCTAACCACTCAATCCATTAGCAAACTCTCATTTGTGGATCAATGATTAGCAAGCATTAAGAATATAAACAAGATCAACCAAAATACACCCTAGACAACTAATCCCTTAGGCTAGGAACATAAATCTCTTGTCTAGTTTGGTCTTGGCATTTCATCAAACACTTGGTGTTCATGAAATGCCTTGTGATCTAGATCTACTTTCTCAAGCTAGATCTAGCATTAGGAACACTAAACAAAAAAGGAATGCAATGATTAAGAACATAAGCATCACAAATCAATCATCAAGCCATCAAAAATCAAGCTAAATCTAAGATCCAACAAAAGGGGCCTAAGGCCTAAATATGAAGAACATAAAAGAAGAAGAAATAAAGATAAAGAAGATTGCATTAATATAAAGATAAGGGTGAAGAAATCTTCTCTAGAGTGGCATTTGTATGAAGAACAATCAAAATCCCTCTCAAAATCATAAGAAGAGTTTGGGATAAACCCAACTCTAGAAAGAATAAAACTTAAAATGAAAATTAGGGTTTTTGGGTTTATAAATGAAAATGGGCGAACCGGGTCAACCCGGAACAAACCGGGTATTGACCCGGTCGGATCTTGGATGCGTCTTCGATAAATTCTAGGCATCTCCCTAGCCTGATGTCCAAATGACATGATGTTTGCTTGTGTGCACAGCTAACTCTTCCCTCTACAACTTTCATTAAGGCCGGAGAGGCTGAATATTATCGGAAGAACTTCGTTTTACCGGTTCTTTGGACGATGTCATCTCTTCTCGGCCAGGCAGATCATGCTTCAGTGTCTAGGTCATAAACTCCGATCCAGAGGTCCAAATGATGTGATTCAAACTCCTGTGTACATCGGATTCACTCCTCTACAAGTTTCATGAAGACATCAGATTAACCTGGGCAAGGGAAGGGCTTCATTTGGCCTGATCTTTGAGTTACTTTCGGCTGCATCGATTTGTTGCATCAATGTGAAGCTGAGCATCGATGTGTGACATTGATGTAGATGGGGTCTTGAGCGAGGTTAAGCTCCCTGATGTTGCATCCATGTGTGACATCGATGTGTGGGAGAGATTGGGTCGATGTGAATGCTGAGAAACTCCCAAAACGTCTTTAACCGCTTCTCTTGCTTCTGAACCGAATGCTCTTAAGTAAATCCGCGATAACTTCTTAACCAAATTTCCAAATGGACTGATTCCAACTCCTGTAGACAGATGACTTACTCCTCTACAACTCCTATGAAGACTGTTGAGGCTGATTCAGATCGAAGGGCCTTCGTTCAGACACATCTTTCCGGCGTCTCGGATGAGCTTTGCATTCTACCATGCTCCATAACTCCAAACACCATCAATTGTCTCCAAAACACCTAAAAACACTCCAAATGAATGCAAGAACTCACTAGGACCTAATGCAAATGTCCTAAACTCTAAATCAGACCTAAATGCAAGACTCAACCATGATTATGCATGCAAATGGCACAAAACTCTTAAGTAAAATATATGCTTAAACATGTAAAATGCATGAATATCAACTATTGGGCCCAAATTCCACACTCAAAGTCCAGCTTGATTAAGTAGGCTAAGAATCAGGCCCAACTCACTGAAAAGCCTCATAGAGCAAGCCCGCGAGATAGGAAGGAGTCGAGTACGTAGGAAAGGGGGAGATCGTTGGGAAAGGGAGCTCGCAGCAAGCATGTCAAAGACATTAAATGTGTTCTCCTTAGAATCAAGCTAAGCATTCAATCGAAGATCACAAATTCAATTCCATGTTTTGAATGAGATTGAGACGTTTGTATTTTTAAACTTGTATAAGTTCGAAGGAGAACTTATTTGTAAAACAATCGAATTCTTGGCTAATAATAATATACAACATCTTTCTCATTTTCTCTAAATTCTTCTAAAGTCCATACAACCTGAAAAAGCTAAGAATCGAGGTTGTGAGATTCTGCTCTCACACCCACCACCAATCGAAGCCAATGCATATGAGATCAAGACAAGCTTTGTTAGGTTGATTCAAAAGTCTAGATTCTTGGGGACAAAGGTGGAAAACCCTTATGATCACTTGGATTCCTTTGAGAGGTTGTGTGACACGTTTAGATCCGGAGGAGTGCCCCATGATAGCATCAAGCTCATCTTGTTTCCATTTTCTCTTGGAGAAAAAGCAAGCCAATGGGAGAGAGCATTACCTTCTCACTTGATGAAGTCTTGGGATGATTGCAAAGAGATCTTCCTTAATAAGTTTTACCCTATACAAAGAACGGTCCAAACTAGGAAGGACATCTTGAGTTTCAAGCAAGGCGTGCATGAAACCTTTCATGAGGCATGGGAAAGACTCAAGGGATACACTCGAGATTGTCCCCATCATGGATTCAAAAAAGGAGTCATTCTTAGCGTCTTCTATTGGGGAGTTCACCAAGAGCACAAATGGACGTTAGATGCCGCTAGCAAAGGGCGTTTTGCAAACGTCGCCGTGGAGCAAGGAGAGCTACTTGTTGAGAACTTTGCTAAGAGTCTAGAAAGCTACTTTGAGAAGCATGATACAACCCTTCTAGAAGGATCATGTCAAGACTCCGAATTGAAAGGCTTGCAAGATAAATTGGATATAATGGAAAAGCTCATAAGCGCGCAACAAATAGGAGTTTGTTTGGGTCTTGAGCAACACCGAGATGAATACAATCTCGTGGCCAACAAAGAGAATTACAACCAAGGGAGTAGGTTTCTCAATCAATGGTCTAACCATGAAGTTCAAGGCAATCAACAAGGCTACCAAGAGAGCCATGAGTATGTACAAATCTCTTACCAAGAGGAGGAACAAAGAAAGGTACTCAATCAAATCCTAGAAGTTCAACAAATGAATGATATCAAGTTTGGCAAGATGATGAGAGCAATGAATGGAAAATTAAAGGGCTTGCATGATGAGATCACCAATAAGATTGAGCAACTAGCCTTCCATTTGGATGCCTTAGAACCCAAATTGGCCAACCTCTCTTTGCCATCCGAGAAACCAAAGGATGTGACGGTTTTACCAATTGTTAACGAGGAGATTGATGGAGAAGAAACTCCCAACGGTTTTAATGAGCAAATTGGAGACTCCAAGCAAGAAGAGTAAGTCAGGGACGTGGGCATAACTCCAAGGTATGCTTTAGCCTCCATCCCACGGATTCATGAAGAAGATAGTTGTTTTGAGAAGCACAAAAGGGAACCAACTTTTGGAAATGCTATTGATGATGAATTTGCTCTAGATGGAATATGCCTAAGCTCTTTCTTCTTTCCCTCATTTGAGATTAAGGAGAATGATGAGCAAGAGAGGAATGTTAAGAAAGTAAGAGACATGGGTAGTTGTGAGAAGATAGAAAAAGCTTCACCCCCAAAAGCTCATGAGAAGAAGAAAGAATTCCATGACAAGAATGCTTTGGGTTATCGTAATGTTGAAGAAGCTTTAGCAATGGATGGAGCTTGCTTGGAATCTCTTCTCTCTACCACTATGGAGAATGAGAAAGAGAGAACCAAATGGAAAGGCACTAAGACCACGAAGAAGAAACCCAATGATAACCACCCTCCCACCCTTGACCCATCTTCTCACACAATGACACTCATACCTTGAAGGTATGATGATGGAGCCATTGAGTACAAGGTGAAGTGTAAAGGAAGATCTAAACCCTTTACCAATGTTAAAGCACCCCTCACCACCAAGCTCAAAGAGAAAGGGCAAGCCGCTCTTCAAGATGTCATGAGCAAGGTGCTTAAGTTCGAGCTCAAAGATCCGCCATGGAGTGCTCACACTCCTCCATCACCTGCCTAAAAGGATAACAAAAGTCAAACTTAGTGACTCTAAACAAAGTGCACGTGGGAGACATTCCCATGTTTATCATTGTACATATTCTCTTTGCTTTCTAATTAAATTTTATGTTTTTTGGGCCTTTTGATGGTTTTGTTAAGTGGCTGCAAGGGTCTTGATGGCAGCAAAGTCGTGGCAAGGTATCAACGGTGTTTGATGTTGGGAAATATCTCCATTCTCTCCATTCACATAGTTTCACTCCTCATTTGTAAGTAACTCTTTCCTTTTGGGTCTCTTTGCATTTTTACCTTTTGTTTTTGGTCTCTCTCTTGATCTTCTTTCACACCGAGACGTTGTGATTTAAGTTTGGGGGAGAGACTGGTATCTAACCTTGTGTTTTGTGTCTTATTTTCCATCTTGCATACTTGAGTCTCATGCATTTTCAATAATTTTGAAATTTTGTGCATTTCATGTAAGATTGAGTCTAGATGCATAGCATATAGGTTGCATTTGCATTGAGAGCAATGATGTGATTTCCATGTGTAATGTCATCTTAAGAGTTTGATTCATTGTATTTGTTGTTAGTTGTTTGATACTTTTGATTGAGTTTGAAATCAAGGATGAACCATATTTTGATCTCATGTTCATTACCCATGCCCTAGCTAAAGCAAGTTTTGATTTGATTCCATTCATATCTAAGTGAGAGCCTTAATTTTGACTTGTAATTATCATGCATTGTACATTGAAAGATACACTCATGGATCGCCATACACATATTTGGGTCATTATTTTCCCTTTCTACCACTCTTGATGGCCCAAATAGCCATAAGTCCAACATTTCAATGTATGAGCATGGTAATTCCAAGTCAAGATTAGAGTTCAAATAATAGATAGAGTTGGAATCAAATCAAAGCTTGCTTCAACCAAGACATAAACATTCAAAACCCGAGATCAAAGCATGGATCATCTTTAACTTCGTGATCGTTCAAATGCATCAAAGAACTCCTAACGAGGGCATTAAATCAAGCTCTTAAGTTCATATTCTACATGGATAATCCTCCCAATGCAAGTGAGTGTAACCCTATATGCTATGCATCTAGACTCAATCCTACATGAAATGCACAAAATTTCAAAAAAATCAAAATTATTGATAATACATGAGACTCAAGTATGCAAGATAGAAAATAAGATCACAAAACACATGATTAGACACCGGTCCCTCCTCCAAACTTAAATCACAACGTCTCAGTGTGAAAGAAGTTCAAGAGAGAGAGACCAAAAACAAAAGATGAAATGCAAAAACCCAAAAAGAAAAGAGATACTTACAAAGGACGAGTGAGATTAGTGGAATGGAGATGGTAAAGAGAGGAGTGTGACACGTTGTTGCTCAAGCCCTCATTTCATCACAAACCACGACCTTGGACCCAAGAGACCCTTATTAATTGCTTGTTTTGTGTCTCAAGCTTGACAAGGGATAGGCTTGGGGAAGTCCCCAAGGACGCGTTTAACGTCACTAGCTTGACGGTTGCTTTCTCATTGTCACTCCCTATGAAAATCACAAGAAAAGTGAAAAGATTAGCAATAAAAGAAAATAAAAAGCTCTAGTCTCAAGAAGAATCAAAATCCTAATGATCAATGCTAAACCTCCCCGGCAACGGCGCCAAATTGATGATAGATTTTGTGTTAAGTTCATATCAATTACTCAAACCTACTCATATCATTGTAATAATTGAGGATCGAACTAAAGAGGTTAAGATCAATGCACTAAGAATACATGAAACTTCCTAAGCTAGAGCAAATGATTTGGTTTTTATGTTTTTAAACTAAAGAAAACAAATGCAAGAAGGAAAACAAAAGATATAAGTATTGGAACATAAAATAAACTATCAAATGAATGATTAACAATCAAATAATGATGACAAATATTGAATTAAACATTATCCTAGAACATGGAATTCATAAATATGACTAATCCATTCTCATGGCACTAATCACTTTGTTAATCACCAAATCAAGATCAAACTCTCGTTTGTGATAAGATGATTAACAAGCTTTAATCTCCAATTCCACTTAGTTCACTAATCACCCTAGACATCAACTCTCATTGGCTTTGCATGAAAAGCTCACAAAAGGTTTGGTTTAAGTATTTCATCGAACACTTCTCGGGCGTGAAATGCTTAAGCTCTAGTTTTGATCTCTCAATCCAAAACTAGCTTTAAGATCAACCTAAGTGAAATCTAAATCATCATCATCTAACCATCAAGACAATTGACTAACGATGCCTAAACATTCAATGCACATTTATTTTTATGACATGGAACACTTTCAAGTAGATTAGCACACTCTCGTGACACTAATCATTGTATGAATCATCTAAAGTCAGCATCCACGATCACTTAGATAATCCATAACTTACCACATGTCCATTTTAGTCAACAATTCATCATAAAGTCAGCATCCACCGATCACTTAGAATGAATAGCATGCTTAGAAATTTTCTAGACATTTCATCGAACACCTTGTGTGCATGAAATGTCTAAGTTCTAGAAATGAGTTTTCAATTCAATCCTAGCATTAAGATCCTTCCTAACATGAGAACAAATGTTTATCTAGTCCTAAGCATCAACAATCAACCATCAAATCATCCAAATCAAGCAAAATCCAAAATCCAACAAAAAAAATCAACTCATGAAAACATGAAGAACAAAAGATAAAAAGACATAAAGATAAAGAAATTGCATAAATAAAAGATAGAGTTGAAGAAATCTTCTATAGAGTGGCATTTGTGATGAAGATCCATCCAAAATCATAAGAAGAGTTTGGGATAAAACCCAACTCTTGAAAGAAGAAAGTTTCACATGAAAATTAAGGTTTTAGGGGTTTTATAGAGAAAGGGGGCGGACCGGGTCGACCCGGGCGAGAGCTGGCCGGTGGAGCCGGTCGGTGCTGCGGGATTGTCTTGGTCAGACATACATTTCCTTAGCAATTTTGCCATAACTCCTGAACCTATCATCCGAATGACCTGATTCCAACTTCTCTGGAAATCTAAGTCACTCCTCTACAACTTCTAGGAAGACTGTTGAAGCTGATTCAGATTGGAGATCCTTCGTTCAGCCACATCTTTCCGGCGACTCGGATGGACTTTGCATTCTACTTTGGCCCATTTCTCCAAATATCATCAATAGTCTCCAAATCACCTAAAAACACTCCATATGCATGCTACACTCACTAAAACCTAGTGCAAACACCTACTACTCTAATTTAGACCAAAATATCATAAAAACTATGCAAGACACATGCATGAGACACAAAACAATAACAAAAATGCATGCTAAGAGATGCAAAATATGGGAATATCAACATCTTGGATAAACGTCAATGTATCCGGTTTCGAATAGATGTTCAGTCGCGAAGTTGGATATCGATCAGTTGTGAAGAGCCTACACGGAAGCCTTTCGTTGGATGCCTCCACTTTCGAATTCCCTCCTTAAAACAAATTCCCGGTTAAAACCTTATCGAAAAAGCCTAAAAAGCTTGTCGGAATAATCAGTTACATCACCCGAAACCAATAAATTACACACCTTCCATCTCCGGAACGGACCCAACACTTCCTCGATATCTTGAATCAAGTGAGAACTTGAAGAAGTTGGCGTTTACCGAGTTTTTAGGTCGTCGGAATTAGGCGGTGCCCGCAGCGACGGTTGATCGGGAGAAGAGTAATTTTAACTGGTTTGCCGTCTTGGACAAACCAGTTAAAATCTGGAATCCTCATCCTTTCATGGCCGAACTCTGATAAAAAAATAGGATTCCAGATTGTACAAAAGGTGAGGATGAGGACATTGTGCCGCTGAAAGGTCCGGTCGGCGTCGCAGAGGACGCGGCTGCGGATCCGATGTCGAACGACATGAAAGGGATGGCGGAAGTGGATGGACGAGGTGGCTGAAACGGAGCCGCCGGGAATCGTCGTTGCTGGACATTAGCACCGGCCAAAGATCCGCCCGAGGGGAAGACCACAGGTGGGACTGGGTCCTTCGTCATCTTCAAATCGAAGTCCTTCGTCATCTTCAAAGGATTTGGTTGCAAAAAAAAAAAAAAGATTATGTTAGAAAATGATAATTATCCATTATCTTCAATAGCTTCCTTGAGAATCCTTTATTAGCTTCCTTGACAAGAATGTTTTTAATATAAATACCTTGTTTGTAAAGATGGAGTAAGCAATAAGAAGAAAACAGAAGTTACTCTCTCTCTCACTTCTCTCACCAACAAAATAATATATAAACACATATAGTTTATAACACGTTATCAGCACCATCGTATCCCTGCTCGTTCGTACTCGTTCGTATATCGAAAACACGATCATCTTCCGATCCGTTCATATACCGAAAAATGTTAGGTTTATTTTATGTTCAATCTATTTATGTTTATATATTATTTCGGGATGATAGGCGATGCCTTCCCCAAACCGATCGTTATGAAAGGCTATGTCTTCACGATCATGATCATATGGTAGACTATGTCTCCTCAGGTCATGAAGACATTCTTAATTTTGTCCAGAAGATGAAAATTTTACAGTTATTATTATCAGAGCGCGGCTCGACTGCCCCATTATTAATTTATTATTTTCGCAATAATTACTTATCACACTTTATTTATTGTCAATATTATATTGGGCGGCTGAGCCGCCACATATTTTATTTTCTGTTTAAATATGGTTGGTTCTGTTACAATAAATTTGCTGTTAATATTTAGGCTCTGGAAGAGCTTGATTTTCAATGCCAAGGAGAACAAAGTTTGAAGTGCAAGATGCACTATATTCCCCTGAATCTCTTAGAAACTTAACAAGTTTCAGAGATATTCGCAGAAATGGATATCATATTGAGACTATGAATAAGAATGACATTGAATATCTTTTCATCACATCACTAATTCCGGAAAGGAGAGTTATATTATAGAAACTCCCAGCATTACCCTCCGGATTATATTCCACAAAGATTCATATAGTTGAATCATATGTTACAGTAAACCCAAAGTTTACTAGTACATTTAAAGTGTGGCATGAAAGATTTGGCCACCCTGGTTCAGTCATGATGAGAAAGATTGTGCAAAATTCGAATGGCCACCCGTTGAAAAACCAGAAGATTTTTCAATCGGGAGAGTTTTCATGTAATGCATGTTCTCAAGGAAAACTCATAATTCGGCCATCAATAGCCAAAATCGGGAATGAATCTCCAGTATTCTTAGAGAGAGTACATGGTGATATATGTGGGCATATCCACCCACCATGCAGGCCATTTCGATATTTTATGATATTGATTGACGCATCCAGTAGATGGTCACATGTGTGTCTATTGGCAACACGAAATACGACTTTTGCAAAATTCATTGCCCAAATAATCAGGTTGAAAGCGCAATTCCCTGAATATTCACTTCACAAGATTTTAATAACTATTGTATGTCAATGGGAATCGATGTTGAGCATCTGGTCCCCCATGTACATACATAAAATGGCATGGCTGAATCTTTGATTAAGCGTCTGCAACTCATTGTTAGACCATTGATATATCATGGTTTTTACCCTGTTTAGGCCATGATATAAGTCCTTTTATAGAGTCTTTTCTAGTGTTTTGTAGTATTTTAGAGTCTTTTACAGGTCATAGCACGTTTGGAGGATTATTGGAAGTATTGGCACGTTTGGAGGATTATTGGAAGTATTGGAACTTTCTGGAGCAGTTTGGAGCAGAGCTAAAGATCGTGTTGCTGAGTACCTGTTTTCACGGCCAGTATCGATCGATACCCCCTGGTATCGATCGATACCCATCGCAGCAAGACACGACCCGCGAGTTTTCCAAGACTTGAGGAATTGCAAAAGTGCCCAGAAGTCTTTAATAATTACAAGAAGACCCCAAGTCGTGTTTTAGGTTATAAATAGGAGTTTTCAGCCACCTGTTTAGGCTATGCCTTTTTATGCTTTTTATTACTTTGGTTTTGAGACAAGTCTGATTTCCCTTCGTCCGAGATCAGATCT
>PKML01053346.1:354013-371409 GCA_002933935.1 Eutrema yunnanense | reverse complement strand
TCTTATCCAGCCTGAAGGGCGTTACAGTCAAGCTATTGACGTTAAACGAGCGCTTGGTGGGAGGCAACCCACTGGTGAGTCTGTTTTTGATTCGTTTTTATTTTTATTTTCGTTTGTTTTGAGTCTGTGTCAGGATGAACAAGGAGCAACTCGAAATCGCCTAAGCATCGATCGATACCCCTATGGTATCGATCGACACCAATCGCGGATGAAAATTCACAAAGTCGATCTAAGCATGATCGATACCATGCCGTGTGTCGATCGACACCGACTGTTCCAGAACGGTAATTTCTTGTTTCTCTTCGTTCTATCCTCTTCTTTTGTCTAATTTTACCTACTCTAGGCTAGATAACACTGGGGACAATGTTGTTCAAGTCTGGGGGAGGTGTCTGCTGACATTGTTTTCGTTTTTCTTAGAGTCAGTCGTTTTATCGAGTCAAAACTGTTTTATTGAGTCAAAATTTGTTGGAGATGATGATCCTGTGCTTGAACCTATTGATTTGATTTTGTTTTTGAGTGCATAGTGTTACAGGATCAGTTCTAGATCGACTAATGAAAAATCCAAAGGCTGACCAGTTGACTAGAAAACATCCATGTCTCCAGCAGAGTTCTTCTGAAGCCTGAGCCAAATTTTTGCACTTCATCAATGTGGTTAGTGTTCATAGAGCTTGATTCATCATTCATATCTGATAAAGGAACCCGTGTGTTTAAAATTATGGTATCTCTCTCCCCTGAAATAAGTTGATAGATTAAGAGCATAAAAGATTGAAATGATTTTCTTCTGAGTAGAGGGTTAGGAAAATTTTCAGCGATCCCATTATTCTACTTAAGAGGGGATGATCACACAAAGGATTGGAAGCGAGGCTAGGATTTTCCTATGATGCCATTATTCACCTACATCCTTTGATACATAGAGAGGGAAGAACCGGGGATTTGGTGGCAAACACCATCAATACTCGCGTCTCCTACCTTGATATGTATATGCTAAGCTGAAAATAAAAAAAAAATAATAAGGATATAATAAGAAATAAGTCTGGGGGAGAGAAATTGATACAAAAAGTGTGAAAAAGGGTGGTTCCTTTGTCAAGATATTGTCCGGTAAAGAGTCTAGAAGGTTCTTGAATATTAGCTGCAGAGATGAAACTGGCGATGAGGGCTTTACTTGAACAATGCTGTGGGATTTTGTGTGGAGTCTGGAAAAGCTGCAAATGTCTACGGAGAAGTACATGGTGGTTAGATCGAAAGCTGATCAGGTGACATTTGGGTACTTGGGAAAAGGGTCTTTTCGATGGTTCAGGAACAGGTGAGTCTCTACGTTTTCAAACCTCTTTTTCTGGTTTAGTCTTCTATTTGCTTGAGGGCAAGCAAAAGGCTAAGTCTGGGGGAGTTGATATATCATGGTTTTTACCCTGTTTAGGCCATGATATAAGTCCTTTTATAGAGTCTTTTCAAGTGTTTTGTAGTATTTTAGAGTCTTTTACAGGTCATAGCACGTTTGGAGGATTATTGGAAGTATTGGAACTTTCTGGAGCAGTTTGGAGCAGAGCTAAAGATCGTGTTGTTGAGTACCTGTTTTCACGGCCAGTATCGATCGATACCCCCTGGTATCGATCGATACCCATCGCAGCAGGACACGACCCGCGAGTTTTCCAAGACTTGAAGAATTGCAAAAGTGCCCAGAAGTCTTTGATAATTACAAGAAGACCCCAAGTCGTGTTTTAGGTTATAAATAGGAGTTTTCAGCCACCTGTTTAGGCTATGCCTTTTTAAGCTTTATTTTACTTTGGTTTTGAGACAAGTCTGATTTCCCTTCGTCCGAGATCAGATCTCAAGAACCCTTTGTTATTATTTTATTGATGATTTATTCAAACATGTCTTTTGATTCAATTGCCATGTCTGAGTAGATCCACCTTAGGTTTAGGGTTTTCTCATAAAGGATTTCTCTGAATGCTAGGTTAATTATCTGTTTAGGATTCACCATCTGAATTATAGTTCTTCACCTTAGGTTGTGTTCATAGCTAATTCTAGGTTGATAAATCTGGAACTTAGATCTTAGGATAATTGATTAGGCACGAGAGTGCGATTAATTACCTGATAGAACCTAGGTGAGCAAATTGATTATTCGCAAAGAGATTTGGTTTAATTGATTTGTGAACATATCAAACCTGATATTAAAGCTGATTTAGAATTTAGGATTCGCAAAGAGATTTGGAATTCCTAGGATTTAGATTTAGATAGTTTTCGCAACGAGAGTTGGTTAGCTATATTTTAGTGATTTGAGTTCAAGAACTGCGCTAAATCTGAATCATGTTAGTTAGTTAGTCTGCATTCATTGATTTCCTGAGGAAAAACCCTGAGCCTATATTTCCCAATTGATTTACATCTCGTTTAATTTCTGCACTGTTTTTTAATTACATCTATCTGGCTTAGCGTAATTCGACACTTCATAATTTATTGTGTGATCTCTGTGAGTCTTTTTGGTTCGACCCCTACACTTACTACAACAACTGCTTTAGTATCTTAGGGTATTAAATTGAGCATATCAACCATTGATATTGAGACCGAAACTCCCAATTTCTATATGGGGCATGCTATCTTGCATGCTGCGTCATTGGTCCAGATCAGACCAAGCGCATATGATAAACATTCCCCTTTACAATTATCATCTGGCCAGGAGACAAATGTATCTCATCTCCGTGTTTTTGGTTGTGCGGTTTATGTTCCTATATCTCCATCGCAAAGAACAAAAATGGGGCCACAAAGAAGATTGGGTATATACGTTGGTTATGTATCACCAAGTATAATTCGGTATCTTGAACCGCAAACTGGCGATATGTTTACGGCTCGTTTTACCGATTGCCATTTTAAATGAAGATTAATTTCCAGCGTTACGGGGAGGAATTAGAGAAATTTCAAAAGATGTTACATGGTGCACACCGTCTTTGTTGCACCTAGATCCCCTTACAAATCAACGCGAACTGGAAGTTCATAAAATTGTACACTTACAAAATATGGCAAATCAGTTACCAGATGCGTTCACTGATACAAAAAAGGGTGACAAAATCATATATCCCCGCTGTAAATGCTCCATCAAGAATTAATATTCTTGAAGAAAAAATTAATGGAAATAGAGCAAATGAACCCATAGTTCAGTTGAAAAGGGGGAGGCCAATTGGGAGAACCAAATGAACAGGTTCCCGAAGAACCATACAAAGAAAAAGTTAGAAGTTCCGGAAGAGCGATAAGCTCTTAAAAGAGCTATAAGCTCCCGAAGAGCTAGATGCTTCTGAAAAGCTAAAAGTTCTTAAAGGACTAAATGCTCTTAAAGAGAAAAATGCTCCAGAAGAGCACACGATGGAGACATGCATATATGTGATGATGATACAAAGCGAAAGATGGCAAAGGTATATATAATAGTAAACCTGAAGTTTACTAATTGAATAAACCCGTTAAAGTCATCCCGGTACTTCCAATGATATATAAGATCATTGAGAATACATGTTGAAAAACTAGAAGCTTTTTCAACTATTGCATGTCGTCAAGAAAACATTAAAAATGAAGCCATCATGAAAAGTATTCATGGATGAATCACCATTTTTTTGGTTGAAGCTCATTGGATATAATAGTTTGGTTTCTTTAATCAATCTCCCAATTCATACCCCGAGTATAACCGATCTAGACTGAAAATCGGTCAAAGATGAATGGAAAATAAATTCATCATCTTGAAAGGGGTGATAAACTGTGTTTTTACCGGTTTCTAACCTTTGTTTTTGTGTCTTTTATAGAGTCAAAGTGTCTTTTTAAGACTTTTTAAGTCCTTTATCGAGTCTTTCCAGGTTTTAGGTGACTTTATGAGAAAATGAGCCGTTTTGGGTGAAAAATGCGCATATGAAGATGCAGAATCATACAGGGCCGTCAGAAATTTAGCATTCGTTGAATGACTTACCACCGATGGATCGAGCCCAACGTTTGATACAAGATAGAAAAATGGATCAGCTTTCATTTGGAAGTGGTTTGAGATCATTCCAACGGTGCGATCAAAAGTTACGCCAGTTTTCCTGAAGACATTCTAACATAAACCGATCGGTTTAGTGACGCGACAAATAAAAGGAAATTTCGGTTTTCACTTATTTTGACCTGGTTTTACCTAAGGGTTTCGTGGAGAAAGACTCTAGACCTATTTATACTTATTTTGTAGCCACTTTTTAGGCTACGCTTTATTTTATTCATCAGAGAACTTCTGTTTTTGCTCTGTAAGATTTGAGGGAAACGAATCTCTAATTCATACCAGAGAAGATTTCTAAACCTTGTTTTATTTTCTATTCAATCTTATTATGCAATTTATTCAATCTCTCTGTGTTTTGATTGCTTCCATGTCTGAGTAATCCTCCTGTTAGGTTTTTAGGGTTTCAAGGGATTCTCCATGAATCACTGAAACAGATATGTTAGATTAGTAAATTACATAGAATTCTTCATCTATTGTTGAGTTTAAGGCTTATACTAGATTGATCACCTAGTTTATGATCTTAGGATTAATCTATTCATCAAAAGTGCTTTAGACACTACAAGAAAAAGACACGTTGGTAGCGCGAAAAAATGCTATCGTAGCCTTTGGTAGCGTATTTTAAAACGCTAGGTTCGCCGCAGCTACAATAAACCTCCCCCCCCCCTATCATAGCATTTTTTTAAATGCTACGTTAGTCTGACCTATGATAGCGCAAATCAAAAGCTATAGAAATTAATTTCTTAGCGTCATATTCATGCTATTCTTAGAGTTTTCGTATCATATTTTTAATGCTGTAATTTGTTTTATAGTGACAATTTTAAAACGCCATTGATTATTTATTAATGGCGTTTTTGTCGTGCTGTAAGATAATCTATAGTAGGAGATTAAAAATGCCATTGATTATTGTTTCATGGCATTATTCTCGTGCTGTAACACTAATTATGATAACAAATATAAAATGCAACCGAATATTTGTATCGTGCTATAATTGTATTGCTATATATTGAGATGATATTACGTAAATAATATAATTAACATTAATTAAAGACAATTATATCATAAAATATAACTAGATTTTCCATTAAAATTCTAAAACAACAAAGTCATAACGTACAAAACATGAAATCTTAAACATACCATGTAACCATCAAACATAGACAAAAGCAAAACACTAGTATTTACAACAGCATCGATACCATGTGTCTAGTCTCTACGACGAGCTTTGCCTCGTGAGGATTGTCCTTGTTCTTGTTTTGGCCTTTTCATTGGAGTGGATCGGGCATTGTTACTGAGGTTTCGCAAAGCTCTCCGGTACATCGGATCGATGTCTTCTTCATCATCCTCTCTGCGTATCAAGTAGCCCATAGCGCGTCTATATTCTTATATTGTGATCTCCTCCACGTCACTGCAGTCACTTCCTTGATCGTCATTAGCATCTTCTTCTGGTTGTTGGCGGACTTGTGGTTTCACTCCGAATGCTGGGAGTCCGCATACGATTTATTTCCTTGTTTCCAACGTAACTACAGTTTCTACATTAGCAAAGTGAACACAAGTTAGTATTTATGAAGTTGTCAACTTTAACAAGTCATATTTCCGATTAAACAACTCAGACAAATCCATGAAATGACACAAATTTGAACAGAAACAAATCAAAGAAATTCACCAGACATACATGACAAGTGGTGAAAAACGTAGATGTGAAATTGCTGAGAGATAATACAAATACCTTGTGAGAGTGACGAGACCTAGTGTGAAAAGCCTGACAGTGTGAGTTCTAGATCCAACCTGCACAGCAATAAGATCCTTGTTTGGATTTATAATGCCCAATTACATAGATCACAAACGAGTAAGAACAATAAATCAAAAAAGATTACTTGAATCTGGCAACGGATATTGAGTCTCCTGCTTATCTTCGTCTTAGGTCACCACAAAGATCTCTAGGGCTTCGAAGCTTCCTACAATGAGAAGTTCGTAATTAGATTAATCTAATAACTTTGAGAGATATGAGTAAAACCTAGGGTTTAGGGCTCGATTACCTTTCATGGGTTCTTCTTCGATGTGTCAAGTGGACGAGTGCGACAGAGATGCAGAGGTAAATCGAGGGGACGGAGACGAAGAGGTAAATCGAGGAGACGGAGAGACGGATGCAAATCGAGTCGACAGAGAGACGGATGGAAATCGAGGATACAAAGAGATCGTCGTAGGGAAATTGAGGGTAAGAATATCGCCGGAGATGGATTTGTGGTGGCGACAGAGATTGAGAGTTCAAGAGTTTGAGAGAAAATGAGAGGATTTCTCTAAACTAAACCCTAGAAAATGAAGATGAGTCCTTTGGAATGCCGAGAGAGAGAGAGAAAACGCATGATTAAAAAAAAATTAAAAAAATATCAAACAATGGCCAAAATGTTTGGCTCCAAATCTGATTTTTTGGTTTCCCGCTTAACCGAACATGTTATGGCATGGCTTTGACAAGGATTTGGTATGGCTTTGGCTTGGTTTTAGCTTTGTTCCTAAACTCTATGTGACAAAAGATAGAGTAATACCACTAAATAGCCTCCAATACTATGAAAATTAGTTTTTAAGTTTACACACTATTCATATGAACTGTTCACAAATGAAATGTCATTTAAGCCCCTCCTATCTACTTGTCTGGATGATAACATTGTTATTCGTATCTAGTTATCTGCATATGTGTTAGTTAAAATTGTTATCCGAATATCAATAATTAATATATAACTTCTCTATATATTAATATGAAGTTAGAGTTCAATGTTCAAGTTCATTGTTTAGGATTTTATAGTTAAGTTTTTTTGGTTTAGGGTTATGATTTATTGTTTTAGGGTTCATGATTTAAAGGTTCAGGGTTAAGAGTTTATGATTAGGGGTTAGGGTTTATGAATTAGCATTTAGGGTTTAGTTTTTAGGGTTTAGGGTTTAGCTTTTAGGGTTTAGGGTTTAGTTTTTAGGGTTTAGCTTTTAAGGTTTAGGGTTTAGCCTTTTAAGGTTTAGGGTTTAGCCTTTTGGGATTTGGGGTTAAGGGTTTAGGGTTTAGGGTTTAGGTTGTCAGATATTTAGTGTTATTTAACTAATTTTGCAAGTATTGAATGCTATCTACTAAATTCACCCTAAAAGATACATACAAAGTATAATTTTCACCTAAAAAACAAGTCATACACACATAATAAAACCAAGTCATACACACATAATACAACTTTTTCCATTAAACATCCAGACCATACAAAGTTTGCACAAATAAAACCAAGTCTTAAACAAAACATAATAGCATGTCTTTAAAAGATCAAGTACTGAAACACAAAGTCTTTATTTATCTCTTAAAAGAAGTAAATTACGAGGTCCTTTTGGTTTTGACTTCAGAACTGAAAACAAAAGTTAGCTTGGATTAGTTTGACATATTTTTCAGCTTTAGTAAAACCAAAGAAAGACCAAATGGTGAAAAACGTTACCATAACCACTTTATCCTCAGGCCATGCAATAGAGCTTCCAAGTGCATCTTCCATATACTCGATCTCATCATTAGTTCTCTATACTGCAGCATCTTTAACCTTCACAACATCCACCAAGACTCGACATGCACCAGGGCCCAAAGGTATAAAATGGACACGATGCTCAGGATTATTCGTTGACCAACGTCCCTCAGCAACAACAACTTTCTTTCCGGACAGATCCATGAGCTTGCATTTTTGATTTTCCTTGAATTTGGTACGCTACATGAACAACCAGCAACAAACATAAACAAAATTCAAGCAACAAACATAAACAAAATTCAAGCAGCAAACTACAACCAATCAAATATAAAGTCCAGCTAACATTTGTAACACGATAAAAGAATGTATCGTAGATCTGCGAATAGGTGATGCTGGAGATAATGGAGACTTCTCATTCGTAGAAGCTTTCAATCTGGATGGAGGTTTCTTTAGAGGTGCTGTAGGAGTAACTGGAGACTTCTCAATCTGAGAATCTGGACTTACTGCATTAGAACTTGAAGGTTGTAGTTCATGAGAGGTTGGAGTTGTTGTCTCAATGACAACTCTATTTGCAGGCCATGCTACAAAATGTTTCAAAGACTGCTCCACATTTCTCATGTCAGCAGTAGGCCTCCATATAAATGCAGTTGGTTTGACTACCTCATCAACATAGACTTTAATTGCATTTGGACCAAGAGGTACTCCATTCACCAACGCTTTAGGTTCTCGAGTCTGCCATCGGCCTACAGCGACCACTTCATCATTCTTGATATAATCCCTGAGCTTGCATATGTTCTTTGAACCTGAGATAGGGCTCTGCAGAACAAATTTCAAAAAACAGAGAAGAAAATTAACAATAACAAAGACTCATCTAAAGATGAAAAGCAACCATACATAACTAAAGTTAAGAAACTTAACCCTAGGTGAAATGTCCTCTGACATGAAACCTGCAGTTGGAATAATGCAGTACTCGGCTTGCCATGCAACCATTTCGCTAAGTGCATCCTCAATAGTAAACATCTCAGCTGCAGGCCTCCATAGAAATGCATCTGGTTTGATAGAAGATTCAATGAAAACCTTCACATGGTCAGGACCTATTGGAATTCCATTCACCAACTCATCAGGATCAGAAGACACAACACGGCCCTCAGCAACATTCTCCTCAGCATAGCCCCAGTCAACCAAATAACACTTGGGAAGTGATCTGGTGTTTACACTCTAATATGAAAAATAAAGAAAGAGAAATCAGCTCATAAATAAAAGTCTACGTACAGGTATAGGATGTCAATGCATACCCTATGAATCGAGTTTTCACCAACATCAGCCTGAGTGTTCTGTCATATGAGAAGCAATGGCCATATATCATTTTCTTGATAAAACTGAGTAAGTAATAATCAGTAGACCAATGTGGAGAGAATATGCTAACCTGGTTATTAATTTTGGCAAGAACTTGCTTTATACTCTCAACCTGTTTCTGCAATTGAAATTGCTTTTCTTCCATTGCAGCCATACAGTCGTTCTTGACTTGGAAACATGCAAATTTGGTCAAGCTCATGTCTCTACCCATTGCCCTCAATCTCCCAGGATTATCAGGTCCCAAAATCTGGGTTAGCATATCTTCCTTTGGATTCGTTGTTGTTGAATCCTGAGGACCGTCCATGTCTACATCTGATGCCTGTCTCTGGAAACAAAATTCCAAATTCATAAGAACCACCAACCATCACAACCAATTTACAGATTCTTTGCATAGAATGAACAGAACTTACAATCATTTCAGCTGCAGTATCGTTTACAGGGGTACCATCCTTTCTAGTACGAGACTTGACCCAAACTCTTAGCCTCGTCACCCTAGATGGTTTTGGGCTAGTCTTTGCCAAATCTTCTCTCACTCTGACCATTCCTTTACGCCCGCAAGTGTGAGGTATCTGCTTCCTTCTTCTTTCCTTGTATGAATCACTGACAACCTAGAGAAGAGTGAAAAACTTAAATGTTGCTATTCCATATGACAATAAACAAAGACAGATAAGTTAATACCTTAAAGGCGTTACTAGTCTTCTCTCTCACAAATTTACGCCATTCGGTTGTAAGCACATTATCAGGTCGCAGACTCATCCTATCTTGTAATGTTGTAGCTTCCCTCACTTTGGTCACCAGGCGTGATTTAGATGCTCGAAACAGACATCCCATCTGCTTAAACACAGCAGTCTTTTTGAACTCTTCATCCACGTCAAACCTTGCCTGCATTCAGTTTCAAATTAAAAGTACCAATTAAGATTGAAAGACAACCAAATACAAGTTAAATTAACATTTGTAAAAGAGAATAAAAGATTACCATAATAGATTTCCACAGAACAGTTCTGATATCTTCACTAACTTTTTTCCAATTATCGATAACGACTGGAACATGTTCACGTACTAACATACCTAAGTAGGATGATAAAACCGAGCTTCCCTGCCTAGATGAACTGTCAAATGCACCATTATATCGAAAAAACTTGGAGGAAAGAACCTCTCAAACATGCAGAGAGTCTCCACAATTTCAGTTTCCATTACAGAAATTGTCTCTCTATCAATGACTCGCTGACACAGATGATTAAAGAATGCACATAGGCGTCCAATAGTTATCCTAACACCTTTAGGTAATAAACCTGCAGTCAAATAAAGCAATGGATATAAAAAAAAGGACATCTAATGCTATAACATACAAAGTTAAAAAAATTCAGGTGATACCTCTAATCGCAACAGGGAGAAGCTGATGCATCAAGACATGGTAATCATGTGATTTCATTCCTTGAACCTTACATTCTTTTATCTTCACGCACCTGGATATATTTGAGCAGTAGCCATCCAGACCTCTGAAGTCCAATAGACGCTTACAGAATAGTTTCTTCTCTATGCTTGACAAAGACCAAGGAGCTGCAGGAAGGTATGTTCTTTTTCCACGGGGTTGAGGATGTAAATCCTTCCTAATGCCAAGTAGTTCCAGATCTTTTCGAGCGTTAAGACCATCTTTTGATTTTCCACAATGCAACAGTGTAGCTACAAGGCTTGCAGCTACATTTCTCTCCACGTGCATCACGTCTAAATTATGTCTAACCAGAAGCTCCTAGACAATACAAACACAGATAAGAGGAAAGAATGTTAAAGAAAGCTAAAATAGATCCATTATGAAAAGATAGATGTAAAATATAATTAGAAACATACCTCCCAATAAGGCAAATTGAAAAAGATTGACCGCTTCTTCCATCTAGATAGCTCTTCCTCATCTACTGGTTCTTCCTCTTCCTCTGATTCACTGGATTCATCATCAGTATGGGAGTCTGATCCAACACAATCTTTCATCTTCCTCTTCCTTCCAGATACTTTCACCTTTCCGAAATCATTCTTGTAATTTTTGAGTAATTGGTGTATGTTATGACCGCTGAGAATCCTACCTTTTCTCTCATGCTCAGCTTTACCATTAAACCATGCTTTCTTTCCTCTATAAGCATGTGTGGGAGGCAGACCTTTCCGATGGGACATATATACGTTTTTTCTGCAATTACTCAACCACATACTGTCTGTGTGTTTCCCACACACTGGACAACCCATTGTCCCCTTTACTTTACAGCCTGCAAGATTTCCATACGCAGGAAAATCCTGAATGGTCCAGAGAAGCATTTCTCTTAACATGAAAGTAGTGTGACTGTAAGAGTCATACGTTAACTCTCCTTTCTCCCACATATGGTTTCGATCCTCTATAAGTGGTTCTAAGTACACATCTATATTGTTTCCAGGTTGGGTTGGACCAGGAATAAACAATGACAACATGATGTTCTCCTCCTTCATACACTTGTCAGGTGACATGTTATAATTGACTAGCAAAACAGGCCAGGCACTGTAATTAACATTCTTCATGTTAAAAGGATTAAAACCATCAGTGGAGAGTCCAAGCCTAATGTTCCTTTCTTCAGCTGCAAATGACGGGTATTTGTCATTCATTTGATCCCACGTCACAGAATCTACCGGATGTCGGCTTTTTCCATCGCTACTCTTGTTAGTAAAATTCCACCTTAAGTCCTTGGCCATCTCCTCTGACCTGAACATCCTCTTCAGACGTGGAATTATAGGAAAATACCTAAGAACTTTATGTGGAATACCTTTCTTGACATCACCAGTGCGCATGTTAATCTTCCAGCGTGAAGCGTTGCATTTCGGACAACTATCTAGCTTCTGAAACTGCTTTCTGAATAGACAGCAGTCGTTCACACAAGCGTCTATTTTTTCATAACCCATATCAAATGATCTTAGAAACCTCTTCACCTCGTACAAGGATGTGTGCAAGACATTATCCTTTGGTAGCATCTGTGACAATGTCTGAAGCAGAAGATCGAAGCTTCTGTCAGACCAACCACTATGTGTCTTTAGCCTAAAGAGTGAAACAATGGCGGAGAGCTTGATGTGGCTTTCAGAACTTGGGTATAGGGGTGTTTCTGCATCAGCTAACTTTGCAAGAAAATCATCTTCTTGCTTATCATCACCCTCATCAACCTCACTTAAGTCATCCTGCCTAACCAGCTCTTCATCTAGCAACTCAGCCGCTTCAAAAAGCCCTAAAATCTCTTCTCTCCACTTTCTTGCATTGCTTCTGCACTCAGTCCCTGATATCAATTCTCCATGATGATACCAATCCTCCCGCATCTTGTAACTCATATCCATTCCCCTTATTACAAGATGATCAACAACAACACTGGCTGATTGACGAACTACGTTGCGACAGTCAATGCATGGGCAAATGATCATCTCATTTTCTCCTGAACCTGAACCCACAGACCTCACAAAGTCCCAAGAACCTCTCTCATAACCAGGATCAGCTCTTCGGTGAATTCAGATGAAATCAAAAAAACAATGACAAACCTTAAACTCTATTAATCCCCAATTAAACCCTCAATTTTTTTAAAGTTTTCACTTACCTGTTAAGATGAACCCATGACTTTTCGACCATTTTTATGTTCTAACCCATAAGGAAAACAAAACAAACCCATAAGGATATCTCAAACACCAAACAAACACATTGTCAATCACATTTGCAGCAATAAACACTCCTCTATTAAATCAATCAGAGACTTAAAAGTCGGAACAATCAAAAACACAAACAAGACATACTGAACCAAGAACAAAACATATATTTGGATGCGAATAATAACCTCTTTAAGCTCTTGCAGATTGGTTTTAAGAGTTTATGTCGTCTTCACCCCAAAAAGAAGCCTTGAAAACTCCTAATGTTGCAACAATATCCAACCTGCAAAGCAATAACATGAATCTACTAATTCATAATGCCAAAAAAAATAACTCAAATTTGAAACGAATAAGAACCACAAATCGAAAATGTATAACCTGAGTTTTCTCTTGCTTATCTTTGTGTTAGATCCTCAAATAGAGCTCTAGGGGTTCGAATCTACAATGAGAGGTAATTGAAATTAATCAGAGAAATCGAAGCCACTTTGAATGAGGAACTAAATGTAGGGTTCATAACTACATAAATCGTAGCTGGGTTTCACCTGAAATACAGACGATGGACGAGAGCGGCGCTGAATGATATATCATGGTTTTTACCCTGTTTAGGCCATGATATAAGTCCCTTTTATAGAGTCTTTCTAGTGTTTTGTTGTGTTCTAGAGTCTTTTACAGGTCATAGCACGTTTGGAGGATTATTGGAAGTTTTGGAGCTTTCTGGAGCAGTTTGGAGCAGAGCTAAAGATCGTGTTGCTGAGTACCTGTTTTCACGGCAAGCATCGATCGATACCCCCTGGTATCGATCGATACCCATAGCAGCAAGACAGACCCGCGAGTTTTCCAAGACTTGAAGAATTGCAAAAGTGCCCAGAAGTCTTTGATAATTACAAGAAGACCCCAAGTCGTGTTTTAGGTTATAAATAGGAGTTTTCAGCCACCTGTTTAGGCTATGCTTTTTTTAATTACTTTGGTTTGAGACAAGTCTGATTTCCCTTTGTCCGAGATCAGATCTTTAAACCTTCTTTGATTATTTTATTGATGATTTATTCAAGCATGTCTATTGATTCAATTGCCATGTCTGAGTAGATCCACCTTAGGTTTAGGGTTTTCTCATAAAGGATTTCTCTGAATGCTAGGTTAATTATCTGTTTAGGATTCACCATCTGAATTATAGTTCTTCACTTAGAATGTGTTCATAGCTAATTCTAGGTTGACGAATCTAGAACTTAGATCTTAGGATAATTGATTAGGCACGACAGTGCGATTAATTACCTGATAGAACCTAAGTGAGCAAATTGATTACTCGCAAAGAGATTTGGTTTAATTGATTTGTGAACATATCAAACCTGATATTAAAGCTGATTTAGACTTTAGGATTCGCAAAGAAATTTGGAACTCCTAGGATTTAGATTTAGATAATTCTCGCAACGACAGTTGGTCAATTATACTTTAGTGATTTGAGTTCAAGAACTGCGCTAAATCTGAATCCTGTTAGTTAGTTAGTCTGCATTCATTGATTTCCTGAGAAAAACCATGAGCCTATATTTTCCTGATTTAATACAATTCTTTTAATTTCTGCATTGTTTTTAATTACAATTGTTTGGCTTAGCTTGATTCTATTCTATATACTCTATTGTGCGTTTCTGTGAGTCTTTTGTGGTTCGACCCCTAGCTATACTATAACATCTGCTTTAGTACTTTAGGGTATTAAATTGAGCATATCAATTTTGGCGCCATTGCCGGGGACTCAATTCGCCATTAGATTTTAGTTTAGAATTTCGACTAAGTTCGTCGGTATCGATCGATACTCTGTAGTATCGGTCGATACTCGTCGTCTTCTTTTGTTGGTATTGATCGACACCACTTGGTATCGATCGATACTCAACGTATTTTTCTGGTTACTTACGTGCTTTGCCTTGTGTTTTGTTTGCAGGTGTATGCCTGTTCGTGAAACCAGGAGCAACAAAAGCACACAGCTAGTTGAACTGTCACTGGAACAGCTAGCGCTTGTGGAACGCACAAACAGAAAGACCAAGCAAACATCAGGGATGAACAACCCTGTGGTTTTAAGAGCTGATGAAGCTGGGATTCTGAGAGACCAAGAGGGTCATGTGTGTAATGAGAGAGGACAGCGACTCGATGAGGCTGGAAACGTCGTTGTCCCTACTCCTATTATTGAGATTGTCGCGCCAGCTGGGCGTGGCAACGTTGGCGATGCTACAGCTGTTCGAGCTAGGACAATTGGTGAGCACAACAGGCCTGATCAGTTCTTTGCCAATCGAGCTGCGATTCGCATACCGACTTTTCAGAGGAATGACTTCGAGCTGAAGCCTGCGTACTATGCTCTTGTAAGTCAAAGCCCTTTCCATGGCCTACCTCATGAGCATCCCATGGATCATATCGAAAGGTTCGAGGACTTGGTCACAGGGATGAAATACAATGGAGTGCCAAACGAATTCCTATTCTGCAAACTCTTCCCATACTCTCTTGGTGGGGATGCTGCTTATTGGCTGAAGCAGTTAGCTCCTGATTCTCTAACTACATGGGATGAGACGAAGAGAGCATTCCTGTGCAATTTCTACGATGATGCGAGGTCTGAAGAGCTCAGGAACAAGATCTCCCAATTTTCTCAAGGTCCAACAGAGGGATTCAAAGCAGCTTGGATTCGTTTCAAGTCTTATCAGAGAGATTGTCCACACCATGGGTTCAATCAAGTTCAGCTGCTGGGCATATTTTACAGAGGTATCGACTGGAGGTACCAGATGGCTATGGATACTGCGAGTAATGGGAATTTCAACACTAGATATCCAGATGATGCAGTTGTACTCATTGAGAACTTGGTGTCTAGCAATAGCACCAAGAATGCTGACTTCGACAGGAAGAAGCAAGCTAGAGGAATTGATGCATCTCAGATTGCTGAAGTTCAAGCCAAGCTGGACTTTCTGATCGGGAAGAATCAGAAAGCTGTCCACTTTGCTGCTGAGGATGAAGTGGAGGATTGTAACTACGTTGGTGGTTCTGGATTTCAGGGTCAACAATTTGGGTACAACAACAACAGGAACTTCAGCAACAACACTCGTAATTACGGGAACTCTTCGTACCAGCCCATTCCTCCAAAGTCCACAGACAACGAGATGAAATCCATGCTTGAGCAGATTCTTCAGGGACAGCAGAAGTTGCAAGTGGATTTCAATGGGAAGCTTGACCATCTGTACTCTGATCTGAACGGAAAAATCGAGACTCTCCATACCAGTCATAGGATGCTGGCAACGCAGGTGGCCCAGTCTACTGCAAACATCAAGGGCAAGACAGTTCATCCCAATGACGCACACGTCAATGCCGTCATCTCGAGTGCAGGAAATTTCAATGACGAGCCTGAAATCGCCAGAGCATCGATCGATACCCCCAGGTGTCGATCGATGCTGGTTACAATTCTGAAACGGGATACTTCAAAAACCCGTGTATCGATCGATACCCCATTGGTATCGGTCGATACTGAGGCAATTTCTGAGAAGACAGCTGAGACTTCGACTGTGTTGCCTAAGGTAGTTGCCGAACGAGTGTATATACCCAAGGCACCTTATCCATTAGTTCCCAAGCTGACAAGGGAAGAATGGGAGATTGCTAGATTATAGTATTTGCTGGATAACCCGAACGCGAAGCTTCTTTCTGATGAAGATGCATCTGCCAAGAACAATTCAAAAGCGTCAGTATCGATCGATACCCTACCTGGTGTCGATCGATACCCATCGCAGAACGTGCCAGAACTTGTGAAAACACCTGAGGAGATCGGAGAAAGAGTTCGCAAGTCCAAGAAGCAGAATCCCATCCCTAAACACCTCAGAGATACTATCACTCCAAAGCAGCTGCGTGGCTTTGAGAAGATGGTACGAAGGATCTCCCATGAAAGATCTTTTGAAGAAGCTCTAGAGGGCTGGCCTCTGCTGAGTCACTTCAAAGACTGCAGGGAAACTGAGGAAGAAGTCAAAGCACTCTTTATCGAGGCAAAACGCAAGTCACAAGAGCCGCAGAAATTGAAACAGAGAGAAGACCCAGGGAAATTCGCAGTGCCATGCTCTATCTCTGGAATCGAGTTTAAAGAGTCTCTAGTTGACTCAGGGTCTAGCGTCAATGTTATGTCAAAGGAGATTGCTGAACGATTGAAGGCTGACATAGGACCCCCTACTTTGCTTCTCACATTTGCAAACTCCTCCACCTCACCTCCATACGGTACTATCCATGCCTTGCCTGTAAAGGTAGGAAATTGTCTGGTGCCCACTGATTTTCAGGTTCTGGAGATGAGCCAAGGATCTGAGGTTTCTCTGCTCTTGGGACGACCGTTCATGGCTACTGCTGGCGCGATCATAGACATGCCTAACAAGAGACTCTCTTTCTCTTACGTTGACGGAGATGTCTACTACAATGCCATTCCCCCTAGAGTTGCTCCCAAGCATGTCTCTAGCATCAGGGCTATCACAGGAGAGTCGCTAGCGATTGACTCTTTAGAAAAACCTCCTGATGAGCCTACTGTCGCAGAGATCTCAGCTGTACCAACCAGCATCCCCAAAGAAGTTGCCAAGAAGGCCAAGAGCAACAAGGTCGAGGATCCCCATATCATTTTGATACCTCAGAAGTGTGATGGAGATTCAATTGAATATAAGGTCAAATGCAAAGGAGCTTCGAAACCATTCTCCAAGGCTAGGGTCCTGCTTACTTCTGAGCTGAAAGAGAAAGGGCAGGAGTTTGTGGACAGCATGCTAAGCAGAACTCTGAAGCTAGTAATGTCGAGTGATGGAGCCTGTTTTGGTGCAAGCTCTCACTTTTATCCAGCCTGAAGGGCGTTACAGTCAAGCTATTGACGTTAAACGAGCGCTTGGTGGGAGGCAACCCACTGGTGAGTCTGTTTTTGA
>PKML01053346.1:322055-353617 GCA_002933935.1 Eutrema yunnanense | reverse complement strand
AAGTCTGGGGGAGAGAAATTGATACAAGAAGTGTGAAAATGGTGGTTCCTTTGTTATGATATTGTCTGGTAAAGAGTCTAGAAGGTTCTTGAATGTTGGCTGCAGCGATGAAACTGGCGATGAGGGCTTTACTTGAACAATGTTGTGGGATAATGTGTGGAGTCTGGGAAAGCTGTGAATGTCTACGGAGAAGTACATGGTGGTTAGATCGAAAGTTGGTCAGGTGACATTTGGGTACTTGGAAAAGGGGTCATTTCGATGGTTCATGAACAGGTGAGTCTCTACGTTTTCAAACATCTTTCTCTGTTTAGTCTTCTATTTGCTTGAGGGCAAGCAAAAGGCTAAGTCTGGGGGAGTTGATATATCATGGTTTTTACCCTGTTTAGGCCATGATATAAGTCCCTTTTATAGAGTCTTTCTAGTGTTTTGTAGTGTTCTAGAGTCTTTTACAGGTCATAGCACGTTTGGAGGATTATTGGAAGTATTGGAGCTTTCTGGAGCAGTTTGGAGCAGAGCTAAAGATCGTGTTGCTGAGTACCTGTTTTCACGGCAAGCATCGATCGATACCCCCTGGTATCGATCGATACCCATAGCAGCAAAACAGACCCGCGAGTTTTCCAAGACTTGAAGAATTGCAAAAGTGCCCAGAAGTCTTTGATAATTACAAGAAGACCCCAAGTCGTGTTTTAGGTTATAAATAGGAGTTTTCAGCCACCTGTTTAGGCTATGCTTTTTTATTACTTTGGTTTGAGACAAGTCTGATTTCCCTTCGTCCGAGATCAGATCTTTAAACCTTCTTTGATTATTTTATTGATGATTTATTCAAGCATGTCTATTGATTCAATTGCCATGTTTGAGTAGATCCACTTTAGGTTTAGGGTTTTCTCATAAAGGATTTCTCTGAATGCTAGGTTAATTATATGTTTAGGATTCACCATCTGAATTATAGTTCTTCACTTAGGTTGTGTTCATAGCTAATTCTAAGTTGACGAATCTAGAACTTAGATCTTAGGATAATTGATTAGGCATGACAGTGCGATTAATTACCTGATAGAACCTAAGTGAGCAAATTGATTACTCGCAAAGAGATTTGGTTTAATTGATTTGTGAACATATCAAACCTGATATTAAAGCTGATTTAGACTTTAGGATTCGCAAAGATATTTGGAACTCCTAGGATTTAGATTTAGATAATTCTCGCAACGACAGTTGGTCAATTATACTTTAGTGATTTGAGTTCAAGAACTGCGCTAAATCTGAATCATGTTAGTTAGTTAGTCTGCATTCATTGATTTCCTTAGAAAAACCCTGAGCCCATATTTTCCTGATTTAATACAACTCTTTTAATTTCTGCATTGTTTTTAATTACAATTGTTTGGCTTAGCTTGATTCTATTCTATATACTCTATTGTGCGTTTCTGTGAGTCTTCTGTGGTTCGACCCCTAGCTATACTATAACATCTGCTTTAGTACTTTAGGGTATTAAATTGAGCATATCATTGAAATATCGACGATGGACGAGAGCGGAGGAGACGACACCAAATCAGACAGGAAGAGAGCTGAATTTCATTTCAGATCTACTTCTACACACTGATTACAGAGGATTTGAGGACTGAAATTAAAAGGGGAAAAGGGTTTCGTGATGGTTTTGAGAGAGATTACAGATGATTTTATGAAAAGTGAAAATTTACCCAAATGAGCTTTGCATGCTCGACTATGACAATGGCGGAAAAACAAAAAAAATGGCTAAGTCTTTTGCGACAAACTCAATTTTCAGCTATAGTACTCATTTTTAGGTTCCCGCTTATTGATATTTTTCCCCAGCACTAATTTAATGCTACGAAAAAGTTGGAATCCGAATTTTTCACTTTTAGTAGCAGTTGGTGAATTAGTGCTACAATGCACTGCTACCAATATGTCATTTTCTTGTAGTGAGATATCCAGAAAGAACTTAGATGAGCAAATTGTCCTTAGCCAACGAAAGCTGATGCTAAGGCAATTTATGAACTTATCAAACCTAAACATTAATGCTTGCCTAGAACACTAAGGTCAAATGACAGTTTAGATTCTTAGGTTATTAGGCATAGTAGGTAGTACCACAACAGTGGGCTAGCTAGACATTCATGTTTGAGTTCAAGAACGGTCTTAATTATCTCCCTAATTGACAATCTGTTTAGTGAATCTGGATTTCCTGCGAATTACCCTAAGGCCTAGCGTTTTCTCTTATTGAATTTACATCGTTTCATTCGTTATTCTTAGCTTTAGAAGTTACAACCCACAAACACACATCATTCGTCTTAGATTTACTTTCATCTTGCATTCTCGTAGTGTTGCATTTGATCTATGTGGATTCGATCCCTACATTACTACTTCGTCAGTTGTGCTCGACAACCTCCTCCACGCCAAGCAATTGGTGCTATCGACACTCCTCATGCTTTCTACCAAGAGAGGGTTGCTATTCGCCCACCGCCAATCCAGAGGCAGAATTTTGAGATAAAGTCTCAGATTATCTCTCTTGTCAAACAGAACCTGTTATATGGAAAAGCTACTAAAAATCCCATGGACCACATTGAGACGTTTGAGGAGATCTGCAGCACGACTAGTGCTAATGGGGTCCCTGCTGATTATATGAAATGCAAGCTCTTCTTATTTTCTTTGAGTGACAGAGCTCTGAGGTGGCTTAAGTCTCTAGCTCCTGGTTCTCTGACCACTTGGGAAGCAACCAGATCAGCATTTCTAGATCACTTCTACACCAAGGTCAAAACAGCCTCTCTCAGGATTAAGATCACTCAGTTCCAGCAGAATGGAGGTGAATCTTTCAATGAGGCTTGGGAACGATTCAGGGAATATCTGCGTGAGTGCCCTCACCATGGTTATTCAGATGAGCAAGTGCTGAATATTTTCTACGATGGAGTCGATTGGGACTTTAAGAACTCTCTGAACCCTGCGAGTAATGGTGATTTCATGACCAAGACCAAAGAGGAAGCATACCAGCTGATTGAAAATCTTGCTTCGAGCTCTAGTCATCGTAATCCTGAGTACGATAGGACACGACGTGTCAACAGTGTTGAGACAGGTGCCATTGCTGATTTGACCGCCAAGGTTAACAACTTGACATTGCTTCTCCAAAGCAATCAGGAAGGTGTTAACTATTGTGAAGATACTGGAGATAATGAGTACAACCAGCAAGCCTATGAGGGAGATCCGGAAAATGTGGATGAGGTGAACTACGTGCAAAATCCCAGATTTTTAAACAAAGGGTTCGACCAGAACTACAAGAATCATCCAAACCTGTCATATAGAAGCACAAATGTTGAAAATCCTCAAGATCAGGTTTATCCACAGCAAAATCATGGCGCGCAAAATATGGGCGCGCAAAATTTTCAGCAGAAACCATTCATGCAAAATCCGGACGTCAGCATTTTTTCCAAGGGTTTTCAGCAGACTGGCATGCAAAATCAGGGACAGAAGCCATTTGCACAAGGTTTCCAGCAGAAACAGTTCGTGCAAAATCAGGGGCAGAACAATTTTCAGCAGAATCAAGGAGGATTTCAGCAACAACAACAATTTTCCAACTCTCAGCCCAATCAGGAATCTAAACTTGAAGCTATGATGCATCAGTTGATGATACATCAACAAAAGATGGCTAATGAGATGAATGTCAAGGTAGATGCGATGTATCATGATCTCAACAGCAAGTATGAAGTCATCCAGATTCATGTGAAGAAGCTTGATACTCAGATAGCTCAGACCGCATACACTATTAGGAGACAGCCAGAAAATATTCCTGGAAAAGTTGAGACAAATCCCATAGAGCATTGCAGCGCGGTAATAGTTGATGATGGGATGGAGATTTCACCTGAGTTGATGGATAAACATGAAGCACATGATGTTGTAGCAGAGGAGAAGCATACCTCCATCACCCCCACGACTATTTGTCCCTAAGATCTCGTATCTCATGCTCCCTAGACACCTAAGGAACCCCATTAGTGCAGAGAAGTTGAGTGGTTTTGACAGGATGGTGAGAAATATCCCCCATGATATCTCATTTGAAGAGGCCTTAGAAGACCGGCCTTTACTTGATCCCTTCAAGTATTTCAGAGAAACTCTAGAAGAGATTAAGGCACTATTCATCAAGGCAAGGAGCACACTAGCACCAATGAAGCAATTTTCTAAGATTTTATACCCTCGGAAATTTTCTGTTCCATGCTCTATCTCTGGAGTTGAATTTAAAGAATCTCTTGTCGATTCTAGATCTAGCGTGAATCTCATGTCGAAGGCTATTGCAGAGTGGTTGGGAATTGCTGATATAAGACCTCCTAATGCGACTCTCGCATTTGCAAACTCTGCCACCACGACTCCATATGGTACTATCCTTGATTTGCTTGTTAAAGTAGGAGATTGTCTGGTTTCTACTAATTTTCAGGTTGTGGAGATGAGTGAAGGTTCGAATATGCCTTTGATCCTTGAAAGACCATTCATGGCCACAGTGGGTGCAGTTCTGGACATGCCCAATAAGAGAATTTCATAAATTATCTAACATAGACAAAAATGTCTTTTACAAAACCATCCCCACTAGAGGAGCTCGAAAACACGTCTCTTGCATTACTGTTGTCGCAAGAGAGGCGATGGTTGTTGATCCTTGGACAGAGCCTTATGAGGAGAACGAAGTCAAGGAACTCTTAGATGATCCTCAGTTCATTAGCAAGATAGACATCAAAAAGGCTAAGGCTAACGCAAAGGGGAAGGCAAAGAGCAAAAGAGTCAAGGGTGATTATCACATAACTTTGATCCCTCAGAGATGTGTGATATGCTCAAATTAATACCCTAAAAGTACTAAGCAGTAGTTGCAGTAAAGTAGGGGTCGAACACAAGGACCCGCATAAACACACAATAGATTATATAGGTGAGAATTAAACTAAACGATCAATGATATTGAAAACAGAGCGTAAATTAAAACGGTTGTAAATTAAATTGGAGACAGATAGGTTCAGGGTATTTCATAGGGAATCAATGTATGCAGATAAACTAACTAGCATGATTCAGTTTTAGCACGGTTCTTGAACTCAAATCACTAAAATATAGCTAACCAACTCTCGTTGCGAAAACTATCCAAATCTAGATCCTAGGAATTCCAAATCTCTTTGCGAATCCTAAAGTCTAAATAAGCTTTTAAATCAAGTTTGTTTGTTCAAAACAACTAAACCAAATTCCTTTGCGAATAGTTATTTTGCTCACCTTAGGTTCTATCAAGTAATTAATCGCACTCTCGCACCTAATCAATTATCCTAAGATCTAAGTTCTAGATTCGTCAACCTAGAATTAGCTTTGCAAACAACCTATGGTGAAGAACTAATTCAGATGGTGAATCCTAATAACTAATCAACCTAGCATTCAGAGAAAACCCTATTGAGAACCCTGAACCTAACAAGATATCTACTCAGACATGGAAATTGAAGCAATAAACATGTTTGAATAAATCATCAAATAAAACAGAAAGAGTAACAAAAGGGTTCGAAATCTTCTCTCGGACGAACAGAGTTTCAGACTTGTCTCCCTTCAAAAAGCTCTCTCACAAAACCAAAGTAAAATAATGCATAGCCATCCAAGTGGCTGTAAAATCCTATTAAATAACCTAAATCACGTTTTGGGGCTTCTTGTAAATAACAAAGTCTTCTGGATAATTTTGTAATTCTTCAACTCTTCATTAAAGTCGCGGGTCGTGTCTGCTTCAATGAGTATCGACCGATACTAGGCAGTATCGATCGACACTCAGACTTCAAAATGGGTACTCAGCTACACGATCGTCTGCTTTGCTCCAAAATGCTCCAGAAAGCTCCAATATCTCCAATTATGCTCCAAACGTGCTAAAACCTGTAAAAGACTCTAAAACACTACAAAATAGTAGAAAAACTCTATAAAACGGTCTTATATCATGGCTTAAACGGGGTAAAAACCATGATATATCAACTCCCCCAGACTTAGCCTTTGCTTGTCCTCAAGCAAATAGAAAACTAAACCAGAGAAAGAGGTTTGAAAACATAGAGACTCACCTGTTCTTGAAACGTTGCAATGACCCTTTTCCCAAGCACCCAAATGTCACCTAACCAGCTTTTGATCTAACCACCATGTACTTCTCCGTAGACATTCGCAGCTTCCCAGACTACACACATTATTTCACAGCATCGTTCAATCAAGCAATCCTCGCCAGTTTCATCGCTGTGATTAATACCAAGAGCATTCTAGATTCTTTCCCGTACAATATCATGACAAGGAACCACCCTTTTCACACTTTCTGGTATTATTTCTCTCCCCCATACTTATTTCTTATTATGTTCTCTCTTTTGTTTTTAGCTTTGCATATTCACATCAAGGTATGAGACGCGAGTATTGATGGTGTTGGCCACCGAATCCCCGGTTCTTCCCTCTCAACGTATCAAAGGCGTAGGCAAATAATGGCATCATAGGAAAATCCTAGCCTCGCTTCCAATCCTTTGTGTGATCATTTCCTCTGAAGTAGAATAATGGGATCGCTGGAAATTTTCCTAACCCTCTACTCAGAAGAAAATCATCTCATCTTTTAATGCATCTTATTTATTAACTTGTAACAGGGAGAGAAATACCATTATTTTAAACACGTGGGTTCCTTTGTCAGATACGAATGAGGAATCAAGCTCTATGGACATTAATTACCTCGATGAAGTGCAAAAATTTGGCTCAGGCTTTAAAGAACTTTGCTGGAAACATGAGTGTCTTCTAGTTAACTGGTCAGCCTTTGGATTTTTATTAGTCGATCTAGAACTGATTTTGTAACAATGGTCACTTAAAAGCATGGTCAGATCAATAGATTCAAGAAAAATATCACAGTCTCAGACAAAGTTTTGACTCAATCAAAAGCGACTGACTCTAAGAAAAACAAAAACAAAGTCAGCGACTACCTCCCCCAGACTTGAACAACACTGTCCCCAGTGTTATCTAGCCTAGAATTGGTGAAAGAAAACAAATGAACCAGGTGGAATTATGAAAATCGCCAATCTTCCCTGTGAAGGTGATGAGTGTCGATCGATACAGACTATTATCGATCGACACCAGTCGTATGTCGACACACTGATTTCAGATCAATGGGATCGAGTTGCTTAACCCAGGGAAAGTGATCCAGAGTGTTAGAAGTTAGCACTGTTAGGAACACTCAAAAACAGGTTAATAGCAACGAGATAATCAAGCATAAATCCATGAGTCCAAATGCGAAAAATAGAGCTGACATAAGTTTAACACAAACGAAAAATAAAAAGAAGAAAAGAAAAAGAAAGGAAAAACAAACGTGAAAATAGAAGAAGACTAATCATCTGTCGCCTCAGAGTCGCCATCAGCATCAGGATCATCAGCGGGAGAAGGATCAATCGGAGTCTGCGAGGTTCCAGGCTGAGACCGAGGAGCAGCGTCCGTGTCAGTGATGCAGCGGCAGCGAGAAATAGCAGTCCAGATGCTCCGCATACTCTCTATCATCACCTTCTGAAAAGCAGCCGGCTCCATCGGAAGTTCCGAAGGAGAAGGAAATGATGGCGGAGGGATAGAAGAAGTCGCTGCTCGCGATCGCTGGGCCCGTCCTCCCTGGCGTGAAGTAGATGGAATGTCAGCAGCAGCAGGTGAGGGCGCAGGGGCTCGTCGTCGAGTCGCAGGTGCTCAAATCAACAAGTGCGGAGGAGGCTCGAAACGAAGCTGAGAAGGATCCTCGAGAATGTCTGTCAGCTCGTCGTTAGGGAGCGATACTAGAAAGTCTCCAGAAGATGTAGTGAAGAACCAACGCCTCTCTGGCTTCAACCACTTAAGGTTCTTCAGATGGCTCTCATCCATATACCGACGCGTAGTGACTATCGAGCAGCTTGATATGCTCAATTTAATACCCTAAGATACTAAAGCAGTTGTCGTAGTAAAGCTAGGGGTCGAACCACAAAGAGTCACAGAGATCACACAATAAATTATGAAGTGTCGAATTACGCTAAGCCAGATAGATGTAATTAAAAACAGTGTAGAAATTAAACGAGATGTAAATCAATTGGGAAATATAGGCTCAGGGTTTTTCTCAGGAAATCAATGAATGCAGACTAACTAACTAACAGGATTCAGATTTAGCGCAGTTCTTGAACTCAAATCACTAAAATATAGCTAACCAACTCTCGTTGCGAAAACTATCTAAATCTAAATCCTAGGAATTCCAAATCTCTTTGCGAATCCTAAAGTCTAAATCAGCTTTAATAACAGGTTTGATATGTTCACAAATCAATTAAACAAAATCTCTTTGCGAATAATCAATTTGCTCACCTAAGGTTCTATCAGGTAATTAATTGCACTCTCGTGCCTAATCAATTATCCTAAGATCTAAGTTCCAGATTCGTCAACCTAGAATTAGCTTTGAGAACAACCTAAGGTGAAGAACTAATTCAGATGGTGAATCCTAACAGATAATTAACCTAGCATTCAGAGAAATCCTTTATGAGAAAACCCTAAACCTAAGGTGGATCTACTCAGACATAAAGAATGAAACAATCAATATGTTTGAATAAATCATCAATAGAATAAGAATAACAAGAGGTTCTTGAGATCTGATCTCGGACGAAGGGAGATTCATACTTGTCTCAAAACCAGAGTATATAAAATAAAGCTTAGCCTAAACAATGGCTGTAAAATCCTATTTATAACCTAAATCACGACTTGGGGTCTTCTTGTAATTATCAGAGACTTCTGGGCACTTTTTGCAATTCTTCAAACTTCATTAAGTCGCGACTTTGAAATCTGCTTCGATGGGTATCGATCGATACCAGGGGGTATCGATCGATACTTGTCGTAAATTCGGGTACTTTAGCCAGCAGACTTCAGTTTTCGCTCCAGAATGCTCCATAAACTCCAATATCTCCAAGAACACTCCAAATGTGCTAAAACCTGTAAAGGACTCTAAAAGACTCCAAAATACTATAAAGACTCTATAAAAAGGACTTATATCATGGCTTAAATAGGGTAAAAACCATGATATATCACAGCTCGTAGTACTGATCCCGAGGTGCTGGAAGATAGGAGTGAGGAGACTACCAACTGTCTCTGTCTTCGTGCTCGTACTTGTGAATGGTTTGGTCTTCAAAGAGACCAAATGATGCGCAAAGACAGCGCCAAGGTTAACCTCTATAAGCTCAGGCCATGCGAAATCCTCCTCAGGAATAATGTCTCTGATAGCCAGACACAGAAGTAGAAGCTCGGACACTCTCATCTTGTTTGGTTCCATCTTGCACAAGAGAGTGTTGCTCAAGATCTTAACCAAACAGCGCAGGACCGGGTGTCGCATATCCATCTGAGTGGACTCCTTAGAGTAGTAAGCTCCATTCCCGAAATGCTCCCAAAATTTCGGCATGTCAGGATGCTGCGCGGGAAGAGCAACTCTCCTGCAATCCCGCGGAAAACCGTAGATGTCACAGAGATCAGGGAGTGGTAACATGTACCTCACTCCACAAGCCATGAAAGTCAAAGTACCCTCATGTGCATCTCGGAGAACCTCGTCCTGGTAGTAAACGCGAACTGTCGCCATGAACTGACGAACCAAATCCGGATAAAGATCATACTGCTGAATGGCCATCCGACCAAGACCAATCTTCGCAAGCAAACGGGCCAGCTCTGTGTCAAGGCCCAAACAATGCATGGAGACCCCGTCAACAAACCGAGTAGGTTCTATAACCATTCTCAACCACGCGTTATAGTGCAGCGTGTCATAATCATCCCATGCCTCCAAGATGGGTCTGTAGGTGCAGTCATCACTCAGCGCAATCTCCTTCTCCGTCCCATTCCAATCGCGGTGACAAGGGATCCTGGCCTTCTCGTTCAGCTTAGGCCAAGGACCTCTGTGTGGGGCTGCAGGAACATCCTGAGCAGATGGGTTAGAGCTCGATGCGTCTGTAGTCCTGGCTCTCTTCGGTCTAGATGTCATCTGCAAACAAAAAGGAAAGACACAGCATAAATCCAACACCTCTCAGCAAATCACAGCAAAGTCGGATCCGCAGACACGAATGGTGTCGACCGATACCAGAGGGTATCGGTCGACACCCTAGACTTTTTCAGTTGATCGAGTTCCCAAAATCCAGATTATCCAAGAGTCGAAACTAAAGGCAATCGAATGTAAGGCAAGGTGCGAAACTACCCTAGAGCATCTCAGCAAATGACCATTGTCAAGAAAAACAAGTGCTAAAGAGTAGAATCTCACAAACCTCAAACCTAAAAATCGGACTGAAAATGAGGAATTTCGAGTACATACCTTTGCTGATTGAAGAAAAAAATGCTAGAAAGAGATAGAGGATTAAAATCCAATAAATCTAGGCACTTGAATCACCAAAATCGGTGAAGAAACGAGAGAGATGTGATTTGAGAGGAAGAGAGAGGCGGTATCGATCGATGGAGAGGAAAGAAGAGAAAGAAAAACCCGAGGGTTTTGAAAGGAAACTTACCTGCCCGCACGGTGTCGATCGATACTGCATAGTATCGGTCGACACTTGTTGGCCAATTCATGCTCGTTCTCCGCGTGGTGTCGATCGACACGGACTGGTGTCGATCGACACTCATCCACTAAGTCTGCTTCACGTTAAGACACAAGACACAAAACAAAACTAGAAAAACAAAAGACTTATGTACAGACTTACCAGTGGGTTGCCTCCCACTCAGCGCTTGTTTAACGTCACGAGCTTGACTGTGCGGACGATCAATCCGGAGAAGAATGAGAACTTGCGCTGAAACAAGCTCCACAATTGGACATCGCCAGCTTCAGAGTTCTGCTCATCATGCGCTCCACAAATTCCTGTCCTTTCTCTTTCAGCTTCGAAGTGAGAATAACTCGAGCTTTAGAGAATGGTTTCGAAGTTCCTTTGCACTTCACCTTGTATTCAATCGAATCCCCATCACACTTCTGAGGGATTAAAGTTATAGAAGTAGCACCCTTCTCTTCTTTACTCTTCACCTTCTTCTATGCCTTAGCTGTTTTGACGTCTTTCTTGGTGATGACAGAAGGACTATCCAGAAGATCTATGACAGTTGGCACGTCAGGAGGCTCTTCCAAAAGATCAACTACCAACGTCTCTCCTATAACAACAGTGATGCAAGAGATAAGTGTGGGAGGTCCTCTAGTAGGAATGGCTTCGTAGTACACCTCCTTGTCAATGTATGAGAACAATATTCTCCTGCTGGGTGTGTCCATAATGGCACCAACCGTAGCCATGAACGGTCGTCCAAGAATCAACTGCGTACGAGATTGTGCACTCATCTCCACAACCTGAAAATTAGTAGGAACCAGGAAATCTCCTACTTTAACCATCAAATCAGGGATTATACCATATGGGAGTGAGGTGGAACAATTCGCGAATGTGATAGATAACTTGGGCTGTCGAATTCTAGCTCCCAATCTCTTTGCAATTGCCCTTGACATGACATTGACGCTAGCCCCTGACTCAACGAGAAACTCTTTGAATTCAACTCCAGAGATGGAGCATGGAACGGAGAATATTACTGGGTCTTCCCTCTTGGTCAACTGCCTCAGCGGTAGTGACTTGCTTCTTGCCTAGATAAAAAGTACTTCGATCTCCTCCAGAGTTTCTCTGTAATCTTTGAAGTGACTTAGCAGAGGTCAGCCCTCTAGAGCTTCTTCAAAAGTGAACGAGTGGGGTATCCTTCGTACCATCTTCTCAAAGCCACGCAGCTGCTTTGGAGTGATGGGGGCTCGGAGGTGTTGAGGAATAGGATTCAGTTTCTTGGGCTTGTGAAGTCTAACAACACTCATACGCGGCTCCTTCGTAGTATCTGGGAGGGCATCGATCGATGCTTGCGTTATGGAATCGTCCCTGACAGATTCTTGGACGGGTGTCGATCGATACAAGAGGGTATCGGTCGACACAGAGGTGATTTCTGAAATCTCTTCGTCATCCTTGGCAAGATTGACCAAAATCTTTGTAGTTGAGCTCCTCTGCACTCCTGGGTGTATCTCACTTCCACTCCTTGAGGGGATAGCCGTGACGTAATCGTTCTGTGAATGACCCACCAGTTCCTTGACAGTTGATGCAGTCTGAGCTACCTAAGTTTCCAGCATCTTCTGCTGAATATTAATAGCGTTGATCCTACCACTCAGATCATTGTACAGGACATCAATCCTCTCATTAAATTCCACAGTTAGCTTATTATGTCCTTGAAGGAGTTGTTCAAACATAGATTCAATCTTGCTCTCAGAAGTTCTGGCTGGTGTGGGTGGGCATTGGTACCTTTGATCTTGAGATCCAACTCCATCAATGTGGTTAACAAATTCCACTTCATCTTTTTCAGCAAGATGAACAACCTTCTGCTGCTTGCCCATCAACAAATTGTGCATTGAATCTAACTTAGCATTCACCTCAGCAATCTGACTGTAATCCAAGTCACCAGCTTGCTTCTTGCGCTCCATGTTTGCATTCTTGGTACTATTGCTAGAAACCAAATTCTCAATAAGCACATAGGCATCGTCGGGATATCTGGTGTTGAAATTCTCATTACTTGCAGCATCTAGGGACATCTGATACCTCCAATTGACTCCTCTGTAGAAATTACCCAGCAGCTGAACATGAGTGAAACCATGGTGCGGACAATCCCTCTGATATGACCTGAAACGAATCCAAGCAGCCTTGAGTGCCTCAGTCGGTCCTTGAGAAAACTGGGAGATTTTGTTCCTCAGATCCTCGGATCTTGCATCATCATAGAAGTTGGTCAGGAAAGCAGTCTTAGTCTCCTCCCAAGTAGTCAGTGATCCAGGAGGTAACTGCTTCAGCCAGTAAGTTGCTTCTCCACCAAGAGTGTATGGGAAAAGCTTCCAGAAGAGGTAATCATAAGACACTTGCTCTTAATGCTAGTGACCAAATCCTCAAACCTCTCAATATGATCCATGGGATGTTCGTTGGAAAGACCATGAAAAGGAAGCTGACCCACAATAGTGAAGTATGCAGGTTTCAGCTCAAAGTCATTCCTCTGAAAAGCAGGAGGGCAAATCGCTGATCGATTGGCATAGAACTAATCAGGTCTATTGTATTCACCAATCGTCCTACCGCGATTAATCACAGCATTCCCTGCATTCACAGCAACTGCATGGACAATGATATTTCCAGCTTCATCAAGTCGCTGCCCTCTCTCATTGCACAATTGACCCTCTTGGTCTCTCAAAGCTCCAGCAGCATCCTGAATCAAAATCATTGTATTGTTCATCTCTGCTGGCTTCCTCGCTTTCCTGGTTGCACGTTCCAAATTCACACCTGAAACACACTAGGTAAGGCACGTAACTAACAAAAAACACGTTGAGTATCGACCGACACTGAGTGGTGTCGATCGATATCAACAAAAAGAGAACGACGCGTATCGACCGATACTAGATAGTATCGACCGATACCGATGAGCTTAGTCGAAATTCTCAGAGTAAAATCTAATGGCGAATTGAGTCCCCGGCAACGGCGCCAAATTTGATATGCTCAAATTAATACCCTAAAAGTACTAAGCAGTAGTTGCAGTAAAGTAGGGGTCGAACACAAGGACCCACAGAAACACACAATAGATTATATAGGTGAGAATTAAGCTAAACGATCAATGATATTGAAAACAGAGCGTAAATTAAAACGTTGTAAATTCAAATGGAGAAAGATAGGTTCAGGGTATTTCTCAGGGAATCAATGAATGCAGATAGACTAACTAGCAGGATTCAGATTTAGCGCGGTTCTTGAACTCAAATCACTAAAATATAGCTAACCAACTCTCGTTGCGAAAACTATCTAAATCTAGATCCTAGGAATTCCAAATCTCTTTGTGAATCCTAAAGTCTAAATCAGCTTTTAAATCAAGTTTGATTTGTTCACAAAATAACTAAACCAAATTCCTTTGTGAATAGTTATTTTGCTCACCTTAGGTTCTATCAAGTAATTAATCGCACTCTCGCGCCTAATCAATTATCCTAAGATCTAAGTTCTAGATTCGTCAACCTAGAATTAGCTTTGCAAACAACCTATGGTGAAGAACTAATTCAGATGGTGAATCCTAATAACTAATCAACCTAGCATTCAGAGAAAATCCTATTGAGAACCCTGAACCTAACAAGAGATCTACTCAGACATGGAAATTGAAGCAATAAACATGTTTGAATAAATCATCAAATAAAACAGAAAGAGTAACAAAAGGGTTCGAAATCTTCTCTCGGACGAACAGAGTTTCAGACTTGTCTCCCTTCAAAAAGCTCTCTCACAAAACCAAAGTAAAATAATGCATAGCCATCCAAGTGGCTGTAAAATCCTATTAAATAACCTAAATCACGTTTTGGGGCTTCTTGTAAATAATAAAGTCTTCTGGGCAATTTTGCAATTCTTCAACTCTTCATTAAAGTTGTGGGTCGTGTTTGCTTCGATGAGTATCGACCGATACTAGGCAGTATTGATCGACACTCAGACTTCAAAATGGGTACTCAGCTACACGATCGTCTGCTTTGCTCCAAAATGCTCCAAAATGCTCCAGAAACCTCTAATATCTCCAATTATGCTCCAAACGTGCTAAAACCTGTAAAAGAGTCTAAAACACTACAAAATAGTAGAAAAACTATATAAAACGGACTTATATCATGGCTTAAACGGGGTAAAAACCATGATATATCAATGTGATTGAAACTCAATTGAGTATGAGGTGAAGTGCAAGGGAACATCGAAGCCATTCTCAAAGGTTAGAGCAATTCTCACTTCGGAGCTGAAGGAGAAAGGAAAAGATGCTGTAAAGGGGATGATGAGCAGAATTCTGAAGTTGGAGATGTTTAATTGCGGAACTTGTTTCGGGGCAAGTTCTCATGCTCATCCTGACTGCTACCTGAGCCAAAGTTAAGTGATACAAGACTTTTTGCAAGTCTCTAGAGTCAATTCTCTAAATGCAATTGTAGCATAAGAGGTATCGAACCTTATTGGGAAATCTCCTAATCACTAAAAATACAAGATTCTAGAGTAATTTAAGCTAAAAGAGTTTGTTGTTAAGTAACCGATTTAGAACTAAACAAAACACTAAGCAAGATTGTAAATTCAATAAGCAAAAGCGAATCTAGAGATAGGGTTATTGATATAAGAAGTCCCAAGTTCAACTCATGATGTTCATTTACTCAATTAAGCTAACCCCTAGGCAAGAGATCCTAGACTTGACTAACTCTCTTTCAAGCAATTAATCACTTCACTAATCATTAATCCCATTAGCAAAATGGTCATTTGTGGAACAATGATTAATGAGCATTAAGTTTAAATCAACAAGATCAACCAAAAATGCACCCTAGACAACTATTGTCATAGGCTAGGAATGTAAATCTCTTGTTTAATTCATCTTGGCATTTCATCAAACACTTGGTGTTCATGAAATGCCTCATAATCTAAATCTACTTTTTCAAGCTAGGTTTAGCATTAAGAACATTAAACAAGAAGGGATATAAGAAGATCTAGCCCTAAACATCATGAATCAAACCTAGGAACATCCTAATCTACCCAATCTCAAGATCCTAAAAGACTACTCAAGATCCATGGAAAGCCTCTCAAAATCGATGGGGATTGAGATTGAATCCATGGGTGATTGTTGAATAATCAAGATGAAAAGAAGATAGATGGAAGAGATTGATGAGAATTAATACCAAATTGCAATAAAATAAAAGATCCTCCTTACAAAGCTCAAACTCTCTCAAAGATCAAGTTTTGAGCATAATAAAAAGCATAAACTAAAAATTAGGTTTAGACAAGTATTTATAGGAAAAAGTAGAAAACAGGAAACACATCAATGTGTTGCATCAATGAGTGACCCTTGTCTTGGTCGATGTGAATTTCCTGGAGCTCACATCGATGTGTGACATCGATGTTGGAGAGGTCTTGGGCGAGGCTAAGCTCCCTGGTCCAGCATCCATGAGTTGCATCGATGAGTGACCTCCTTCTGGTCGATGTTGGGGCTGGCATCGATGAGTGACATCGATGTGGAGAGTGTCTGGGGCGAGGCTAAGCTCCCTGGTCCAGCATCCATGAGTTGCATCGATGAGTGACTCCTTGGCTGGTCGATGTGAGTCTTCTTGAAGCTTACATCGATGAGTGACATCGATGTGGGGGAGGTTTGAAGCGAGGCTAAGGTCCCTGATCCAACATCAACTTGTTGCATCGATGAGTGACTCTCATTCTGGTCGATGTTGGAGCTGATATACTCCCAAAACATCTTCAACCGCTTCTCTTGCTCCCGAACCGAGTGCTCTTAAGCCAACTCTATCAAATTGCCTCCAAAGTACCTAAAAGGATTCCAAATATGCAAGACTCACTAGGACCTAATGCAAAACACCTAAGACTCTAAATGAGACAAGAACAAGCATGATAAGTTATAAAGATCTAAGTAAATGACCTAAAATCTAGATGAAATGCATGCTAAAACCATAAAGAATATGCACATATCAATTCCCCCAAACTTAAACCTTTGCTTGTCCTCAAGCAAACGAGGTTAAGAATGAGAGATGCAATGAAATGCAAGTGGAGCTCGAACCTATAAGAAGCACAAGAAACAATCGCACTCAACGTCCAAGTTACTAGTTCTAGGATGCACCAAAGTTGTCTACTCAAAAGGAGTTAGCCATTTCCTTCTCAACATGCAACAAAGCCAAACCTCAATCTAGACAAACTCCATTACTCTCTAGCCTCTTAACATTCATTAATGATTGTATCCGTGAATTGTGCTTATGCAAAATCAAATGAAACCGCTTGGCTAAAGGACCGGTTATGAGATGAAAGTGATCTCATCAATATGCATGGGTGATCAAACACAAGGATCTCTCAATGAACGAGCAAACTTCGACAAAATGCTAAAGGTAAAGAGCAATCTATGCATACAAGGAAAGACTCTCGTCTACCCGAATACCTAGAATGTTACTAACCTTAGCCCAATCTAACCTCTTTTTGCTTGTTCCCGAATCCTATTCTACCCTTTTCCTACAAGGCATTTTGCCTTGGATACCCAAACACACTTCTTCGTTCTCATTTTCACCTTCTCTTCTCATGGGGGCTTTCTTCTTTACCTTGGTTGTGGTTGGATGCTTCTTTTCTTTTTATTTAGCTCTTTCTTTCTCTTCTTTTGATTCATGCCTCTTCTCATCTTTTGATGCCTTGGCTTTTTGGCCTTCTTTTCTTCTTTATCTTTTGAGGCTTCTCTTTGTCACTTAGAGCATTGCTTTTAATCATCTTTGCACCAACTAACCATCACATTGCACACCCCTCTTCATCGTCCTTTCTTTCTCCTTTTCATTCCACCATATACGCCAAATCAAACCATTCCTAAAACATTTCTAACCGTTTCCCATGTTACAAATAAGAACCGCCCAACCTAGTCTAGCCTAGTCCTAGTTTAGCTCCTTGATGTTGGAACTAAATCTACACAAGATTGCTTCCTTGTCGCCCTTATTCCTAACACGTTTTGTCAAGTTCACTCCAAATAAGGCCTCACAAGCACACACAAAAGTTTTAGGGCTAGAAAGAAGGTTATTGGCAAGGTGGGGAAACCAATCCAAAAATGGGATTTGGCTACTTAGGCAAGCAAGAGTGGTGAAAAAGAAGAAAGAATGCCTAAGTATGTATAAGTGATCCGCGGTTTTGTTTAAATCTACACAAGCACAATAATTACATATTCAATTTAGATTATCACTTAGATGAGGCTAGGTTCAATTCAAGCTTGCTTCAATCAAAGAAAGGCAATGACGCATGCGTTCTATCAAATGGTTCGTCCTTGATTTCGGATTCAACTTCAATGCATCAAACAACTAATAACTCGGGCGTTGAATCAATTGCTAGTTAAGCTAATTACAAGGTTGTCATTACTCCATGCTTATGCGAATGCAAGCTAAAATGCAAACTAGACACCACCTACAAGTGAAAATGCAATCCTAAATGTCCTAAAATTTTCAAAATTATTGAAAATGCATGATATGCATGAGACTCAAGATGCAAAAGGGGAAAATAAGAACATCAAAAACGATGTTAGATAACACACAAACCCTCCCCCAAACTTAAATTACACAGTCCCTTGTGTAATAAAAGATTAAGAGAGAGCTAAACAATGCATGAAAGAAAGAAGATGCGACTACAAATGCTATTCACAACGTTTGGAGTTTTACCTTGGAAGTAAATGGAGGGAACGAGAGTGATCACCTCAATCTTACACACTTTTGTCCTTAAGCTCACGACCATTAGATCATCAAGACCCTTGCAACCATTCAACAAAAGATCAAAAAGAACAAGAAAACATAGAGAGACATGAAAATAAAGTATGTACAATGATAAGCTTGAGGTGTCTCCCAAGAGCACTTTGTTTAAAGTCACTAAGTTTGACTTTGGTTACCCTTTTAGGCGGGTGAGAGAGGAGTGTGAACACTCCATTGTGGATCTTTGAGCTTAAGTTGGAGGACCTTGTTCATGACTTCTCGAAGACCGGCTTCACCTTGTTCTTTGATCTCGGGAGTGAGAGTTGCTTTGAACGAGGCAAAGGGCTTGGTTCGGCCTCTGCATTTTACCTTGTACTCAATCATCCCTTCTTCATGTTTCCATGGGATGAGAGTCACGATCGAAGGTTGGTCTAACAAGGGTACAATCCCCTTGAGCATGCTCGGTTTCTCTTCCTTGGACCTAGGTTTTGTCCTCTTCTCATCAACCTTGGCACTTTCACCGGATTTCTCCGTTGTGGTGTGAAAGAGGGAACACAAGCAAATTCCATCTAGAGCTAGGGCTTCTTCAACCCTTTCAATACTCACCGTCTCACATACGCCCATATACTCAACCTTCCGAGCTTGGGCTTCATTATCTCCACAAATAATAGTCCCACAAATAGCGGTGGGAGAAGGCATCATTGTGTAGAATTTCTTGTCATCCACGTTCTTAAGAACAACCCTCTTGTTGATGAAATCCAAGCTTGCCCCGGTTGTGTTGAGAAATGGAGTCCCGAGGAGTAGAGGGAGTTTTATGTTTGGTGCCATCTCCATCACAACGAAGTCCGTTGGTACAAGACACTTTCCGATTATGAGAGGGAAGTCTTCTACCAAGCCAAGGGGTTTCTTCGTGGAAGAGTCTCCAAAGGTGATGGTGGATGGGTAATCGTTCAACTTATCTATCCCAAGACTTTTGGCCATCTCCCAAGTCATGACGTTAACGGTTGAGCCCGAGTCACACAAGGCGTCATCAACTTCCAAGAGTCCAAGTGTGCAAGATATTGAGAATTTCCCGGGGTTTCCAAGCTTTGGGAGAGTCTTAGGCTCGATCCTTGTTGTGCTTGGAGACACTTTCTCTTGTGCTTTGTTGCGGAAACGACCGGGAAATGGAAGTGGAGGCTCATATGGAGGCGGAGGCTTATATGGAGGCGGAGTCTCTCTCTTGGACTCAACAAGTATCTCCACGTTTTTCACTTTAGCCGAGTCCTTGATGGGCATCTCAACCTTGTTACTCTTTTCTCCAACCAACATCATATCATTCTCACTTCCAAGGGTAACCTCCCCACCTTGTTCCTCAATGTCCTCGTTGAGGCTAGAGTCTAACCCGAGGAACTCCTCAATTATGTGATCTTGCTCTTGAAGAATGGAAAAGGTGTTGCAAGACTCTTTAGAGGTTAGTATGGCTTTCCCATTGGAAGAGCCTTGAGGATGTTGTGAAGAAGGGGCGGCACTCCGTTGCTCCATTGAATTCACCCGTTGGCTCAATTCCTCCACCTTGCTATTTAGATCATTGTAAGAGAAAATGATCTTGTTAGTGGTTTCCGCTTGTCCTTTTAGGATTTGTTGCAACATGGAGCTCACATCAAGTTCTTTTGGTTGAGACGTTGGTGCTTGAAAACCGGGTGGAGGCTTTTGTTGAAATCCACCTTGGTTTCCTTGGAATTGATTCCTTGGAACAAAGGCTTGATTGTTGGCGTTAGAAGCTTGCCCTTGAGGTGGAAATTGTTTCGGTGGAGCTCCTTGAGGTTGAGTAGGTTGTTGAGGGTAGACTTGATCTTGTGGGTTCTCCACATTTGTATTACGGTAGGAGAAGTTCGGGTGGTTCCGGTAGTTTTGATTGAACCCTTGGCGTTGGTAGTTTCCTTGGTTTTGGAAATTCCCTTGATTCCCCAAGTAGTTAACCTCCTCTTGAGTGTTCATGTCTACATTCTCCTCTTGATAGTAACCTTGATTCTCATCATAAGCATCCACAAAGTTGACCGTCTTTTGGGAAGACACTAGTAGTTTGTCAATCAAATTGGCTTGCTTGTCCAACTTGTCATTTAGAGCTTTCATGTCTTTGGCCCGTTTGTTCTCATCAAAATCACTAGTGGTCCTTGTGGCGCGGTCATAGTCATCGCCATAGGTACCGTCACTTTGGGCTAAGTTCTCAACAAGTTCCATTGCTTCCTCAACGTCTTTAGCCAAGAAGTTCCCGTTAGATGCCGTGTCAAGAAGCATACGGATCTTAGGCAAAGCACCACGGTAGAGTGTGCTAAGAAGAGAGGCGTTGCTAAAGCCGTGATGTGGGCATTGAGACGTGTAGCTTCTAAATCTCTCCCAAGCCTCATTGAAAGACTCATTGGATCGTTGTGTGAAACTTGAGATTTCGTTGCGAAGCTTGGCCGTTCTAGCCGGTGAGAAGAATTTGGCGAGGAACGCGCGTTTACAATCATCCCACGAAGTGATAGATCCTTGAGGTAAGGTCTTTTCCCATTGGTGAGCCTTGTCGCCCAAAGAGAATGGGAAAAGACGAAGCTTGAACCCATCTTCCGAGACTCCATTGATCTTTGTGAGACCACAAATACGGTCGAATTGGTCTATGTGGTCCAATGGATCCTCCATGGACAAGCCATGAAATTTATTGGCTTGAACCATGTTGATAACTCCCGGTTTGACTTCGAAGTTGTTATTCTCCACCGGTGGAGCTTGAATGCCTTGGCGGTTTTGGTGAGCATTAGCGGCATCACCTTCTCCAACCACGTTTCTAGCTCTAGGTGGATGGTTGGGACCTCTTGGACGGGCGGGTGGAAGAGGATCGTTGTGGGCGTTTCCTCCTTGTGCTTGGTGGTTTCCATTACCACCTTGGTTGTTACCGTTTCCATCCCCATTCCCGCCGTTCCTTTGGCCGAGAATGGGTTCATTGATGTTCCCAAGTGGAACGTCTCTCAAGTCTTCCATATCGATGATCACTTGCTCTTGAACCGGCGGTCGATTTCTTCTTGCTCTAGAACCTCTCTCAAGTTGATCAATATCGTCTCTTGGCTCGACAAGGTTAGTGTTGCCTCGGGAACGAGTATGCATATACCTATAGAGAGTAGAAGCAATAAGAAAGCAAACGCTATTAGTAACTTGTAGAAAAGAAAACTTAAGCTCACTTAAGAACCTAAATTTTAATGGAAGAAAGAATCCCAATATGGCAACGGCGCCAAATTGATACAAGACTTTTTGCAAGTCTCTAGAGTCAATTCTCTAAATGCAATTGTAGCATAAGAGGTATCGAACCTTATTGGGAAATCTCCTAATCACTAAAAATACAAGATTCTAGAGTAATTTAAGCTAAAAGAGTTTGTTGTTAAGTAACCGATTTAGAACTAAACAAAACACTAAGCAAGATTGTAAATTCAATAAGCAAAAGCGAATCTAGAGATAGGGTTATTGATATAAGAAGTCCCAAGTTCAACTCATGATGTTCATTTACTCAATTAAGCTAACCCCTAGGCAAGAGATCCTAGACTTGACTAACTCTCTTTCAAGCAATTAATCACTTCACTAATCATTAATCCCATTAGCAAAATGGTCATTTGTGGAACAATGATTAATGAGCATTAAGTTTAAATCAACAAGATCAACCAAAAATGCACCCTAGACAACTATTGTCATAGGCTAGGAATGTAAATCTCTTGTTTAATTCATCTTGGCATTTCATCAAACACTTGGTGTTCATGAAATGCCTCATAATCTAAATCTACTTTTTCAAGCTAGGTTTAGCATTAAGAACATTAAACAAGAAGGGATATAAGAAGATCTAGCCCTAAACATCATGAATCAAACCTAGGAACATCCTAATCTACCCAATCTCAAGATCCTAAAAGACTACTCAAGATCCATGGAAAGCCTCTCAAAATCGATGGGGATTGAGATTGAATCCATGGGTGATTGTTGAATAATCAAGATGAAAAGAAGATAGATGGAAGAGATTGATGAGAATTAATACCAAATTGCAATAAAATAAAAGATCCTCCTTACAAAGCTCAAACTCTCTCAAAGATCAAGTTTTGAGCATAATAAAAAGCATAAACTAAAAATTAGGTTTAGACAAGTATTTATAGGAAAAAGTAGAAAACAGGAAACACATCAACGAGTTGCATCAATGAGTGACCCTTGTCTTGGTCGATGTGAATTTCCTGGAGCTTCACATCGATGAGTGACATCGATGTTGGAGAGGTCTTGGGCGAGGCTAAGCTCCCTGGTCCAGCATCCATCAGTTGCATCGATGAGTGACCTCCTTCTGGTCGATGTTGGGGCTTCACATCGATGAGTGACATCGATGTTGAGAGGGTCTGGGGCGAGGCTAAGCTCCCTGGTCCAGCATCCATCAGTTGCATCGATGAGTGACCTTCTTTTTGATCGATGTTGGAGCTGATATACTCCCAAAACATCTCTAACCGCTTCTCTTGCTCCCGAACCGAATGCCCTTAAGCCAACTCCATCACATTGCCTCCAAAGTACCTAAAAGGATCCAAAATATGCAAGACTCACTAGGACCTAATGCAAAACACCTAAGACTCTAAATGAGACAAGAACAAGCATGATAAGTTATAAAGATCTAAGTAAATGACCTAAATTCTATATGAAATGCATGCTAAAACCATAAAGAATATGCACATATCATTAAGCTAACGACTTTAAACAAGCGCTTGGTGGGAAGCAATCCACCGGTACGTGTACATAATACCCTTTTCTTTTTCTTTTACAGTTGATTTTTGGTTTTGGTTCATTTTGTTTCCGGCATTCAAAAAAAAAAAGAAGATCGATCGATCCCAAAAAATGCCCATTTCTAGACCAACCTGCCAGCCGGACCGATCGATCCCAGGTGAGTTTTCGAAGAAAAAAAAAGAGGATCGATCGATCCCAAAAAAACTCCCATTTCTGGACCGACTTGCCAGCCGGACTGATTGATCCCAAGTGAGTTTTCGAAAAAAAAATATTTCCAATTCGTTTTTGCCTTCTCTCTGGTTTATTTTCACACCGAGACGGTCTGAAGTAAGTCTGGGGGAGGGTCTCTGTCGTTACTAACGTTGTTTTCTTTCTTTTGTTTTTCTCTTGAGTCATTTTAATGTTTTCTTGAGTCAGTTTACTGTTTTATTGAGTCAAAACTTGTTGGAGATTATGATCGTTTTCTTAGATTTTATGTTCTTATCTACATCTAAGTGAACATTGTTGCAGAATTAGCTCCAGATCGGACTAATGAAAAATCCAAAGGCTGACCAGTTCATCAGAGGCATCCATGTCTCTACAGAAATTCAATGGCATGAGCTAGTTTCTGAGCTTTTCCTTTTACCTCATCGTTGTGATTGGTGTCTTCAGGGCTTGACTCCTCTTTCGTATCTGACAAAGACAACATGTTTGAAAGTATGGTAATCCTCTCCCTCATTTAACGTAAATGCAGAAAAGATGAAATGATTTTCTTTTGAGTAAAGGGTTAGGAAAAATTCCATTGATCCCAATATTTTACTTCGAAAGAGATGATCACACTAAGGTTGGAAGCGAGGTTGAGGAAAATTTCCAGTGATACCACTATTTGCCTACACCTTAGAATAAAAGGGTGGCACTAAAATGAATCGGGGATTCGGTGGCAAAAACCATCAATACTGGCGCTCCATCAGCCATTAACCCTGCGAAAAAGAGAATGAGAAAAGAATAAATCTGGGGAGAGAAAGTGTACCAAAGTTGTGTTGTTGTCTTGTCATGATATCGAAAGAGAAAGAGTCTAGAAGGTCCTTAGCACCATGATCTTTCGATGAGACCCAGCAATGATGGCTTTTGAATCATTCTGTGAGGTAATGTGGTGAATCTGGGAAAGCTGCAATGCCCGCGGAGAAGTACATGGTGGTTTGATTTGAAGTTGATTAAGCAATATGTGGATCGCTAAGATGATGGTCATTGCAGAGTTCTATAGAAAAGGTGAATCTCCGTGTTTTTCAAACCTCTTCTTCGTTCTTGGTTTTTTGTTTGCTTGAGGGCAAGCAAAATATTAAGTCTGGAGGAGTTGATAAACTGTGTTTTTACCGGTTTCTAATCTTTGTTTTTGTGTCTTTTATTGAGTCAAAGTGTCTTTTTAAGAGTCTTTTAGTCATTTATCGAGTCTTTTCAGGTTTTAGGTGACTTTGTGAGAAAATGAGCCGTTTTGGGTGAAAATGAGCATATGAAGATGCAAAATCATACAGAGCCGTCAGAAATTTGGCATTCGTCGAAGGATTTCCCACCGATGGATCGCGCTCAAATTTTGATACAAGATAGAGAAATGGATCAGCTTTCATTTGGAACTGGTTTGGTCATTCCAGCGGTGCGATCAAAAGTTACGCCAGTTTTCGTGAAGACGGTCCAACATAAACCGACCGGTTTAGTGACGCGAAAAATAAAAGGAAATTTCGGTTTTCACTTATTTTGACCCGGTTTTACCTAGGGTTTCGTGGAGAAAGACTCTAGACCTATTTATACTTATTTTTTAGCCACTTTTTAGCCTACGCTTTATTTTATTCATCAGAGAACTTCTGTTTTTGCTCTGTAAGATTTGAGGGAGACGAATCTCTACTTCATACCGGACAAGATTTCAGAACCCTGTTTATTTTCTATTCAATCCTATTATGCAATTTCTTCAACCTCACTGTGTTTTGATTGCTTCCATGTCTGAGTAATCCTCCTGTTAGGTTTTTGGGTTTCAAGGGATTCTCCATAAATCACTGAAACGGATCTGTTAGATTAGGGAATGACATAGAGTTGTTCATCTATTGTTGAGTTTAAGGCTTAGACTATATTGATCACCTAGTTTATGATCTTAGGATTAATCTATTCATCAAAAGTGCTTTAGATTTCCTGAAAGAACTTAGATGAGCAAATTGTCCTTAGCCGACGAAAGCTGATGCTAAGGCAATTTGTGAACTTATCAAACCTGAACATTAATGCTTGCCTAGAACACTAAAGTCAAACGACAGTTTAGATTCTTAGGTTATTAGGCATAGTAGGTAGTACCACGACAGTGGGCTAGTTAGACATTCATGTTTGAGTTCAAGAACCGTCTTAATTATCTCCCTAATTGACAATTTTTTTAGTGAATCTGGATTTCCTGCGAATTACCCTAAGGGCTAGCGTTTTCTCTTATTAAATTTACATTGTTTCATTCGTTATTCTTAGCTTTAGAAGTTACAACCCACAAACAAACATCATTCGTCTTAGATTTACTTTCATCTTGCATTCTCGTAGTGTTGCATTTGGTCTCTGTGGATTCGATCCCTACATTACTACTTCGTCAGCTGTGCTCTTGCGGTAGTTACTTTAGGGTTAAACTCTGAGTGTATCAAGGGGGGTATTAAGAGTACTACATCAAAAAGATTTGATGCATAATACCTTACCCAAATGGGTTAAAAGGATATGTTGTTGGTCATAGAGTGTGATTCAATTCGAGATGGATGGACCTGAAAAGTGTCATCATCTCGAGGGGGAGAATTAAAGAATCCCACACCGAGAGTAAGTTGAACATCCAGAAGATTATGTTCACACTAAAAATGAGCTTAAAGTAAAGCAAATCCAAGGGATTTCAAAACCAATCATGGTGATATCTAATCTCCATGTTATGGCATAGAGCATGCACTTTTGCATGCAGTAAATAGTTGATGGATGAGATTTCATTAAATGAATTATTATTATGGATCCTCATGAATATTAACATGAAATTCATAATGAGTGAAAAAGAAAATCTCATATCCCAACTGAGCTCCGCTGAAAAATAGATGTCCCTGAAGGACGGCTATATGAGTCTATGGCACGTAAAAAACGTGATAGACTACTTTGGTTCCAAATATAAAATCCTCAAATATAAAAGGAGCAAATGTATGGTTGTTGGAAAGAGGATTAATCTCTTGAAGAGACCGATGACATGATTGATAATAAAATAAGGTACCTGAATAAAATCGATGATAATGATAATGAGATCTCGATTAACCATGTCATTACGGAAAAAGTGGAACCAAAGACAAAATACTTGTCTAAATAATATAGCGTGCGAGATGTAATTAATGAGGATCATGAATCTACCTCTATGGATGAGTGTAGAAAGAAAAATATTTGGATAAAAAGTAAAAAGAGGCAATCAAGTCTATATTAAGCTCTTTTGAAGAAAGAGAACATTTTGGACCAGAAGTCCAAATATCAAAAGAGTATGTATTTGTCCAAAAAGAGGAATGGACAAAATGACTTGTATTGTGACTCTATATAAAAAAAATCTTTGAAGGATTTAATCCATGATGGATTTAACCTCTAGAGGACTTAATCCTTGAAGGATTAATAATATCATAATTATGTTTCCGAAACACTACTCGATCGAATTAAAGAATGATGATCATCAAAACTCCTGAAGAGTTATCGTGAGTAGTATAATACAATGGGATTAAAGAGTTTGGAAATACATTTGTGAATAGGTTCCAAAAGGACCATATAGAGAAAAATGTCCTGAAGACATTTGTAAAAAAGGTTTCAGAAGAAACCATATAAAGAAAAAAGTCAAGAAGACATTTGTGGAAATATTCCAGAAGAACCATATAAAGAGGTTCGTCCAGACGACGAACATGATAATGAAAAATATGAGATTTCTATTAGTTTCTGATGCATCGCATCCTTCAAATATGGGCCTTAGCAAACACATCTCGAGCCTCTTACGTGTTTGACAAGAGTTCTTAACTATCTTTTATTTATTTTCGGTTTTCTTATTGTAAGGATAATTCTAAATCCTTGTTCGGTTAGGATTCTTTATTCATTGGCTTTATCTCTTAGCTTAGTATTTATAGGGAATATGCAATGTCTTGTACGACAACTTTTGATTGAAGAAATTATTGAACCCAAGAGCTTTTACAAGTACTAAGAGGAGTACTCTTGCCTATTGCCTTAATTGAAATTCCCTTCGTTTAAGAGAACCTAATTTCCTCGGGAGTTCTCCTCGAGTTGTCGATCTCTCTTATCTAAGCTTCCGCTCTCTATCAGTTAGTATCAGATTCGGAACGTTCCTGCTTGTGTGATCAGCGACAATGCCACCGAAGAAAAACACAGTTGGAGGAAACAACGCCGACCTTGGTGCTCTCGCACCTACTGCTGATTGGGCCGAGCTTCGGAATACTCTTCTCGCGATGCAGGAGAATATTCAAGCTTCTATTCATGCCTCCATTAACGAGATTGGAGAGATGCTGGTTACTCGGCTGGCGGAGCGACACCACCACCGCGATGACCGGCCTGCTCAAAACCCTTTTGCTCGTGAGGCTGATAATGGTGATGATGACGACGAGGAAGATGACGTCCACCGCCATGGTCGTCGTGTCCAACATAGGGATCCTCTCCGTCACGATCGCGATGATCGTGATTATAGATGGGAGTCTGGTTTTCGAGTTGATATCCCGGAATTCCATGGCAGTATTCAGGGGGATGATCTTCTCGATTGGGTGGTCTCAGAGGAGGAAGTTTTGGATTTTAAGCAAGTATCGGATTATCGTCATGTGCCTTTAGTGGCGATGCGATTTTGAGGACACGCTGCGTCTTGGTGGAAACAAATTAAATCCACACGAACCCGCACCGGCAAGGAACCAATTCAATCTTGGGAAAAATTGAAGAAGCATCTCAAGCAAACATTCCTCCCGCACAATTACGAGCGTACAATGTACAATCGTCTCCAAAATCTGAAACAAGGAAGTCGGAGTGTTGACGAATACGCAGCAGAGTTTTCGTTATTCTTGATGCGTAATGAGCTCTATGATAGTCAAATTCAGCTCGTGTCCCTCTTCATTGGAGGTCTCCGTTTGCAATTACAAACCGCGCTAGCCCAGTTCGATCCTTCCACAATCAACGAAGCTCACAGGCGTGCAACAACGTTTGAACACCAGCTTCGTTCCACAAGCTGGATAACATCGGAAGCTCGATCTAGAGGCATGACCCAAGTACAGGTGCAACACCAGTCCCAGTGAAAGATATCTCCGAGGGTGTCGCGTCTTCTAACCGCTCACCTGCAACGCCGGAGGAACTTGCATTGCGTCGTTCGACACACCCAAATGCGTTACGATGTTACTCTTGTGGTGAACAAGGTCATTGACAGATCGCGTGTCCACACCAGTCTCGTTGGGGACTCATTGTTTATGGCACCACAGATGACATGGGGCCGGAATATGACTCGCAGAATGATGAGGATGACCACAAAACAGGATCCTTTGCGGTTACACCAGGTGACACGGGGCGTACGCTAATCCTCCACCGCGTGTGTCTAACCCCACGTCGTCAAGATGATCAATGGCTTCGCACCAACATTTTCAAATCAACGTGCACTATTAAAGGGCGTATTTGTAGCTTCATTATCGATTCAGGGAGTTGTCGTAACGTTATTTCAGATGTTGCGGCAGACAAACTTGGCATTATGCGTGAAGACCATCCAGCACCGTACACTCTTGGCTGGTTACAGGAGGGCGTTAGTGTGCGTATTACTCAACGAGCTCTGGTCGCTTTTTCTATAGGTCCTCACTACCGTGACCACACATACTGCGACGTCGCACCAATGGATATTAGCCATTTGTTGTTGGGAAGACCGTGGGAGTTCTATCGTAAGATCATACACGACGGAGCCCAAAATATGTACACCTTCATTTGGGAAACACACCAGATCTTATTAGTTCCGTCTTGCGAACTGTCTCTACCACCACCACCACCGGCGAAGGAATTACCATCAGCCACACGTTCTTCTATCTCACCGCGACAGGCTGGTCTAATTTTCCCTTTTGCCGCATTTGAGGAGGAGCTGCGAACGGAGGGAGTTACGTTTGCGTTACTACCAGTCTCACGCTCTCTCAGTTCATCTTCCATACCCATCCCGGAGTTGTCATCAGTCATAGATGAATTCACAGACGTGTTTCCGTCAGAGCTTCCAACAGGCCTCCCCCCGTTACGAGATATACAACACAACATCGAACTAGTACCAGGCGCAACCCTACCTAATCGTCCTCACTATCGTATGAGTCCTCATGAACACGAAGAACTCAGACGTCAGGTAGAGGATCTGTTACGCAAAGGCCATATACGGGAGAGCCTTAGTCCCTGCGCTGTCCCAGCTCTATTAATCCCAAAGAAAGATGGTTCGTGGCGTATGTGTGTGGACAGTCGCGCCATCAATAAAATCACTGTACGCTACCGTTTTCCAATACCACGACCGGATGATCTGCTGGACCAGATTGGGGCTGCGACTATTTTCTCCAAAATCGACTTAAAGAGCGGCTACCATCATATTCGTAATCGGCCAAGGGACGAGTGGAAAACCGCGTTCAAGAGTAGAGAAGGCTTGTTTGAGTGGCTGGTCATGCCATTTGGGGTTGTCTAACGCTCCTAGTACGTTTATGCGTATTATGAATCAGGCTTTGAAACGCCTAATCGGGAAGAGTGTTTTCGTATATTTTGATGACATTTTGATTTTCAGCTCCTCTATGGGCGGTCACGAGCAACATCTACGAGAGCTGCTGCTCATTTTGCGTGAACAAAATCTTTTTGCCGCAAGACAAAAGTGTGAGTTTGGTGTGTCGGAGGTACTTTTTTGGGATATGTGGTCTCGTCCAAAAGTTTTTCGGTGGATCTTTCGAAAGTGGAGGTTGTCCGCTCTTGGCCGGTTCCGCGCACCATCTCTGAAGTACGTAGATTCCGTGGACTCGCCTCGTTCTATCGGCATTTTGTCAACCATTTCAACACCATCATGGCTCCAATTACGAGTTGCATGAAGGCTGGGAAATTTGAGTGGACCCAGGAAGCGACCGCGGCGTTTGAACATATCAAAGAAAAGTTGACGATGGCTCTTATTTTGATTTTACCTGACTTCTCTTTGACATTTGAGCTCCATTGTGATGCATCGAAACTGGGCATTGGCGCCGTATTGAGCCAACAAAGCCGTCCTATTGCTTACTATAGTGAAAAATTGGCTGGCGCGCGGAGTCGTTACAGCACGTACGATGTGGAGTTCTACACAATTGTGCAAGCTATTCGTCATTGGCATCATTATTTGCTCCATCGTGAATTCGTCCTCTTTACTGATCACGATGCTCTGCGTCATTTGGACAGCCAAAGTCTCGTCTCGTCACGCCTCATGGATCTCTTATTTGCAACAGTTCACTTTTTCTATTCGTCATCAATCGGGAAAAACCAATAAGGTCGTTGATGCTCTGAGTCGTAGGCACAATCTGTTGACAACATTACACACGTCGGTATTGGGCTTTTCTACGTTTGCAGACCTCTACCCTCAGGACAGTTTCTTCAGCCGCATATATGATGATGCTTTGAATGGGTTAAGTGACGACTACACCGTACACGATGGATTCCTTTTCAAAGGATCGCAGATTTGTGTTCCCGATTGCAGCCTTCGAACACAAATCATTAGTGAATTGCACAACGAAGGTCACGTGGGTCGGGATAGAACCTTGCAGCTGGTGACAGATTCTTACTTATGGCCTTCGTTACGTCGGGATGTGGTTCATTTTGTTGAACGATGTCGTGTTTGTCAACAGTCGAAGGGGAGAGCGTCCAATGTTGGCCTTTATTTGCCTCTGTCGATTCCCACGCAGCTGTGGTCTGACATTAGTATGGACTTTGTCCTCGGCCTTCCACGCACACAGCGTGGTTATGACTCTATCTTCGTTGTCGTTGATCGTTTCTCGAAGATGACTCATTTTATTGCTTGTAAGAAGACCACGGACACGGTCAGTGTGGCTATTCTGTTCTTTCGCGAGATTTATTGTAGCGCCCGTGTTCCGGAAGAATTGGTTATTAAGGGAAAATAATTAATTCTGGTTGTTCCGGGCAGTATCGATCGATACTGGGCTGTATCGATCGATACCAGCCGGGTTTTTCTCGTGGTTATCTTCTTCTCTTATCTTCTTTCGAGTATAAAAAGGTTATCTTTGAGGTAAGACCATAGCTGGTCGCGGAAAGAAAGAGAGAAAAGAGAAAGTGAGAGAGAGAAGGAGAGAAAGAGAGAAAGAAGCTCTGCGAAGCTTAGATCTTGCGAGATCGAGAAAGTCAAGCTTGGTGAGAAGCTTGAGGAAGAGGTTTGTCGAGCCTTGTGTTCGACGTGAGCTTGGGAGAGAGAGAGAGATCTTCTTAAGCTTGAGAAGTCATTTTAAGAGCTCGATCCTTCGTGTTTAAGGTGAGTTGTGACCAAAGGTTAGCAAGTGAGCTTGCGTGGTGCATTGTTAAAGCTTGGTTGATGCTTTTATGGCTTGTATGGCGATTCCTG
>PKML01053346.1:303154-317882 GCA_002933935.1 Eutrema yunnanense | reverse complement strand
CCATATGAGGCTCTGTATGGGAGGCCATGTCGTACCCCCTTGTGTTGGACACAAGTGGGGGAGAGGAGCACTTTGGGTGCGAGTTTTGTTCAGGAAACTACGGAGAAGATCCGGGTTTTGAAGCTGAACATGAAAGAGGCCCAAGATCGGCAAAAGAGTTATGCTGATAAGAGGCGGAAAGAGCTTGTGTTTGAGGTGGGAGATAGTGTGTATCTCAAGATGGCTTTACTGAGAGGTCCGAACAGGTCCATTGTTGCGACTAAGTTGAGTCTGAGGTATATGGGGCCGTTCCGGATCGTAGAGCGTGTTGGACCGGTAGCGTATCGGTTGGAGTTACCTGCGGTTATGCAAGCATTTCATAAGGTCTTCCATGTGTCGATGCTGAAGAAGTGTTTGCATAGGGGTGATGAGGTATTGGCTGAGATTCCGCCAGATCTCCAGTCTAATATGACCGTTGAGGCGAGACCTTTGAGAGTTCTCGAGCGGAGGGTCAAGGAGCTTCGTCGGAAGAGGATTCCGATGATGCGAGTTCTGTGGGATTGTGGCGGGGTGCAGGAGGAAACTTGGGAGCCAGAGGCTAGGATGGAAGCGAGGTTCCAGAAATGGTTCCAGAAGCAAGCTGCGGCTTGAGTTCCATCGAGAGGTTCCAGTTTCGGTGTTAGCTGTATGCTATGTGTGTATCATTTTGTATTTCCGTTGTGTAGAACGATGTTACATTATGATGTATAATAAGATGAGTATTTCTTATTATTGGTGACTTTGGGAGTCACGGTTTTGCTTTGCGTTGGGGTAAAAGAGCGTTAATGCAAGAGAGTGATAGGATGGATGATCTTATTACTGCGGTTGTATCGATCGACACCAGGTGTTGGTTTTAGTATCGATCGATACCAGCTGGGCGGTGCGATGGCCGGGTTATTGGTTATGCACGCCAGATATTCCGGGTGTGGAATGTGAGTGATGCCGGTATTGCCTTGCGAGGATTTACACGGATCACGGGAGGTAGTTCAGTCGAGATGCTTAGAGATATGTGACTTATTGCTCGTTGAGAGGACTGGTTCCTCGGGTGCCGATAGCTCGCAGGACGGTGTGTCTTGAGAGTGTGAGTGGTGATGTACCCAGACTCGAGTGGTATATAGCCTAGAGTGATACGTGATGCTGTGGATTCGTAAGGAGTATATCGTAGACGTATGATATATTCCCTAGAATTGAGTGGTATGGGGTATCGGGACTCTTTTAGGTTATATTCTTGGGTGGAGTGGTACGGCAGATACCCAGAACTCGGAGATGCTGCGGTGTCTTGGGTGCTGTGGTATGGTTGATACCTTGCGAGGTATGGTGGATATCCTGTGGGATATGGCTGATGCTCAGAACTCGGAGATGTTGCGGTGTCTTGAGCGATGGGGTTGGCGTGTGTTTGAGCAATAAAGTACATATGATGTTGCGGTGTCGTAAGTATAGGGACTGAGTGGGAAACCTCGGAGGTTGGTTTGGACCTCGTGTGAGTGTTGAGATGGCCGGGTGGGCCAAGGATTGTGGAATCGTTGCGACGATTAAAGTTCATTGGAGATGAACGGTAACGAAGATTCGAGGTCGAATCTAAGTTAGTGGGGGAGAATTGTAGCGCCCGTGTTCCGGAAGAATTGGTTATTAAGGGAAAATAATTAATTCTGGTTGTTCCGGGCAGTATCGATCGATACTGGGCTGTATCNCGACAGTTGGTCAACTATGCATTAGTGATTGAGTTCTAGAACCGTGCTTAAACTGAACCCTGACTAGTTAGTTTATTTCACATTCATTGATTTCCTGAGAAATATCCCTGAGCCTACTTTTTCCCATCGAATACACATCGTTAACTGTTTTCTGATTTCTGTTAAACCTGAATTGTTTAGCTTAGCTTGATATTATAATTTATTGAGTGATTTCTGTGGATCCTTGTGTTCGACCCCTAGCTAGACTACGACAACTGCTTTAGTACTGTTAGGGTATTAAATTGAGCATATCAGTCACGAGAGAAAGAGAAAGAGAGAGAGAGAGAGAAGGAAAGCTTGCCGAAGCTTAGATCTTGCGAGATCAAGGGAGTTTGAGCTTGAGAGAAGCTTGAAGGAGAGGTTGGAAGAGCTTGGGTTTGACGTGAGCTTGTGAGAAGAAAGGGAGATCTTCTTGAGCTTGGTAAGGTCGTTTTAGAGCTCGATCCCTCGTGTTAAGGTGAGTTGTGACCAAAGGTTAGCAAGTGAGCTCATTGTTAAAGCTTGGTTGATGCTTTTATGGCTTGTATGGCGATTCCTGTGTTTAGGTCTCGTGGGCATCGATCGATACCATGTGTGTATCGATCGATACCAGACCATTGCCGGTGGTCTTATCTCGTGTTGTGTCGATCGATACCAGGTGTTGTGTTTGGGTGTCGATCGATACCAGTCCCTTGTCGGGACTTGTGTGTTGTTTGGGCATCGATCGATGCTATGGGAGTGTCGATCGATACCAGTTGCGACTGGTGTTGAATGTTTAATTTGTGGTTAATTAATCATTGATATTCGTTGTTTGTGCTTATTGGTAGCCTGTTGTTGGGGTGATCAATCTCACTCAGCATTTGGTTAGCCAAATGTTGATGCATCACTTTTGTCGATGCAGGTAAAGATAAGGCGTGATCGTGGAATCAAGGCGGTGAAGAGGGGATGATTAGGACCCGGGGCTTGCTGTTGTTGTTTGGGTATCGATCGACACTAGGGGAGTATCGATCGATACCAGTTGTTTTTATTGTTGTATAAATCGTTAGCTTGTTTAAGCTGTAGTACTTGTATTGTACTGTTGTTGTGTAATAATTAATGTATAATTATAATGATTGTTAATTATATGCAAAAAAAAAAAAAAAAGTGCGGTCCTTTCATTTACCGTCTGCACGGTCTTCCATCCTCTATTGTCTCTGACCGTGATACACGGTTCCTTAGCCATTTTTGGCGGTCGCTTTGGAAGCTCCTCGGCATGAGTCTGGACATGAGCACGGCCTATCACCCTCAAACGGATGGACAGACAGAAGTGACTAATCGCTCCCTTGGGAACCTCTTACGCTGTTTGGTGGGTGATAATCTCAAGGCATGGGATACTAAATTATGTCAAGCAGAGTTTGCTCACAATCATGCTGTGGATCGCAACGTGGGGTTGTCTCCTTTTCGGGTAGTCTATGGCGTGCTCCCTCGTTGCCCGTTGGACCTGACTACACTACCGGATAGGTCGCGTTTTCACGGTGAAGCCTTTGATCTTGTCAAGAGTCTTCAAGATATTCATCGCATGGCTCGATCCAATTTGGAAACATTCGTGTCAAAGTATAAATCGATTGCTGATGCTAAACGTCGTGTGGTTCTTTTCAATCCCGGGGATTTGGTTTGGGTCATTCTCATAAAGGACCGTTTCCAGGCTGGAGAGTACAACAAACTGAAGGCGAAGAAGATTGGCCCAATAGAGATCGTCGCACGCATCAATCCCAACGCCTATATGGTTCGTTTACCAGCTCATCTACGCACACATGATGTCTTCAATGTCAAGCACTTGTCTCCATTTCATGGCGACAACGACCCGTCAGATTCGTGGACGAATCCTCTCCCACCTGGAGAGACCTGATGCAGCGCATCCTTCAAATATGGGCCTTAGCAAACACGTCTCGAGCCTCGTACGTGTTTGACAAGAGTTCTTAACTATCTTTTATTTATTTTCGGTTTTCTTATTGTAAGTATAATTCTAAATCCTTGTTTGGTTAGGATTCTTTATTCATTGGCTTTATCTCTTAGCTTATTATTTATAGGGAATTTGCAATGTCTTGTACGACAACTTTTGATTGAAGAAATTATTGAACCCAAGAGCTTTTACAAGCACTACGAGGAGTACTCTTGCCTATTACCTTAATTGAAATTCCCTTCGTTTAAGACAACCTGATTTCGTCGCGAGTTCTCCTCGAGTTCTTGCTGTCAATCTCTCTTATCTAAGCTTCCGCTCTCTATCAGTTTCGGCCAAAGTGGGATATTAAGTGCTAGAAACAAGATAGATGATATAGATGGAATGTTCTCTTTTTCGGTATCCTAAGAAATTAATAATAAAAATGATGATCCAGACCCAAGGTCCGTGTTGGAATGCCAGAAAAGGCATGACTGAGAGAAATGGCAGATGGCCATGAGGAATGAATTAGTCTCCCTGAATAAAAGAAATGTCTTTGGACCTATAGTCATTACACCTGAAGATGCAATGCCGGTTGAATACAAATGGGTTTTTGTGAGAAAGAGAAATGAGAAAAACTAGGTCACAAGATATAAGGCCCGACTCGTTGCACAAAGTTTTTCTCAAAGACATGGAATTGATTATGAAGAGATATATTTCCCGGTCATGGATGCAACCACATTTAGGTACTTAATGAGCTTAACGGCATCTAAAAGTTTAGAAATGTACCTAATGGATGTAGTGACTGCGTACCTATATGGTTCACTTGATAGTGACATATACATGAAAATCCCTGAAGGATTAAAAATCCCAGAAGGATCAAAGATGCATGAAGCATCTAAGGAAATATGTTACGGATTAAAACAATCCAGGCGCATGTGGTATAATCGCTTAAGTGAATACTTGTTGAGTAAAGGATACATCAACAACGCGATATGCCCTAGTGTATTTATTAAGAAAATTGCATCACGATTTGTGATCATTGTTGTATATGTTGAAATGTCTAAGGATATATAGTCATTACACCTGAAGATGTAATGCCATTCAAGTCCAATGATCCGAGAAACTATATGACGATCGTACGAGTTTGTTCACTAAGGCTCTACTTATAAAGATTCCCAAAAATATGGGATATGTTGTTGGAATGCATCTCCTGAAGATGATGCTTCCAGGGTGTTGGGCCCAAATTCCACACCTAAAGCCCAGCTTGATTAAGCATGCTCAATAATGAAGGCTCGGCCCACGACGAGGTCTCACGAGGCTGCTTATAAGCTGAGGTAAGAATGGCACAAGTTAAAACGAGCAAGCTGGAAGCAGCGAGCACGAAGGAAAGAAAGCGAGCTCGCAGGAAAGGAAGCGAGCTCGCAGGAAAGGAAGCGAGCTCGCGGGAAGACAGCAGTGCGAGCTTGACCGAATTTCAAGCATGGTCAAACATAATTACTTCACTTCCTGGAATCAAGCCTTGCATTTAAAGACAAAGATTACGAATTCAATTCCAAGTTTTAAATTAGGATGTAGACGTTTATATTTTCTCGAGCTTGTATAAATTACAACAAAAAATGTATGGTAAAGGGACCGAATTCTCGACTAAGAATAATAATACACCTTTTTCTCTTGATTTTCTAAATTGCTCTCAAGAACAAACGACCTGAAAAGTCGAGAATTGAGGTTGTGAGATTCTGCTCTCACAATTTGGCGCCGTCTGTGGGGAAGAGCAAAACAACTTCCTCTTTGTGACCTACGAAACCAACCACTCAAAAGAAGACAATGGCGGACACAACAAGTGCAGTGGCTACTACATCATCCGGAGTCATAAGCACATCCATTCCTCTAACCCAGTCCGCCAACATCGTTTCAACAGACCTGGACGGAACAACAAGCGTTCCCATTACCACCTCGGGAGCAAGCATCTCGACCGGGATCGACGACATTGTCGACCCCTCGGGACCTGCAGCCTTGAACCAGTCGGTTCTGGATCAAATAGCTGAGATCTGGAACCTGATATCGTGCCTCATAGAGCAGAATCGCTCAATGGTAGCACGCCAGGACGACCTCGAAAGAGCGAATCGGGCAGGCACCTCTGGGAGGCCCGCCCTCCCACCTGGGACACAATCCTTTTTTGCCCGTGTGCAGGGAGGATTGCCATTCCCACCTCTACCGGTGACAAGACTAAACTTCTCCGATATCAACGCCTCAACCAGCAGGACGGTCGGCTCAGCCACCGCCTCGCAATTCAACTCGACGATAACGGATCCCATAGTCACTCCTTCCACGATCCAGGTTGCGGAAGGAGAGGTTACGCCAATATCGACCTTACCAGGAGTAGATCCGACATCGGATCTACTAACCAATCAGGCCCACTCTGGGAACATAAATGAGATCCAACCTGCCAGAGAATCCCTGCTCCGCTTCCCGAGCAATAACGAAAACCACTTGGGACCCAGCAACTCACCTGGGTAGTCAATCAAGAAGTATTGCGAAGAAACGAACGCCGAGCTACAGCGGATGAGCTACAGCGGATGAGATCACAAGTCCACGCTGCTCTAAGCTCAGCACCTGAGATAGACAGGGTGATTGATGAAGTCAATCAGACCCCATTCACTTTACGAATCGCGAGCCCTCAGCTCGGCGATGTCGGGAACATCCGATTTCCTAGATATAACGGGGAAACCGACCCCAAGGCATTCATGAGAAGTTTCAAATTTGCCTTTTCAAGGGTGCGACTACCCGGGGGGTGACCTCGAGTCAGCGCGCTGCCGTTTCTTCGCCAAAAATCTAACAGATTCGGCCCTGGAATGGTTCACCTCCCTGAAGCCGAACTCGATAGACAACTTCACCCAACTTCAAGCTGCATTCTTGAAGTAATATTCGGTATTCATCCAGATCGAGACCTCGGAGGCCGATCTGTGGGTACTTACTCAAAAGCCAGGCGACTCACTACGGACGTATATTGACAGCTTTAAAGATGTCAAAGCGAAAATCGCCGATCTGCATAATCCAACGACCCTGAAAGCCCTCCAAAACGGATTGTTAAAAACCTCGAAATTCTTTGAGGAGCTTACAGTTCGGGAGCCCATATCGCTAGATGATGCGTTACATCGCGCTTCGCGCTGGATTATCCTCGAAGAAGCGAGTGCAGCTCAGCCAAGACAGCATGCACCTGCAACCTCGGTTAAGCAATCTCAGACAACCAACTCCCAAGGATCTAAAAATCTGGGAGAAAGGAGTCCCAAGATCAAAAACAAAGCCAGGGGATACACTCGTACTCAGTGGGAAGCCCACCTCGTAATAGATTCAAGCTTTACGATCCCAGCAAGTGGTGCGATTTCCACAAGATCAAGGGCCACTCCACGGAGAAGTGCCACGAGGTGAAGAAGCAGCTCGCTGCTAAATTCGCAGCGGGAGAGCTGGGAAAAATCGAGCTGGAAAAACCTCCTCCGAGGAAGAACTATTACCCAGCGCGAGATGATGAAAGGCGGGATCGCCTATCCGAGGATGATCGTAAACGAGAACGCTCATCCGAGGATGCGACGAGGCGAGATCCCCCCAAAGACAGGGAAACAGACCTGCCTCCTCCCAGCACGAAGAAAAGAATTAACTTTATTCATGGAGGATCCCAGCTATGCCGCAACTCCGTAAACTCAATCAAGAAACATCAGCGAAGGGTAAACACCGACACACGTGATAGGACCCCATTCAAGGGACCTAACACACAAATTTCGTTCTGGGAAAGCGAGGCCACTGTACTAGATTCTCCACATGACAATGCTCTCCTCATCATGCTAGAAGTAGGTGAATACGAGCTCACTAAGATGCTCGTAGACACGGGGAGCTCTGTAGAACTCATCCTCCTAAGCGTTCTTAGGGAAATGAATATACCAGATCACGAAATCGAAGAAAACAAGATGGTGTTAACTGGTTTTTCCGGGGAAACCACGCTATCTCTTGGAACAATAAAACTCCCGGTAATAGCAGCTGGAGTAAGAAGGATAGTCGAATTCACGGTTATAGACAGGACAGCTCCATTCAATGCCATCCTGGGAAGGACATGGATACATTCAATGAGAGTTGTATCCTCGACATACCATCAATGCATAAAATTTCCCGCCCAAAATGGGATCGCAACAATTAAAGGAAGTCAAAAGGAGTCCAAAATGTGCTACATGGCAGGCTTCCAGATCACAAAGGAAAGCGCCATATACCAACTGCAACGAAAAGATGAGCTCACATACCGACTAGCCAAAAAGAAAAGTGGCCCAGGCTCCATCGGACCTCGCAAAGACCTTATCGAGAAAATCGTGGTCAACGAGTCTCATCCTAACCAGAAAGTAGGAATTGGATCCGAGCTCAGCAGATCCCAAAAAGAACAACTAATAACTTTCCTCAAAGAAAATTTCGGTTCATTCGCATGGACAACAGCTAACATGCCCGGAATCGATCTAAACATCATTTCACATGAGCTCAATGTGGATCCAAACAACAAACCAGTACGCCAAAAGCGTCGGAAATTCGGACCTGACAAGACCGAGGCTATCAACAGTGAGGTCACCAGGTTGCTAGATGTCGGATTCATCAAAGAAGTAAAGTATCCTGATTGGCTAGCAAATCCGGTTGTAGTTAAAAAAGAAAAATGGCACCTGGCGAGTATGCATAGATTTTACGGATCTAAACAAAGCATGTCCTAAGGATAGCTTCCCACTACCTCACATCGACCAGCTGGTAGAAGCTACCGCAGGACACGAGCTCCTCAGCTTTATGGACGCATTCTCAGGATATAATCAAATACAAATGAGCCATGAGGACCAAGACAAAACATCCTTTATAACAGAATGAGGAACGTACTGCTATAAGGTGATGCCATTTGGCCTCAAAAACGCGGGAGCCACCTATCAAAGACTTATGAACAAGATGTTCGCCAGCCTCTTGGGGAAAACGATGGAAGTCTACATCGATGATATACTGGTCAAATCTCTGAAAGAGGAAGACCACATAGGTCAGTTGGGGGAATGTTTCACCTTACTAAACAAATATGGGATGAAACTCAACCCTTCAAAGTGCACCTTTGGGGTCGCCTCAGGCGAGTTCCTAGGTTACATAGTAACTCAACGAGGAATAGAAGCAAATCCCAAATAAATCAGTGCGTTCCTGGAAATGCGACCTCCGAGCTCGGTAAAAGGCTGACAGGTTGTATTGCCGCGCTAAACCGGTTTATTTCCAGGTCGACTGATAAATGTCTCCCCTTTTACCAGTTACTAAAGGGAAACAAAATATTCATATGGGATGACAAGTGCGGGGAAGCCTTTAAACAACTAAAAGCGTACCTCTCCGAGCCCCTCATCTTATCGAAACTGATTGAGGGTGAGCCACTTTACCTATACATAGCAATCTCCGAAGTCGCAGTGAGTGGGGTCCTCATAAGGGAAGAACGAGCTGAGCAAAAACCGATCTACTACATGAGCAAATCCCTAGTAGATGCCGAAACCAGATATCCACGAATGGAAAAACTGGCTCTGGCAGTATTTATCTCAGCTCGCAAACTCAAGCCGTATTTTCAATCACACCCCATCATAGTAATGACAACACAGCCATTACGAACAGTATTGCACAGCCCCAGTCAGTCTGGCAGGCTAGCAAAATGTGCCATCGAACTGAGCGAGTACGATATCGAATATCGACCTCGGACAAGCGCCAAAGCACAAGTACTAGCTGATTTCATTATCGAGCTCACGGCTAATAGCCAGGTTACCAGCACGAGCATGGAGACATGGCAGCTCTAAGTCGTAGAACAATCTTTCAGACTCGGATTCTCAGCATCAAACAACGAAGCCGAGTACGAGGCCTTAATAGCAGGCCTCCGACTCGCAGCTGGAATAGGAATACGTAAGCTAAATGCGTTCAGCGACTCCTAGCTAATTACAAGCCAGTTTCATGGAGAATACGAAACCAGAGATAGCAGGATGGAATCCTATCTAGCCATAGTCCATGAGCTAGTCAAACAATTCGAAGCCTTCAGTCTAACGCGAATACCACGAGGTGAGAACACGATAGCAGACGCACTGGCAGCTCTGGCATCAACCTCAAATCCACTCGTAAAAAGAGTAATTCCAGTAGAAGGAATTGAAAAACCAAGCATCAAAATCGGCAAAGATAGCGAGATTTCGATGGAAATAGACAATGACGATATGGAGGTAGATATAACAATAGCCACAGTAACATGCGACCTCCCACCAGAAGAGGAAGAAGCCGCCGACCCGGAGCCAGAACTGCTTGACGCCAGGCACGTTACGCTCTGCGAAAAAATGATCGCGAGAGCTGACTGGCGAGAAGCGATTATACAATACATTGAGGGCCTCACCGACTACTTCACCAAATGGGTGGAGGCAGGAGCTTTCCAGCAAATTAAAGCAAATCATGTACATGAATTCGTATGGCAGAACATAGTCTGCCGGCACGGAGTCCCATACGAAATCGTGACCGACAATGGCTCACAGTTCATCTCAAATCAATTCCTCGAATTCTGCGGAGATCACGAAATCAGATTAACAACCTCGACCCCACGTTACCCTCAGGGTAACGGGCAGGCTGAGGCAGCAAACAAGCTAATACTGAGCAATCTCAAAAAACGACTGGATGCTAAAAAGCAAAGGTGGTCCGACGAGCTCCCTGGAGTGTTGTGGGCCTGTCGGACCTCACCTCGCAAGGCAACCTCAGAAACAACGTTCTCCTTAGCCTATGGAATCGAGGTTGTGGTTCCCGCCGAGGTCGCGGTTCCCAGCTTGAGAATAGATATATGTCCCATTAACGAGGAGCTGAACAACGAAATGCTTCTCGACCACCTCGATGTTATCGATGAACGTCGAGACCGAGCACTCGTTAACCTTCAAAATTATCAACATGCGGCAGCACGCTACTATAATTCAAAGGTCAAGCAGCGAAGATTTTGAATCGGCGAGCTCGTCCTACGAAAAACCTACGAGAACACAAGGGAAAGAAACGCCGGAAAACTAGGCACCAACTGGGAAGGTCCATACCGGATCTCCGAGATAGTAAAAGACGGCGTATATAAGCTCACCAGGATGCACGACAATACGCCTGAAAGGAACTCATGGAATGCCATGAATTTAAAGAAGTACTATCATTAAAAAGACACTTGTAAAAATTGAACTACGAAAAGGCTTGATCCCTCCTCAGGGTACGTAGGCAGCCTCACAAGGGTGCAGCTATTAAAATAATAAATCTTCTTTGAGCATGTTGAAAGTAGCCTGAGACCTCTCAGCTACCATCTACAACCTAAAAGCTTTACCCTATAAATGAACAGCCTTACGAGCTAAAGCGTGCTATCATCTAGCACGACTCGACCTTGCGTCTAAATTGCAAGGTCACAACCCTTCTAGTCTCTAAATGACAATAACCTCTACGTCTAAACTGTTTAGGTTACATGCACGCCTCTAAACGGCTTCGACCTTACGTCTTTAAATCGTCTGGTCAGCTCCCAAGGTCTCTAAACGACCTGGGAGCAAGGTCTCTAAACGACCTGGGTCTTTGGCTGAAAAAACCGCCTTTGATCTAAAAAAGACAGCCTCTAAATGGCAAAAAATTATGAACAAATTAAAAAAAAAAAAGGATTTTTTTTAGGAGTCATCAAAATAAATAAAGCCTCCTCAAGGGAGCACGAGTTCAAATCTAAAAAGCCCGCTAAGGCATAAACAATTTCAACAAACAAACCAAAAAAGGTTTAAAGGCCTCCTCAGGCACCAAGTTCAACAAGAAACGAAAACAGTAAAGATATTCCTAACAAGTAGGATCAGCTGGTTTATCCTCCAGAGCGTCTTGATTCGAAGGCAGCGGGAACTCCTTCCTAAGCTCCTGAGAACCAAGGGCCAGCTGATCATTCAATGATGCGCTTGTCCTAGCAGGCAGCGTAACCGAGTCATCGGACACCTAAGGAATATCAATTTTACCCAGAGAAAAATCTGATACCTGGACGATGGCGAGCTCCACATCCAATCTCAGCTTCTCAGCCTGGATGCTCGTCTTTTCGGCCTCAAAATCATTGATGGTCTGACCGATAATATCATCGAGAAGAAGGATATTGGATTTGCACTACATAATTTGAGTCTCGGTATCGACCTCGATTTTCTTCTTCTCCCATTTATCCTTTATCCCCAAAAGAATGGCACAATACTGCTTGGATATCTCCCTCCTCGCAGCCCTCTCTGCCTTCTTCACCATCTCTTTTTGCCTCTTGGCAAGCTTCTTCGAATCTTCGGTAACCTTCTCCACCTGGACCCTCAAGTCCACTATGTTCCCACTAGCTGAGCGCAAACCAACTTCAGCAGCTCCAGCTCGCCCCACGACAACACGGAGGTCCACCTTCAAATCCTCATTCAACTTCTCTAACACAGAAACCCGAGCTAGAGCCTCCCGGGCAGAATCTTCCCACCTTTTGGCCAAAACAGCTTGATCCTTAACTTGGCCCTCCAGAAGAGCAACCTCGCCCATCCTCTCCTCGTTCCGAGCGAGTCTCCTTATCAGCTCGTCCCTTTCAGTGACGAGGTCTGCAATGGTCCTAGCTGCCCTCTCCACCTCCTCGGGCTGGGTAGCAGAACGAAGATCTTGCTCAAAAGAGGTAATCAGCTCATTGGCGGCAGAAACAGCCTGGGAATGGAACATAAAAATTCAGCCGAGAAAAAATCAAAATAAGGAACAAAGCAAAGACAATGGAAATTACTTGGCCCATTGCACTTGCGAACTGAACATAGCCCTCAGGATTTTTCATGTTCCTAAGAGATGGCAGGAAGCAAGACGAAGGTCTAACACGCCTAAAGAGATTGGCAAGTTGGGAGTTGTTCTCGACAATTGCCTCAGGACCGTCAAAGTCGAACCTAAAGGCATTCAGAGAAGCACCTCCGCTACCCTGAGAACGAGGTATCACATGCCTCCTCGATGTCTCCTCGCCATCAAATCCATCGCCACGAGAGCGTTTGGAGCGGGACTGATGCTCGGCAGAACGACTCGGCTCTTTAGAAGACACCCTGGAAACTGACTTTTGAGGATCCCTAACTTGAACATCATGTTGGGTAACCTCGGCTTCATCCCATTCTGGCGGAACACCACCACCGTGATCAGCTTTAAGCTCACAATGATCATCCTTCTCAACCTCTCCCCGTTGCGGAATCTCAGTACGAACGGACTTACCAAGAGCCTCTTTGACCCTCTTATCAAGAGCACCAGCTGGCATCGGGGCAGGGCGCAGTCGCATCCTCTCCCTGTAAGAAAGGCGCTGCGGCTTCTTAGGAGGAACCATCTTGCTGGATTCAGTGGAGCTCTCACTACGAGTAAGATCAATCTGGGAGGTAGCAGGGGCAGTAGCCGGCACCTGGGAACCAGCCAGGGGATCAATCTCAGCACGAGCTAGATCCTTAGCAACAGCCTCGAGCCTGGGAATAATAGACGGATCGGGAACCGGAGCCTGAAGTTGAAGTAGGAGAGACAGAGTCGGAGAATCTGTGGAGTCAAACAAAAAATACTTGAGTAAAGAAACAATTCTCAAAAAGATAGAGACATAAATCCACCTAAACCTATTAGCGGAAAGCATATGCGACCGATAACCCGGGAGCTCGGCGATAACGAGCTTGCTGAATTCTGTCAAGAGAAAAAACCCTTCCAGTTGGAACCTTCGCCCTTGACGAGGTCGACAAGCCGCTGGACCTCAGTTGTCACTGTCTTTGAAGAATCGATCGATTCTGCACAAAAGAAAAAGGATCACCATACTGGAATATAAAAAAAAAAAAAAAAAAAAGAAAGAACAATCATTCTTTCAGAAGGGATGCTCAAATCAACATCCGGGAGGCCGCGCTGACCAGAGATCTGGGCCCAGGAATGGCGGAGCACCGACTCGCCCTCAACTGACGCGCTGGAAATCCTGAAATAGAACCATTGTTCCCACCATTTTTCATCCCTCACACTGAACCTAAAGACATAACGATTGACCTTTGCCGGGAAATAGTAGGTCCCGCGAAGGTGAGAGTTCCCCTTGACGTTGAAAAGCTGGCGAAAGACCTCGGTATCGAATACAATCCCAGATTCCTTAGAACGCACCCAGAGTGCGACAAGGGACCTCATCGCAGTAGGCATAAGCTGCGGAAGGGCAAGTCCGAGGTCACTGATGATATTAGAGACAGCTGCCGGGATAGGAAAAATAAGGCGACATCTCAGGAAGAACGCGGCATAACCGCACGCATAACCCTCCGGAGGAATCTCCGGGGAGATGTCAGCCGACGGAATGAGCAGATCGCCGATATCAAGTCCGCACAAGGAGGAGATATTCGCGAGCTCAGCAGCCGAAATCGTGCTCTTCGAGTGAGAATCAAATCGCCCGGCATGGGGAGGAGGAGCATCCAGCTGAGAAGTAGAAGCCATTGCAAAAAAAAAAGCAGCAAAGAAAACCGAGTCCGAAAAAGAAAGAAACTCGATCGGGAACAATGGAGGCTGAACTTTCACAGAAAAGTATCTCGGATAAAAGTAAAAAGAGAAGGGGTGAAGACAGTTCAATTAATGAAGTAAAAATAATAATAAAGGAGAGAGAAGGGAAAACGTGAAAAGACATCATTACCTCGGTAAGTGGGAGTTGAGGCGGCGTGGGAGTTGAAGCGATGAGAACCGCTCATTTATACCCACTCGCCCACTCATCCTGTCACATCCCTTAAAAGTCGCGAAGACGCTACGGGATCCCTGCAGACTCGCCCGATAAACAAGCTAAAGATCAATCAGAAGCCCAAGATTGCGAGATCGTGCCAATCAAAGGATCAATCAAATCCCGAGATCGCAGCTCCGCATCCTCAATGATAAATCATTAAAGATGCTGGGGGGCAACTGTTGGGCCCAAATTCCACACCTAAAGCCCAGCTTGATTAAGCATGCTCAATAATGAAGGCTCGGCCCACGACGAGGTCTCACGAGGCTGCTTACAAGCTGAGGTAAGAAAGGCACAAGTTAAAACGAGCATGCTGGAAGCAGCGAG
>PKML01053346.1:280992-302301 GCA_002933935.1 Eutrema yunnanense | reverse complement strand
ACAAAAAAGTATACCTGTTTTAATAGTATAGATTTAGATTACCACACAACTAATTATTTTTATTGTTTTATTAAAATCAAATTTCACAAATTATATATTTATGAGTGCTAAAATGGGCTAACCCGTCATTTTAATTTGTCTCGAATCAGCATGATATGTTGTATGTTTTGACAAACTAACCCACAAATGACCGCAATCGTAAAAACACAACCCTAACTCGCCCCACCATATTACTGTATAATATAAATATTTTCTAATTTTGAATATTTGAAAATTTCATGTTAAAATATTTTTAATAATAAGATTTATATCATTTGGTTTAATTATGGTTCAATTAAATAAACAGATTAAACCAAACATAATTTTTTTTTAATTTGGACGTCACTTAAATTTTCAAATTCGGATTAAAATCCCTTTTTTAGGTACCAAAACAACCACATACAAACATTAAAATATACATTTAATCTCTACAACCATGGATTAATGTTATTATATTTTATATAATCTATTATATTATTTGTGAAGTGATTTGAGCTGTGGTTCAAAGCTCACTTTTTGGTGTCGTTTTGATTAATGAAAACGATAGAATCTGATTGGTGAATGAAAATAATTTAATCTGATTGGTTGATTCATAATTAAATAAAGCAATTAATTCCACGATTAAAAAAAAAAGATATGGATCAGCGTCGGGCCTGAAAATAAAGCGGCCCAAAACCAATTTTGTTGGTCTACAATATAATATATTCATGACGGTCGATAGTTTTACAAAAAATATACGATGGATGTGTTGGTTGGAGATCTAAATTTAGTTTTCGCATGTGGCAGGTTCGAATCCCCCAATTTTTTTGTTTTTTATTTTTTATTTTTTATTTTACCCCGTTATTGAATTAATTATTTTAACTAAAAACATATTTTATCCGAAATAGAAGTTTTCTTGATATAAAATAACTGAATCTTTGGGAAATTGAATGATAAAATCGAATCTATGTTTATCGCGTTATAATTTAATTGTCCTTCCCTAATTCGTATGTTTAATTTAATTAATCTGGATTTAAAAAGGGATTTGTACGAATAAAAAGCGGAAAATATAACATATTTGTTTCGTTGTATAAGAAAAAGGCCCAAAAAAATGAAGGCTCGGCCCACGACGAGGTCTCACGAGGCTGCTTACAAGCTGAGGTAAGAATGGCACAAGTTAAAACGAGCATGCTGGAAGCAGCGAGCACGAAGGAAAGAAAGCGAGCTCGCAGGAAAGGAAGCGAGCTCGCGGGAAGACAGCAGTGCGAGCTTGACCGAATTTCAAGCATGGTCAAACATAATTACTTCACTTCCTGGAATCAAGCCTTGTATTTAAAGACAAAGATACGAATTCAATTCCAAGTTTTAAATTAGGATGTAGACGTTTATATTTTCTCGAGCTTGTATAAATTACAACAAAAAATGTATGTTAAAGGGACCGAATTCTCGACTACGAATAATAATACACCTTTTTCTCTTGATTTTCTAAATTGCTCTCAAGAACAAACGACCTGAAAAGTCGGGAATTGAGGTTGTGAGATTCTGCTCTCACAATTTGGCGCCGTCTGTGGGGAAGAGCAAAACAACTTCCTCTTTGTGACCTACGAAACCAACCACTCAAAAGAAGACAATGGCGGACACAACAAGTGCAGTGGCTACTACATCATCCGGAGTCATAAGCACATCCATTCCTCTAACCCAGTCCGCCAACATCGTTTCAACAGACCTGGACGGAACAACAAGCGTTCCCATTACCACCTCGGGAGCAAGCATCTCGACCGGGATCGACGACATTGTCGACCCCTCGGGACCTGCAGCCTTGAACCAGTCTGTTCCGGATCAAATAGCTGAGATCTGGAACCTGATATCGTGCCTCATAGAGCAGAATCGCTCAATGGCAGCACGCCAGGACGACCTCGAAAGAGCGAATCGGGCAGGCACCTCTGGGAGGCCCGCCCTCCCACCTGGGACACAATCCTTTTTTGCCCGTGTGCAGGGAGGATTGCCATTCCCACCTCTACCGGTGACAAGACTAAACTTCTCCGATATCAACGCCTCAACCAGCAGGACGTTCGGCTCAGCCACCGCCTCGCAATTCAACTCGACGATAACAGATCCCATAGTCACTCCTTCCACGATCCAAGTTGCGGAAGGAGAGGTTACGCCAATATCGACCTTACCAGGAGTAGATCCGACATCGGATCTACTAACCAATCAGGCCCGCTCTGGGAACATAAATGAGATCCAACCTGCCGGAGAATCCCTGCTCCGCTTCCCGAGCAATAACGAAAACCACTTGGGACCCATCAACTCACCTGGGTAGTCAATCAAGAAGTATTGCGAAGAAACGAACGCCGAGCTACAGCGGATGAGATCACAGGTCCACGCTGCTCTAAGCTCAGCACCTGAGATAGACAAGGTGATTGATGAAGTCAATCAGACCCCATTCACTTTACGAATCGCGAGCCCTCAGCGGGAGAGCTGGGAAAAATCGAGCTGGAAAAACCTCCTTCGAGGAAGAACTATTACCCAGCGCGAGATGATGAAAGGCGGGATCGCCTATCCGAGGATGATCGTAAACGAGAACGCTCATCCGAGGATGCGACGAGGCGAGATCCCCCCAAAGACAGGGAAACAGACCTGCCTCCTCCCAGCACGAAGAAAAGAATTAACTTTATTCATGGAGGATCCCAGCTATGCCGCAACTCCGTAAACTCAATCAAGAAACATCAGCGAAGGGTAAACACCGACACACGTGATAGGACCCCATTCAAGGGACCTAACACACAAATTTCGTTCTGGGAAAGCGAGGCCACTGTACTAGATTCTCCACATGACGATGCTCTCCTCATCATGCTAGAAGTGGGTGAATACGAGCTCACTAAGATGCTCGTAGACACGGGGAGCTCTGTAGAACTCATCCTCCTAAGCGTTCTTAGGGAAATGAATATACCATATCACGAAATCGAAGAAAACAAGATGGTGTTAACTGGTTTTACCGGGGAAACCACGCTATCTCTTGGAACAATAAAACTCCCGGTAATAGCAGCTGGAGTAAGAAGAATAGTCGAATTCACGGTTATAGACAGGACAACTCCATTCAATGCCATCCTGGGAAGGACCTGGATACATTCAATGAGAGATGTATCCTCGACATACCATCAATGCATAAAATTTCCCGCCCAAAATGGGATCGCAACAATTAAAGGAAGTCAAAAGGAGTCCAGAATGTGCTACATGGCAGGCTTCCAGATCACAAAGGAAAGCGCCATATACCAACTGCAACGAAAATATGAGCTCACATACCGACTAGCCAAAAAGAAAAGTGGCCCAGGCTCCATCGGACCTCGCAAAGACCTTATCGAGAAAATCGTGGTCAACGAGTCTCATCCTAACCAGAAAGTAGGAATTGGATCCGAGCTCAGCAGATCCCAAAAAGAACAACTAATAACTTTCCTCAAAGAAAATTTCGGTTCATTCGCATGGACAACAGCTAACATGCCCGGAATCGATCTAAACATCATTTCACATGAGCTCAATGTGGATCCAAACAACAAACCAGTACGCCAAAAGCGTCGGAAATTCGGACCTGACAAGACCGAGGCTATCAACAGTGAGGTCACCAGGTTGCTAGATGTCGGATTCATCAAAGAAGTAAAGTATCCTGATTGGCTAGCAAATCCGGTTGTAGTTAAAAAAGAAAAATGGCACCTGGCGAGTATGCATAGATTTTACGGATCTAAACAAAGCATGTCCTAAGGATAGCTTCCCACTACCTCACATCGACCAGCTGGTAGAAGCTACCGCAGGACACGAGCTCCTCAGCTTTATGGACGCATTCTCAGGATATAATCAAATACAAATGAGCCCTGAGAACCAAGACAAAACATCCTTCATAACAGAACGAGGAACATACTGCTATAAGGTGATGCCATTTGGCCTCAAAAACGCGGGAGCCACCTATCAAAGACTCATGAACAAGATGTTCGCCAGACTCTTGGGGAAAACGATGGAAGTCTACATCGATGATATGCTGGTAAAATCTCTGAAAGAGGAAGACCACATAGGTCAGTTGGGGGAATGTTTCACCTTACTAAACAAATATGGGATGAAACTCAACCCTTCAAAGTGCATCTTTGGGGTCGCCTCAGGCGAGTTCCTAGGTTACATAGTAACTCAACGAGGAATAGAAGCAAACCCCAAATAAATCAGTGCGTTCCTGGAAATGCGACCTCCGAGCTCGGTAAAAGAGGTGCAAAGGCTGACAGGTTGTATTGCCGCGCTAAACCGGTTTATTTCCAGGTCGACTGATAAATGTCTCCCCTTTTACCAGTTACTAAAGGGAAACAAAATATTCATATGGGATGACAAGTGCGGGGAAGCCTTTAAACAACTAAAAGCGTACCTCTCCGAGCCCCCCATCTTATCGAAACTGATTGAGGGTGAGCCACTTTACCTATACATAGCAATCTCCGAAGTCGCAGTGAGGGGGGTCCTCATAATGGAAGAACGAGCTGAGCAAAAACCGATCTACTACATGAGCAAATCCCTAGTAGATGCCGAAACCAGATATCCACGAATGGAAAAACTGGATCTGGCAGTATTTATCTCAGCTCGCAAACTCAGGCCGTATTTTCAATCACACCCCATCATAGTAATGACAACACAGCAATTACGAACAGTATTGCACAGCCCCAGTCAGTCTGGCAGGCTAGCAAAATGTGCCATCGAACTGAGCGAGTACGATATCGAATATCGACTTCGGACAAGCGCCAAAGCACAAGTACTAGCTGATTTCATTATCGAGCTCATGGCTAATAGCCAGGTTACCAGCACGAGCATGGAGACATGGCAGCTCTATGTCGATGGAGCCTCCTCAAAACAGGGGGCAGGTGTGGGAATCCACCTTATATCCCCGACTAACAAAGTCGTAGAACAATCTTTCAGACTCGGATTCTCAGCATCAAACAACGAAGCCGAGTACGAGGCCTTAATAGCAGGCCTCCGACTCGCAGCTGGAATAGGAATACGTAAGCTAAATGCGTTCAGCGACTCCAGCTAATTACAAGCCAGTTTCATGGAGAATACGAAACCAGAGATAGCAGGATGGAATCCTATCTAGCCATAGTCCATGAGCTAGTGAAACAATTCGAAGCCTTCAGTCTAACGCGAATACCACGAGGTGAGAACACGATAGCAGACGCACTGGCAGCTCTGGCATCAACCTCAAATCCACTCGTAAAAAGAGTAATTCCAGTAGAAGGAATTGAAAAACCAAGCATCAAAATCGGCAAAGATAGCGAGGTTTCGATGGAAATAGACAATGACGATATGGAGGTAGATATAACAATAGCCACAGTAACATGCGACCTCCCACCAGAAGAGGAAGAAGCCGCCGACTCGGAGCCAGAACTGCTTGACGCCAGGCACGTTACGCTCCGCGAAAAAATGATCGCGAGAGCTGACTGGCGAGTAGCGATTATACAATACATTGAGGGGGGAGAGGCTCCCCCCCATCAAGTGGGATGCTCGCAAGCTCAAAACCATAGCTTCAAGATATTGTATAATCAGTCCCCGCCTTTACAAGCGAAGTGTAAACGACCCCTACCTAGTATGCATCCACGGGCTCGAAGCTTTTACGATATTATCGGAAATTCATGGAGGCTCGTGTGGCAGCCACACAGGAGGAAGGGCACTAGCCGTTAGGATCAAAAGGCAAGGATATTTTTGGCCCACCTTGGTTGCTGACTGCGAAGAACATTCTAAAGCATGTGACAAATGCCAACGGCATGCTCCGACTTTGCATCAGCCTACCGAAAACTTATCCTCCATTTCATCTCCATACCCCTTTATGAGGTGGTCAATGGATATAGTAGGACCCATGGTAACTTCAAGAAAAAGAAGGTGTCGTTTCTTACTCGTCCTCACCGACTACTTCACCAAATGGGTGGAGGCAGGAGCTTTCCAGCAAATTAAAGCAAATCACGTACATGAATTCGTATGGCAGAACATAGTCTGCCGGCACGGAGTCCCATACGAAATCGTGACCGACAATGGCTCACAGTTCATCTCAAATCAATTCCTCGAATTCTGCGGAGATCACGAAATCAGATTAACAACCTCGACCCCACGTTACCCTCAGGGTAACGGGCAGGCTGAGGCAGCAAACAAGCTAATACTGAGCAATCTCAAAAAACGACTAGATGCAAAAAAGCAAAGGTGGTCCGACGAGCTCCCTAGAGTGTTGTGGGCCTGTCGAACCTCACCTCGCAAGGCAACCTCAGAAACACCGTTCTCCTTAGCCTATGGAATCGAGGTTGTGGTTCCCGCCGAGGTCGCGGTTCCCAGCTTGAGAATAGATATATGTCCCATTAACGAGGAACTGAACAACGAAATGCTTCTCGACCACCTCGATGTTATCGATGAACGTCGAGACCGAGCACTCGTTAACCTTCAAAATTATCAACATGCGGCAGCACGCTACTATAATTCAAAGGTCAAGCAGCGAAGATTTTGAATCAGCGAGCTCGTCCTACGAAAAACCTACGAGAACACAAGGGAAAGAAACGCCGGAAAACTAGGCACCAACTGGGAAGGTCCATACCGGATCTCCGAGATAGTAAAAGACGGCGTATATAAGCTCACCAGGATGCACGACAATACGTCTGAAAGGAACTCATGGAATGCCAAGAATTTAAAGAAGTACTATCATTAAAAAGACACTTGTAAAAATTGAACTACGAAAAGGCTTGATCCCTCCTCAGGGTACGTAGGCAGCCTCACAAGGGTGCAGCTATTAAAATAATAAATCTTCTTTGAGCATGTTGAAAGTAGCCTGAGACCTCTCAGCTACCATCTACAACCTAAAAGCTTTACCCTATAAATGAACAGCCTTACGAGCTAAAGCGTGCTATCATCTAGCACGACTCGACCTTGCGTCTAAATTGCAAGGTCACAACCCTTCTAGTCTCTAAATGACAATAACCTCTACGTCTAAACTGTTTAGGTTACATGCACGCCTCTAAACGGCTTCGACCTTACGTCTTTAAATCGTCTAGTCAGCTCCCAAGGTCTCTAAATGACCTGGGAGCAAGGTCTCTAAACGACCTGGGTCTTTGGCTGAAAAACCGCCTTTGATCTAAAAAAGACAGCCTCTAAATGGCAAAAATTATGAACAAATTAAAAAAAAAGGATTTTTTTTAGGGGTCATCAAAATAAATAAAGCCTCCTCAAGGTAGCACGAGTTCAAATCTAAAAAGCCCGCTAAGGCATAAACAATTTCAACAAACAAACCAAAAAAGGTTTAAAGGCCTCCTCGGGCACCAAGTTCAACAAGAAACGAAAACAGTAAAGATATTCCTAACAAGTAGGATCAGCTGGTTTATCCTCCAGAGCGTCTTGATTCGAAGGCAGCGGGAACTCCTTCCTAAGCTCTTGAGAACCAAGGGCCAGCTGATCATTCAATGATGCGCTTGTCCCAGCAGGCAGCGTAACCGAGTCATCGGACACCTAAGGAATATCAATTTTACCCAGAGAAAAATCTGATACATGGACGATGGCGAGCTCCGCATCCAATCTCAGCTTCTCAGCCTGGATGCTCGTCTTTTCGGCCTCAAAATCATTGATGGTCTGACCGATAATATCATCGAGAAGAAGGATATTGGATTTGCACTCCATAATTTGAGTCTCGGTATCGACCTCGATTTTCTTCTTCTCCCATTTATCCTTTATCCCCAAAAGAATGGCACAATACTGCTTGGATATCTCCCTCCTCGCAGCCTTCTCTGCCTTCTTCACCATCTCTTTTTGCCTCTTGGCAAGCTTCTTCGAATCTTCGGTAACCTTCTCAACCTGGACCCTCAAGTCCACTATGTTCCCACTAGTTGAGCGCAAACCAACTTCAGCAGCTCCAACTCGCCCCTCGGCAACACGGAGGTCCACCTTCAAATCCTCATTCAACTTCTCTAACACAGAAACCCGAGCTAGAGCCTCCCGGGCAGAATCTTCCCACCTTTTGGCCAAAACAGCTTGATCCTTAACTTGGCCCTCCAGAATAGCAACCTCGCCCATCCTCTCCTCGTTCTGAGCGAGTCTCCTTATCAGCTCGTCCCTTTCAGTGACGAGGTCTGCAATGGTCCTAGCTTCCCTCTCCACCTCCTCGGGCTGGGTAGCAGAACGAAGATCTTTCTCAAAAGAGGTAATCAGCTCATTGGCGGCAGAAACAGCCTGGGAATGGAACATAAAAATTCAGCCGAGAAAAAATCAAAATAAGGAACAAAGCAAAGACAATGGAAATTACCTGGCCCATTGCATTTGCGAACTGAACATAGCCCTCAGGCTTTTTCATGTTCCTAAGAGATGGCAGGAAGCAAGACGAAGGTCTAACACGCCTAAAGAGATTGGCAAGTTGGGAGTTGTTCTCGACAATTGCCTCAGGACTGTCAAAGTCGAACCTAAAGGCATTCAGAGAAGCACCTCCGCTACCCTGAGAACGAGGTATCACATGCCTCCTCGATGTCTCCTCGCCATCAAATCCATCGCCATGAGAGCGTTTGGAGCGGGACTGATGCTCGGCAGAACGACTCGGCTCTTTAGAAGACACCCTGGAAATTGACTTTTGAGGATCCCTAACTTGAACATCATGTTGGGTAACCTCGGCTTCATCCCCCTCTGGCGGAACACCACCACCGTGATCAGCTTTAAGCTCACAATGATCATCCTTCTCAACCTCTCCCCGTTGCGGAATCTCAGTACGAACGGACTTACCAAGAGCCTCTTTGACCCTCTTATCAAGAGCACCAGCTGGCATCGGGGCAGGGCGCAGTCGCATCCTCTCCCTGTAAGAAAGGCGCTGCGGCTTCTTGGGAGGAACCATCTTGCTGGATTCAGTGGAGCTCTCACTACGAGTAAGATCAATCTGGGAGGTAGCAGGGGCAGTAGCCGGCACCTGGGAACCAGCCAGGGGATCAATCTCAGCACGAGCTAGATCCTTAGCAACAGCCTCGAGCCTGGGAATAATAGACGGATCGGGAACCGGAGCCTGAAGTTGAAGTAGGAGAGACAGAGTCAGAGAATTTGTGGAGTCAAACAAAAAATACTTGAGTAAAGAAACAATTCTCAAAAAGATAGAGACATAAATCCACCTAAACCTATTAGCGGAAAGCAGATGCGACGGATAACCCGGGAGCTCGGCGATAACGAGCTTGCTGAATTCTGTCAAGAGAAAAAACCCTTCCAGTTGGAACCTTCGCCCTTGACGAGGTCGACAAGCCACTGGACCTCAGTTGTCACTGTCTTTGAAGAATCAATCGATTCTGCACAAAAGAAAAAGGATCACCATACTGGAATATAAAAAAAAAAAAAAAGAAGAAAGAACAATCATTCTTTCAGAAGGGATGCTCAAATCAACATCCGGGAGGCCGCACTGACCAGAGATCTGGGCCCAGGAATGGCGGAGCACCGACTCGCCCTCAACTGACGCGCTGGAAATCCTGAAATAGAACCATTGTTCCCACCATTTTTCATCCCTCACACTGAACCTAAAGACAGAACGATTGACCTTTGCCGGGAAATAGTAGGTCCCGCGAAGGTGAGAGTTTCCCTTGACGTTGAAAAGCTGGCGAAAGACCTCGGTATCGAATACAATCCCAGATTCCTTAGAACGCACCCAGAGTGCGACAAGGGACCTCATCGCAGTAGACATAAGCTGCGGAAGGGCAAGTCCGAGGTCACTGATGATATTAGAGACAGCTGCCGGGATAGGAAAAATAAGGCGACATCTCAGGAAGAACGCGGCATAACCGCACGCATAACCCTCGGGAGGAATCTCCGGGGAGATGTCAGCCGACGGAATGAGCAGATCGCCGATATCAAGTCCGCACAAAGAGGAGATATTCGCGAGCTCAGCAGCCGAAATCGTGCTCTTCGAGTGAGAATCAAATCGCTCGGCATGGGGAGGAGGAGCATCCAGCTGAGAAGTAGAAGCCATTGCAAAAAAAAAAGCAGCAAAGAAAACCGAATCCGAAAAAGAAAGAAACTCGATCGGGAACAATGGAGGCTGAACTTTCACAAAAAAGTATCTCGGATAAAAGTAAAAAGAGAAGGGGTGAAGACAATTCAATTAATGAAGTAAAAATAATAATAAAGGAGAGAGAAGAGAAAAAGTGAAAAGACATCATTACCTCGGTAAGTGGGAGTTGAGGCGGCGTGGGGAGTTGAAGCGATGAGAACCGCTCATTTATACCCACTCGCCCACTCATCCTGTCACATCTCTTAAAAGTCGCGAAGACGCTACGGGATCCCTGCAGACTCGCCCGATAAACAAGCTAAAGATCAATCAGAAGCCCGAGATTGCGAGATCGTGCCAATCAAAGGATCAATCAAATCCCGAGATCGCAGCTCCGCATCCTCAATGATAAATCATTAAAGATGCTGGGGGGCAACTGTTGGGTCCAAATTCCACACCTAAAGCCCAGCTTGATTAAGCATGCTCAATAATGAAGGCTCGGCCCACGACGAGGTCTCACGAGGCTGCTTACAAGCTGAGGTAAGAAAGGCACAAGTTAAAACGAGCATGCTGGAAGCAGCGAGCACAAAGGAAAGAAAGCGAGCTCGCAGGAGAGGAAGCGAGCTCGCAGGAAGACAGCAGTACGAGCTTGACCGAAGTTCAAGCATGGTCAAACATAATTACTTCACTTCCTGGAATCAAGCCTTGCATTTAAAGACAAAGATTACGAATTCAATTCCAAGTTTTAAATTAGGATGTAAACGTTTATATTTTCTCGAGCTTGTATAAATTACAACAAAAAATGTATGGTAAAGGGACCGAATTCTCGACTAAGAATAATAATACACCTTTTTCTCTTGATTTTCTAAATTGCTCTCAAGAACATACGACCTGAAAAGTCGGGAATTGAGGTTGTGAGATTCTGCTCTCACACAGGGGGAGAAATGTGATGATGTGCATGGCTGCACTCTTTTTCCCTTGCTATGGTTTTTGTCCCATCGGGTTTTTCCATAATAAGGTTTTTAACGAGGCAGCAAGGAACACACAAAAGATAGAAATCTAAAGAGGAACACTTCCAGGAGGAGAAGTATGATGATGTGCGTGGCTACACTCTTTTTCCCTTTCTATGGTTTTTGCCCCACTGGGTTTTTCCATAACAAAGTTTTTAACGAGATAGCAAAGACCACACAAGAAGATAGACATCCAAGAGACCAAAGGAGAGTGTTATAATTTCAATGATGTAAAGGTCAATACTCATTTATCCAAGGGAGAGTATGCGTCATCTAAGAGATATATGAAGAGAAGATTATATCCATCTTTTCCAAGGGAAGGTTCATCGTGTACTCTTTTTCCCTTGTCATGGTTTTTATCCCAATATATTTTTCCATGATAAAATTTTTAATGAGGCAGCATGTGACATATCAATAATGATGAATAATTAAGAGGAAGTGTTAGAAAATGATAATTATCTATTATCTTCTATAGCTTCCTTGAGAAGCCTTTATTAGCTTCCTTGAGAAGCCTTTATTAGCTTCCTTGAGAAGAATGTTTTTACTATAAATACCTTCAGTTTGTTTGTAAAGATGGAGTAAGCAATAAGAAGAAAACAGAAGTTACTCTCTCTCGCTTCTCTCACCGACAAAACAATATATAAACACATATAATTTAGAAAAATACCATAAAAAAGCACAAATTTTTTTTTTTTTCAAAACTATCACTCTAAATTTAAAATTCCAAAAATAGCACAAATAATTATGTAAAAATACTTGTTTATCCAAAATAAATTTAAAATAGAATTAAACATTATGTTTGTGTTCACTATTTCCAATTTAAGGATTAGTTTTTTTCATTAAAAAATGATTTTAGGTCATTTTTATATTAAATTTGTACTATTATTTGTCATTTTCTCTTTAATGAATCTTTTTTTGTCACCTTCTAAATTAGGGTGTCAAATTAGTGAAATTTAAGTTTTTTAGTGCTATTTAGGAGAATTGTCCTATAGTTTATAATATATTCAAAATTAAATAATAACCAAAAATTAAAAAATAACCAGACCCGACTCGATTCCACCGAATTTCAATTTTACCCGATCCAAATCGTGGTTGGATCTGTAATTATAGAAACTTTGATTGGTTTTTTGGATTTTACACCACTTTCTGTAATTTAAAACAAAACAAAAATAAATTGATTATTAGACGAGGAGTATTTTAGAATAGGTTTAGACCTAATAGAGTATTTCAGCCTTAAGTCCCTTTCTTTTGCAGCCGTTTCTGTATTCTTCTGTTCAGTTTCGAATTCGATCGATTTCTCTCGCCTACTATAGACGTTTTTCTCTCTTCCTGTAACGCGATGAATCGCGAAAGCCTGTACGAGGCTGATGATTATGAAGAGGAAGACGACATTGGTGAAGATCTCGAAGACTTAAGACGCGCCTGTATAGTCTCCGAGGCCAATTCCGATGAGGTAATTGCGAAATCCGGTTCTGTTGGAGCGGATGGAGGCGGCGGCGGCGGAGGGATACCTTCGGATTCCGAGAACGAAGACGACTTCGAGATGCTTCGGAGCATAAAGAGCCAATTAGCTTCGTCGACGGGATTGAGAAGTGGTCCTCCCGTAGGTTTATCAGTGCCCTCGGATTTGGAGAGTGAAGACGACCTCGAGATGCTTCGGAGCATTAAGAGCCAATTAGCATTGTCGATGGATGCGTGCGTTCCGACGATGGGTTTATCTGACGACGACGAAGATGATTCGTTTGAAACCCTCCGCACTATTCGTAGGCGATTTTCTGCTTATGAAAATTTCGGTGAACTCAATGGTGACAGAAAAAATATTACTTGTTTTTTCGTTTATCTGGGTTAGCTGCTGATTCGTTAGATATTGTATCTGTGTGGTTGTCAACTTGGAAAGGTTCGTTCTATGACTCTGCTTCAATCTTTAATTTCAGTAATGGAAGCTAGTTATAGGTACTTACGTAGAAGCTACCCTCAGTGTGATTTGCTTTAAACAGTCCCTTTATGCATATTGTATTGTTCTTTATGGAATTAAGTAGAAGCTCTCTCTTCTTCTGTTTGATTGTTGTTCTGACTTGAAAGACATAATTTATGCTGCAGTAGTCCGCACAATTATGATGGATTTCATGATGCAAGAATTTGGGTTTGCTTGTCTTTTTATCCAGTGTTTTAAGTGAAAAGTTGAATGCACGGCTGCATGTCTCTTGTCTTTGTAAAATATTCTCATGCTTTAGTGGTAATTTCTTTCTATTTTTTCTGCAGATCCGGAAATAAAATTGATGAATGATTCTCCTGGGAAGAAAAAGCAGGTACATGACTCGGACAATGATCCTTCAAGCGAAATATTGAGTAGATCTAGTACTTGTGAAAGCTTTCCAGATCATGGGAATTCAGTTGTCACAGTGCCAGATTCAGAGGATGTACATGAAAAGACGTCCATTGAGCCTCTTGACCAGCTGGAGATATGCCAGTTATCTCTTCTGCCAGCTGCGAGTTCAAGTTTCCCTGAATCTGCACAAGCCTTTGTTGATGCAATCCGGAGGAACAGGTCATATCAGAAATTTCTTCGAAGAAAACTGACCGAAATTGAGGCAAAGATTGAGCAGAACGAGAAACACAAGAAAAATGCTAAGATAGTACAAGATTTTCAAGCTTCTTGCAAGAGAATAACTAAACAGGCACTTTCTCAGAGGAAAGATCTTCGAGTCGAGTTAATCTCAACACGAAAATTTGAGCCTCGTGATAGCTCCGAGGTAACACACGTTGATCTAATTCTCCTGCCTCTTCTGTTTTGTAGTCCATAAAAAGTACTGCTTCCGCTGTTTTCTGTTGACCCTTATGGAAAATGTTTATTCTCTTAAATTCTGTGTTTTTCTTGTAGGGTAATGATAAGAAGACATCTCCTTTGACGTTGGGTCCACCGGAAAACCCTTGCGTTGCAAATTATAGGATGGCACTAGAGAAATTTCCAGTTTCAGTGGATCGCAGAAATTGGTCTACTGAGGAGAACGAAAATCTTACAAAAGGTCTAAAACAACAAGTTCAAGAAACACTGCTTAATGAAGCTATTGAACGGTCCAGGTACTACTTGGTCTTCCTCTTTTAAACTGCTATCATATTCTGGTGCCTGGTACCCTTAAACTTGCTACTTAAGATCTATTCAGATGCAGGATTATATAGTTAAAGTTTCTTCTTTTTAAAATTTCCGAATGAATTGTCTGACAGCAAAATCTTAACAGTGACTGGGAAGGATCTACACATGATAAAGACACCATTAATGAATCAATCAAAAATCTTGAGATCACACCTGAAATGCTTAGGCATTTTCTTCCGAAAGTTAATTGGGATCAGTTGGCCTCGATATATATCAAGGACCGTTCTGCTACGGAATGTGAAGCTCGGTAAGTTCCTCCTCTAGTTTATATCTGACTACTAAGATAAATCAGCTTTTAATTATATATGGATGCACATTTCATATACCTATCTTCTCTTCATTTGATAATTCTAGGTTTTTCGTAATTTGTGCCTCATTGTAGGTGGTTGAGCTCGGAAGATCCATTGATTAACCACAGTCCGTGGACTGCAGAAGAGGACAATAACCTACGCTTAATTATCCAAGAAAATAGCTGTACAGACTGGCTTGACATTGCGGTATCACTAGGGACAAATAGGACCCCATTTGAATGTTTGGCTCGATATCAGAGAAGCTTGAATGCAGACATATTGAGAAAAGAATGGACTCCAGAGGAAGATGAACAACTCCGCGCTGCAGTAGACTTGTTTGGCGAAAACGACTGGCAATCTGTTGCAAATGCATTAGAAGGAAGAGCTGGAACTCAGTGCTCTAATAGGTCAGTTTATCTTCTACATCCACCCATTCTTTTATAAATTAGATCTCAGATTCCGCAGTTTGTTGATAATTTTGTCAGACGAAATTCAAAGTGGTAGACTCTTCCCTTTCCCTCCATCTACCAAATGATTTGAATCTAATTTATTTTAGTCCTGTTAATGGTCGCAAGAGCTAGTTTGTTGGGGACAAAAGTCTTTAGGGTTTATAAATCACCTATCAAGTCCATTTTATATCATAACCTCAGTATGCAGTCATTGATGATAATCCTGTAGGATTTAGAATGCGTTACATGTTATTGTCCTGTCATTTTATATGATGCTCCTTTCTGTCTGAATTCATATACCTAATTGAATGGTTGATCTTATTCTCTTCTTCTCTACACTTTCAGATGGAAAAAGTCGCTTCACCCTACCAGAGAAAAGGTAGGGAGATGGAGCTCAGAGGAAGACAAACGTGTGAAAGTAGCTGTGACACTCTTTGGAGCTAAAAACTGGCATAAAATTGCTCAGTTTGTTCCTGGACGAACCCAGGTTCAGTGTCGAGAGAGATGGGTAAATTCTTTAGATCCCAAAGTAAATCGTGGTAAGTGGACCAAGGAAGAGGATGCAAAGTTGAGAGAAGCAATTACAGAACATGGATATAGTAGCTGGTCCAAGGTCGCTTCACGTCTGTCTCGTCGTACTGACAGTCAGTGCCGGAGGAGATGGATGAAGTTATATCCTCATCAAGTGGCTGTTATACAAGAAGCTACTAGGTTACGAAGAGAAACTATTGTAGGTAATTTTGTTGATAGGGAATCAGAGCGCCCTGCTCTTGCCACAGGCGATTTTTTGGCACTACCCGAGATATCTTTTGACCCAGAACCTGAAATTGTTTCCCAGAGGAAGAAATGCAAAGCAAGGTAAATTAATCGAATATTCCTCACACACAGTCACACATTCACTATTCACACGCTGCTTTTGCGGATCTAAATTCGCCCTTTTGTTGATGCAGGCGGAAGAAATCACATGCAGAATGCGAGAGCGAAGCATCTTGTGCTGCTACAGAAAGACAACGAAAGAGGAGGAGAAAAGGATTAGAGGGATGTGATACGTGTAGATAAAGAAATACTGATTTATAAAAAGGTAACGTTGAGATTACAAAGTAACCTGAGGATTTTAATAATGGAGCTCCTCCCAACTCTCTCCCACTCCCCCTAATTCTCCAACAAACTCTCGATATCCTCTCCTATGGTCTCCCCCTTTATATAAATAGTTTTAAGCCCCATGACCTAATCCCTTTAAAGAGGTTAGAAAGTAAACAGTAAATAAAGTAAGAATCTTTTATTGTGCTTATTATAAGATAATAATACTAAAGATTGAATTAAGCTAGAAGCCATCTGGCCCAACGTATCAAGATGCTCAGGAGATGTATGTAGACAAGAGAATGAGTCTGTCTGTGAAAATGATGAGAACAATGGAGGAGGTGAGGTTTTTGGAACGGTGTAACGAGAACCAAGACAATGTAAAGGAGAAGCAAAGACGAAGACGAAAAAGTGTTGCAGAAACATCGAACAGCAGCAATGTGGCCACCAACTGCTCAGGTCAAAGTTGGTATCAAGAAACTTAAGCCTAGGAGGAAAGTGCAGTAGTTCCTACCTAGAAACAAGGTTTTTTATAGAAAAACAATAGTTTCCGTGATTTTAACAACAAAGAAATAGTTTGAAATTTAATGGTAGTAAGAGTAATTAAGTACACTAGCTGGATAAAAAATTTATAGACTAAATTTTAAATATATAAAAGATGAAATGAGAAATAAAATATAATTTAAGTATTATTGATTCAAATATGTTTAATCTGTAATTCTATAGTTTTTAGTGAGAAGATAATATTTTGTTGATATGTTCTGCAATATGTGTTTTGATGTTTATATCATATTTCTAACTCGTGCTATGCGAAATATAGTAGTATTCTAATCCACGCTGTATGCATGACAATAATTTTTATATATTATTTTTGTGAAATTTATATTGAGCAAGCACTAACGAAAATGTTTGACTTAAACTTTAATGAAAAAAATCATGATTATGTGATTTATGTAACCTTAAATGATAGCAAAGTTTGCTATCTGACAAAAAAAAAATTGTTATAAAAGTTATGTGATGTTATCATATAGTGGATATTAGTAGAATATAAGTATGATTTCATTAAGTATATATCGATGTAATATTAACTGTAAACTTGGTTATTATGTGAACTAGATTCTACGGGAATTTTTTTTGTTTATCAAATTTTGTATTATAATTTGTGTTTATTTTTGTGTTTAGATATATTTTTTGTAGATTTAATTTTTGTCATATGAGACACATAATTATTTTGATGTTTAGATATAATTTGTTTTTCTAATCCGCCATAGAACGGGAGTTCAATATGAAAAGTAACGAGAGTTTATTATGTTGACATAATCGTTTTCTAATCCTTCCTAGAACGGGGGTAAGTTTTAATTTTTGTTTTCTGAAGTTTTAATTTTGTAATACATTTTTTGGACAAAATGTATTTTGTGGATGTAAAAGTTTGAGATGTGTTAACGGTTTTATTTTTGGTCTATAATATATTATATAGTTTTCTAAAATTTTAATCCACAATGAGGGCTTGCAACAATTTTTATTTTTTTTTCGTTTTTATGTTTTCTATTTTGTATGGAAAAATATATTTTTAGTATGACATGCATGATTCAATTAGTAATTTTATCTAACCAAATTTTCCGACCGTTTTGTTATATATATTTTCAGTTCTATATTTTATTTTAAATATATATTTTTAATACCTAAATTATCCATTCGGACTCTTATCCATTGTTTTGTTATTAATTTGCGAATAAAGCATAATCATAAATATTTTAAGCGATACTCTTAAAATATATTCGGGCTCTTAGGAATGAATTTTGAACGATCTTCCTCATACATCAATTCATAAGAGGCTTTCTCTTCCTCTGTTGGAATGTATTCTAAAGGATTGTATGATTCCTCATGTCCTGGAAAGCCAAAATGTACAGATTAAAGACCTTCAAAAATGCAATTTCCAAACAGAAGCAGATAAACAGATTGGTCAGCTAAAAGTCTGCACCTAGCAATTTTAGTTTCGGTGGAGGAATATAAGTTAAGTGCTTATTCTTTTTATCTGAAGTTGAATCATCACCCCATAAAAGGTATGCATTGGGCTCTTCTTCAGGCTTATCAAACTTGATCAACCCCTTCCGGGTATAAAGGTCTTTGGCTATGGTTTCATTTCATATGCACAACATTTCATGGGAATATATTTTTGTGTGCTTAATTTTGTGTGCTTATAAATTATATATTACCTCTTCACACTTTGGATGACATTAGAAGGGCTATCCAACCACTAAAGCATCCTGGTTGTGTTACAACTTTTTTCTTGATGGAAAGATGAATCTTATAATCTATAAGCACACAAAATTAATTTTGAAATGATAAAACATACTTAGACGTGAACCGTAAATTTATGAACTATATGGATCAACTGCCAAATAGAAACTACAAAAACAAAACATCTACGAATACAAATTAGTAATGTTTATGAACAATAACCTGATCTTGTGTTCGCTGCTTTTTTCCTTAATTTGCCTCACCACACACCTTTGATCACTCAGTTGCATATTTCTTCTTCTTTTTATATTCCTAGCATATGACATAACTGAAAAATCATGTTATTGTTCAGAAGAATTACTAATTTAGAGTATCGACAACAAAACAATATAAAGTTTTAAAATAAACAGTAATAGCACAAAGTACTATTAAATAACATAGAAATTAAGTGTACTTTTTAACATTATTCTACCAATACTATTCACATTAAAAAGACTAACTTAACCTTATCAAATCTAACTAATTTCATTTTTGCAATTTCTCTCTCATGATTTACTATTCATGACGGAGAAGAAAAGAGGAGAAGAAAGAAAAAAGAGGAAGAAGAAAGGAGAACAAACGGGGAAGAAGAAGAAGAAGAAAGAAGAAAGGGGAAGGAGAAGAAAGAAGAAAGAAGAAAGAAGAAAGAAGAAAGGGGAAGAAGGAAAAAAGAAGAAGAAAAAAGAAAAAGAAGAAGAGGTGTCAACGAGGTCGAGGACGGCGGTGACGATGAGGAAGACCGCGACCGTGGCTCCGCCGGTGACGTTGGTGCCGGTGTGGTGGTGTTCAATTTTTTTTCCGGTTTGCTGATTTTTATGTGATAAATACGATGAATAATCAATAACAAAGTTATCCAATAGATTATCAGTATACATTTGTGATGATAACAAAGTTAGATAACCAATAACACATAGTTTATATGATATGATAATCGGATTATCACAATAATTTTTATATTTCCATATTTCAAATTTTTCTGCGAAATGAAAACTGAATTAACACGATAATTTATGATATGATAACTGGTTTAACATGATAATTTCATAAAAAATGAACATGATAACTGGGTCAACATGACAATGTTAACAATACTAATCATATGTTAACAATGATAACTGGGTTAACATGACAATGTTAACAATGCTAGCAATATATTTTCTGGTTATGAATAGTGATCGTCGAGTTTTGATGAATAGTAACAGCGGTCGTTAGATGAACAGTGTCGCCGGATTATTCTGGTCAATGACATTTATGTAAGAGAAATTGCACCCACTACTAATACATAACATCAAAATTAACTCCCCCTTTTTGACCACTATTCACATACACTATTTACCATTAAAAGTCTACCCTACCCCTAACCTTTCTAAACAATTACACCATGCCCTTTCTCTTTCATCCGTCACTATTCCGAAAATGAAGAACCAGAAGAAAGAGAAAAAGAACCAGAAGAGAGAGAGGAAGAAGAAGAAGAAAAAGAAGAAGAAGAAGAAGAAGAAGAAGAAGAAGAAACACAGGCGGTTAACACCGGGAGATAACACCGGCGGATAACATCGGCGGCGACAAGAAACACAGGCGGATAACACCGGCGGTTAACATCGGCGATGACACGAAACACAGGCGGTTATATCCCGGCGGTTAACACCGGCGGCGATACGATAACACATTCGATGTTAACTGAAGTAACGCGATAATTTATTATATGATAACTAGATTAACATGACAATTTCATAAAAATGAACATGATAACTGGGTTAACATGTTCATTTTTATGAAATTGTCATGTTAATCCAGTTATCATGTCATGACAATTTCATAAAAATGAACATGATAACTGGGTTAACATGACAATGTTAACGATACTAACTATATGTTAACGTTGCTAACAATGATAATTGGTTTAACATGACAATGTTAACGATACCAACTATATGTTAACGATGCTAACAATGATAACTAGGTTAACATGACAATGATAACTGGGTTAACATGACAATGTTAACGATGCTAACAATATGTGTTTTCCGGTAATGAACAGTGCTCGTCGAGTTTTGATGAATAGTACCGCCGACCTTTTGATAAACAGTGTTGCCGGAATATGCTGTCAGAAACTGAGTTTCAGACCAATAGCATTTATGTAAATTTTAAAAATCACAAAGGATATTTTGGGTTTAATCATTTTTTCTCTTTCTTACTTTCTTAATTTACAAAAAATTAATAACACACACCTAATTAATTGGTCAACCTACCATATACACCTAAATCACACCCTTTATGTAATTATTAAAAAAACAAAATGTATTTTGGGTTTTCTCTTTCCTCCTCACCTAATTTTTAAATTATCATCTAATTTTTTGGTCAACTTATAATATTCACTCAATTCACTCTAGAATAAATAGGTCATAAAATACCAACCACTAAATATGATGAAATGGAAACGTTTAAACTATTTAAACCGGAAGACATTTACTATTAAAATATTTGTTTCTATAAAACATTTATTTATAAAAATTTATTTGACAATAGAATTTCATAAAACTTTCTTATTCATACCTTTGAATCACAAAATATGAACTCTTATCCTACATTCATTATTAGTAAACCTGAAATATCTAAGAAAATAACGTATATGTTATGATTTAGTAATAGAAATGTAAAATAAGAATTCATAATATAAACGATGAGAATTAAAGCTGACCCCTGAATCATTTTAACTCCATTGTTTCTCTAAAACTCTTCCGTTGCTAATTCCACACTCGTATAGGATCCTATGAGTCTATGACACGCAAATGAATCATAATTAAAATATTTTGAATCAAACTATGAAACTTAAATGTCCTCACTCTCTACGAATAATATACATAATACATTAGTAAAGGAGAAAGCAATAGGCAATACCGCATACCTTTATCCTGCTTATGTCGTTATAAATAGCCATGTTTGTTCAATAGAATGACCCTCTTATATAATGAAGAGAGGGATGGTGAAGCTTGTTGGGAAATCTTTTGAAATATTGTATATA
>PKML01053346.1:226912-279126 GCA_002933935.1 Eutrema yunnanense | reverse complement strand
TGGTAGTTTTGATACCACGAATGTTAAGTTTCATCTCTAAAGTATACATTATTTGTATACATTAAGTTTATGGATTATTCTAATTATTCATTCTTCTTAGCCGGAAATCTCTCCCTGTTTTGCCGGAATTGTCTCTCTTTCTAGTCGGTTCTTATCTTTCTCGCAAGCGCGGACACGAAACCATGGTATCAGAGCGTAGGTAAACAATCCATTTGGTAGCTTTAATACCATGTTAAGTTTCATCTCTAAATTTGTCATTATTTGTATACATTAAATTTATGGATGATTTTAATTTTTCGTTCTCCCTAGCCGGAACACTCTTCCCGTATTACGGGACTTGTCTATCTTTCTTGTCAGTTCTTATCCAAGCCAAAAACTTAATTTTCCCATAGAGATTCCCGAGTCCATATCGTGAGAAAACGAAAACAGTGGCAAAGGTAGATGGAATGGCAAAACGCAAGAACCTTGGAAAAAAGGAGAGAAATATTAACAATAAAAAAAACCACAAACGACATTCAAAAATCGACAACTGTAATCGAATAAAACGAAAGCACATTAAATAACTGATAAGCAAATTCAACATATACGGTATTACCCCTCGAGATCATCACAATTTTTTTTAACAACAGAACACACCAAGTACCTATAAAACAATTTAAACCACATGCTAATTAAGATAAGCACTGACAAAAACTTCAAAAAAACACAAAGAAAGACCAATAAAAACACTACACCAAAGAACAAAACAGAATGAATAGATCAGAATTTAAGAAAAATAGAACTCGAACGAAAATAATCAATACATACACACTCCAATGTCATGGCCACCACGACCAAAAAAATATAACGCCTGAGAGTTTGATCGTGCTCAGATGCACCGGTGAGCCACTGAACCATCAAAATAAAACAACAAAAACGAACAATCAGTTACCTCAACAACTAAAAATTAACATACATATAAACATCGAGGATTATCAATAAGATTTGTGGCTTTCTCACAAAGTTTTGTGATCAATAATCTATGTTTTATAGTTCAATAGATTCTAACAAAAAAACTAAACCATATAGAGAGAAAAAGAGTAAATCAAAATGGGAAAGAGCAAAACAATAGTAGAGACAACATAAAGGTGTGGATGTAATGCCTACGTGAGCCTCTCACCGCCGAACCTGATTACGTTGTAGTCAACCATTTGCAAAGAAAACCTCAATAAGTAGAAACGAATTAATCAAAGGATAAGAGTTAAATCGAGAGTTGGAAGTTAATTGGTTCAAGCCATAGACGGGACTCATGGAGAAATTAAAGGTAGGATCCTGACACAACAAAAAAAAAATCTTCTTAATGATTATTACTTTCAGCCAAAGTCTCTTGAGTTTTGCTATGGTTTTTTATTCTTCCTCTTCCTAGAATTCTATTATTCTGCTTCGTTATTCTTTCTTCTTATTCTTCAACATCGTCATCATTATCATCATCATCATCATCATCATTATCATCATCTTCATCATTTTTTTCCACATAGTTTTCATCTTCACAAAAGTTTATCTCTCTCTCTCTTTCTTTAACTCTTTTTCGAAGGTATATCATTTGTATGCTTATTAGTTTATGGTTATAATAACGATACAACTTGAAATCAAGTATTTTCACAAGATTTTTGCATATCTTTTATGTATGCTTATTAGTTTACAGTTATAACAACGATATAATAACTTGGAATCAAGTGTTTCCACACAAAAATTTGCATTTCCTTTTTAGTGAATTTCACAAAATGAGATTCTTTTTAAAATCCAAAATTTAATAACACCATGAAATATTAAATCGAAAGTCTTTAAATAGAAGCTAGAAACTCTAATGGATAAGTTGAACTTGTAGAAGAAGAATTTCCAAGGATATTGAGCAAAATCTTCTACGTAGCTCACCATTCTCTTAAAGAAACTGTACATTTTGAAATTTTCAATACAATATTAAGATTGAAGCCCACTTAATCTTGATTGCTCTTCCCAGAAAACCGACTTTTAAGATATCGCAACTGTGCCAATACCTATAGACAATGGCCATCAATGCTTCCCATGATGACCTGGATTTTTATAGAAACTATAGATCATATCAGAAAATAACTCTAAAAGCTTAGCATAAAGCACAAAAAATCGACATATATTAGACGATGATCTTTGTTGTGATCTTATTCGTCTACTTCTATTACGTTATCCTTAGTCATCATATGGAGGAATCAAGAAACAAAACAAATGCATGATTACCTTTCCAATCAACGTTGCAAGGAAACACTCCCAAAAAAATACTTAAGTTTCTTACGAATACTAATAGATCATAATAAATCTTATAACAACACACAAAATTAAACCCGCACACCAAGATAATTATGCTATACTATCAACTCCTTCTCGATCGTCAAATTAATAGACCATTTACTCTTCCTTGTGCTTGGAAAATAAGAGCCAATCACATTGGATTTTATTAAACACAATTATCTTTCCACCAAATGTTTCTTTTCAACCTCTATGCTTATCCTCAAGTATTCCAAATATGGTTTGGAACTGGTTTTGTATTGTCGAATTCAATACCTCTGAAATTTCCTTTGATCATAAACATGGATCTTCATGGGTTCTTACTCTCTCTAGATTCCTAATTTAGATCTCCATTGGTTCTTTCTTCTTCTTCTCCTTCATGGAAGATAAATTCCATAATAAATAGGTTTAGTCTTGTCTCCTTAAACTTTTATTTCTCTCATGTGTTTTCTTAGTTTACCTTAAAGCGTCTTCGCCATCTCTTCCTTCTCCTTCTTCATATTTAATCACACATCTCTTCGCCGTCAAAACATCTTCATCAATTCACCCACTGTTTCTGTTTAGCTTATGTGCTTTTCCTCAAGCATTCCAAACAGGGTTTGGAACCGGTTTAGTATTTTCGAATTCAATATCTTTGTTTATTTCTGCTTAAGCAATGCTTATTTCTCTAAATATTCTGTCATTTCAAATACGCTCCTTATTAACACAAGATTTACGGATTAATATTAGAAACTTAAGCAAATAAAATATATTTGTTGCGAAGTCGTGATCAAAGATGTGCCAAAGCGCATAATAGAAAATCTATCAATTTTGGCTGATTAAGAAACTTACATTAGAATTAATAAAAAATTAGAATTACATATAAAATCAAAAAAGAAAGACCATCATTACCAAAGAACAACACTTACATATCCCGGTAGGTTTTAAATTCCTTATTAACCAGAATTAAACAAAAAAAATTGAAAACGGAAGAGACGAACTAACAGAGACAAAATATCGATCAATTACATGTCCCTAAATATTTTAATTCTCTCTATATCTCTCTCCTTCCTCTTTTTCTCTCCCCCCTCTCCCTCTCCCCCATCTACCTCTATATACATGTCCCTGAAGGCTTTAACTATGTGTCTCCTTCTCCCGCCCTCTTTCTTCCTCCCTCCCTCCCGCCCTCTTTCTTCCCTCCCTCCCTCTCTCCCCTCCTCTCTCGCTATCTCTCTGCCTCTCTCTCCCTCTTCCTCCAAAGTTTTGTAGTTAAACACAAAACTCAATGTGGAGCTGGGTAACCACTGTAGATAAACCATTTCCCATCATGTGTCCATGTAATTCTACTAAATGTAACCTGAAGTACACAAAAAACAGATTCATGTCAAAAAAAAAAAAAAAAAAAAAAGAATTTGGTTTGAATTGTAAGAGTTCATATCAAAGTTGAAAACTAATTACGAAGTAATTCAATTCGAAGAAACCTTACCCAAGATAAAGTATCAGGTTCTACTTTCTTATTATTAGCCAATCACTTTAATCGTTACCCAATCAATACCACTTGAGCTAAGCCCATAAGCAAAATGCTTAGTATCCGATCCCCTATAGCTAAAGTGTTTAAAGACACTATTTCATCATCAATAAGAGTATTGCGATCAAGCAAGATCTCTGCTTCAAAATCCAAATCATCTTGAAACCCCGTTTTTAAATCAAAAAGTCAATTGAGAATTTGGAGAGTAAAAAAGAATTTAAACTTAATACTCAAAAGTCATAAACTGTTTTTAAATCGATTTAATTCAAGATAGATATAAATTTAATTTAATTTGTACTTTTACTATTCTAATAAAAGAATGGAGAAAATCTTCAACATCAAATTAATGTCATCCAAGTTTTGGAAACTATCAAAGTATACAATGCTATCACGTCCAAACAATATTTTTTGTCCATGAAATTCACTTAGCAAAGTAATTTGTTGCGACTATATCCAAAGTAGGCAGCCAACTTCTAGGGTTGCTATTTGCGGCTGATCATTTGTGGCAAAAGTTGCTAAGTTTTCTTATTTTTCTTCTTCTCTTCTTCGGTTTCTTTTTCTTCGTTTTCTTCTTCATCCTCTAAGATAGTTTTAGTAATATTAATAGAGAAAAAATTGACATGGTTTAGCTTGGCTTTCATTTAATTTTGGATCTGATTCTACAATTTAAACCGAACATAAGAATTTATAGTTTTTAGGGATCAAATATCTGGTTTAGTTTGTGTTAGATAGAAATCATGAGTCATTTGACATCTAATAACCATTTTTAGATTAATAAATTGGAGGGCTGTTCTAGAGTCTATATATATTTAAATAGAGAACAATCCTATGGTCTCTTTGCTTTGTGTTTCCTTATTATAATATTTGGAATATACATACATAAAAACAAATCATCTAACTACTTTTCCTAAATTATGCTTGTGTATAGGTTCAAAGTTGTGCAGAACACACTTTCATACTAATCAGAATCATCATCTTCCACTTCAGTCGCTCCATCTCCGGTTCCTACTCCTCCTCATCAGCCAACGAAATGATTGGGAACAACATCAACGAAAACTCAAGATCCAAAAACTACAACAACAAATTCACCTATTCACCCAGCCTTCACTTCCCATTACATCCCACCATCACTGCACCACAACGCTCATGGTTCTTATGTTCCCTCTCCCTCGTCCACCATATTTCATTTGCTAACTAATCTGTTTTTTCTATTGCTTTTCCCCACCACAAAGGAAAAAAACCATGAGACGACAAGAAAAACAAAAATCACTCATCATCAAGTTTAACTGCAAAACGACTAATGTGCAACACCAATTGAATTATTCTATGCGTTTAGAAGAAGTGTCCCGAGCTTTTCATGAACTTGCTAGTACTTTATCCCTGCATCCAATTAGCTATATCTGAATCTACTAATCGTTCTCTACCTAAATTAGGAACAAACATTCAATTGGATATTAGCCCAACAAAAGTTTGAAGAAAAACAAAATCTCACTTGAATCCATAACATGGCTACGAAACCAAAATATAAAAACCAACAACACTGATGACACACAAACCTTCCAATAAATTTCATGCCAACAATCTAAACAATACATGCATGCATGGTTAATGAATATTAAAAAGCAAAGATCAGTTATTAGCTACCTTCCCATCAAGCAGACCGTATATAAAGTAGATCAACACTTCATATTCAAAACCAAGTTAGACCGTACACACAAAACCAAGTGTTTGAGGGTCATTCGAAAGGTCTTTAGAGGACTTATCAAACACATTATAAATGCATGTAAGCTTATTCTACATTTTCTTTGTGATATGATCAAGTGGTTTAAAGATAAACTCAATGCTGGGAGCGTTGGCACTTATTATTCTAAATATATAAATTTTGTAATCACACTTGTGTGAAGTAATAAACATCGTATCGTATGATGAACTTCTTGAGTTTTCTTCGTGGAAAAGAGAGAGGAACAATTAACTATATATATGTTTGACTTTTTTATATATTTTTGTCGTCTACAGTAACCATTTGACTTTCAAATACTGTTTTATTTTGTATTTTATATATATTATTCATATATGCATATAAGTATTGTCAAATAGACTCTCATTTTGAGACATCGATCATTGTCTGCTTTCGTTAATTCGTCTCTTTGAACTTTCTTCTCCACATATGGCTCTACCTCAGGCCATGGATTCTTCTTCACTGTAAGTATTACGATTACTCTCTTCTAGTTTTTGTTTAGTCTTTGCTCAAATTCTTGCACTCAATAATTTCATTTTCCTGAAAATTATATATATTGGACTGTGGACATTAACCAAATTTCTTGTCCTTGGTTTTAGAAAGCGTATTGAGCTTGGGAGGCTTGTGTTGACCTCCGGCCTCTTAGACAGTTCATGGAGTAAGATCTCGGAGATACACAAACTAAGCTCTCAGGACAAAGATTTAGCTCCAGGATTCAAGATTTACCAAGAAGCCAAACTCACATTCGTGGTTTTCTCTTCACCACCGATTAGCATAAATGGATCTTATACTTCTGCATCTACTCCTGTTCTTGGTCCTGAGTCAAAAGTTACTAATCCATTTCACTTCCTCTGTTCCGAGACGACTCCCTCTGCTCCGAGACGACTCCATCATTCTCTCTATTCATACATCTGTTTTTGAGCTTTTTAATTAAAATCTCCCTCACCTCAAATCAGATATAATTTTGCATTCCACTCATAATTAGCCTTTGATACCCTCTTCAGATAGAATTATATGGTGTGTCTGCTTAAACATAACTGTCTTGCAGCTTCAGTCAATACTTTTTGATACATTGTTCTGTCTAAGGTTTCCAAGTCAACAACTCTATGAATCTTAAAAGTTATATGTGTCTTGTAGTTGCTAGGATCTAAGAAACCGGTGATCTGTCACAACTCTCTTTACGCTATGGCTTCTAGAAACTATCGACCCAAAACTACCACGTCCCTTGTGCATCACGTTTGGCTCTCCTTTTTTTGGAGACGCTAAGCTGCAACAGATTCTAGAGAACTCTGTGAGCAATTCATGTTTCCTTCACGTGGCTGATGCTGCACAAACTCCCATCACAAAAGGTTTCAAGCCTTTTGGAAGGTATTTGATCTGTAATGAATCCGAATGTGTTTGCATAGAGGACCCTGAGGCGGTCATGGAGTTGCTAAAGGGTGTTAATTCATAAACCATATTCAGAGATAGATTAGACAAAACCTGAAGTCCAGATTCTTTCACTTTTCCTTCAGCATATTTAAGCTGTTCGATGGATAGTGTAATACTATATACATCCATTTTTTCTCACTACTTCTATGGCCAAAGTTCCCCATCCACATCCAATCTCTAAAACCTCTTCTCTATCCTTGCCTGAAATTCCCGCTGTGAATATTCAAGAAAAGAGAAAATGTCAGGTTCTTGTTCTAAATCAAGAAATGCTCTTTCTATAGATGTCACCTTATCAATGAGAAAATACATTTTTTTCTCATTTGCGCAGTCACCAGATCTTCATCATCTGACAAAACAACAAAATATTAAAGTCAGAGTCACAATACAGTAGCAGAAAGAAAAAAGAAAAAAGAAAAAAGTGAGGAGATCTCATTGTCACCTTGAATACCGTAGATGAATAAGTCATGGTATCATCCAAGAATAAAGCAAATAACTCATTACGCTGCAAAACTACACAATCATGAAGCAAAGCAAAAACAAAAACCAAACGTTAAGAAACGTTTGTATTGAGACAGAAAAAATGTGGACATAAGAACACTCACTTACAAAGTCGTAGTAAAGCGAAATGCCTAAAAACATGCTTTAGAAATATCAGTATGTCACGTCCACCATCTCCTGCAAAATAAAAAAGAAAAAAAATAATGGGACAAGTGAAACCTTACATATATAACTTAGCTTAAAGTTTGAAACTTTACCTGTTCTTAGCAGGNCCACACCAACCCGATCGAACGTCCCATTCAAATTTGGTTGACGGTTTTGAATACAACAAAACGAAACCAAAAACTTTGAAACATGATGGTGTTGCACCGAATCTTTGACGTAATACACATGCTACGATCATTGACTCCATAGACTCCCTTTAGAATGGGAAAAAACACCAGACAAAACAAACACACAATAAAAAAACATGTTGTAAATTTAAAAATAAAATATCATTCTACACAATTCTATAAACAAACTTTCTTCACCCGACACTCGTCGACGAACCACCCACTCATTCGATCGAAAATCCCAAAGAAACTTGAGTTTGTTTATAGAAAGTCCTAAGATTTTTTGAGTGTGTTGATTTCTCGGTCGACTTGCCCGATAAATATCTTAGGACTTTCGGTGATATTGTTTGTCGAAAATTGGACATGAACATCATGATCAGTGAGTTTTTTTTTTTTTTGCTTTGTAATTTGTTATAATTCCGAGTAACGCAGGATAACACAATTTTATTATATATTTTTTTTTTCTGAAGGTACGACAACTCATAACATAGCAATATCAAAATATGTTAAAGCCAAATTCTATATATGATGATGTGTGTAGGTTTGATGTCGTGGTGAATGAGGAAGTAATTTTCGTTTTAATTTGGGGCGTATTAAGTTCAATGATTTAAATAATATAGACGAAATCAGCTTTTAATTTTGGTTACAAATAATGTTATTAGTTGGTTTGCTTATGGATTATAATTTTTGGTTTCTTAACTAACCGATCGTAAACCATTCCTAAACGACTAACTAATAAATCGAAATCAAATAACTAATGTCGGTTTCTTAACTAACCGATCGTAAACCATTCCTAAACGACTAACTAATAAATCGAAATCAAATAACTAATTTTGATCTAACCGATCGTAAACCAATCAAAGAGCTAATTGAAATCGACATACCGGGTGTGGTTCGATTTAAGTTATAAAGACACGTCATTAGGATACAAACGAATGAAAATAAGACACATAATAAAAAAAAAATCAATTTAGGGAGAATCGATGTGAGCCCGCCACATAAGATTATGACTTCACAAATAATAGTATGATTGTTAAGGTTCTTGCGAAACTGTTTGGCCATAATTGTAGGATCTTATGCCATAACTATTATTTTGGTTATTAGATATTATGAGAACAAATCTTGTTGAAATACAAATATTCGAATCAATTTTATTGTGAAATATAATAAATATTTGTACATTCAAATTAATATAGAGAATATATTAATCGTTTGTACGTTTAAGGAAACTGAATTTGATTGGTTATGTCTATAATCTATATATGGAAATTATTAAATTGAATTTTATTGTACTTCGACTGAATAATGTATTTATGGTACTAATGTCATAATTATTTCCATTTTTCTATCTAATAGATTTCATTAGAATATATAATACATTTTGTGACCAAGAAATTAAAATATGAGATAGGAATTGAGAAACGGCAAATGCAACTTTGATGCTGGAAGAACGATGAGAAAATTTCGTAATCATCAAAGTTGTAATGGAATCGAGAAAGGAATGTGTAATGCATATGACTGCATTTGAATACTATGAATATGACTGCATTTGAATACTATGAATATGACTGCATTTTTAGAACGGAAGGTACTAAAATTTGTAATAGAATCGAGAAAGAAAGATTCACCGTTCAATATAGTGTTGGAATTAAAGGGATTTGGAAATTTTAAATACGCGAAATTTACCATGTTTGTTTTTGGAAATTTATCCCCAAACAGTAATATTGCATTTGGAAAATTTACCATGTTTATTTTGAAATATAAATAATATTCTGTTTGGCAACAGAAATAAAATGAATGGAATAATAGTTATTCTGGATGGAAATAGACTAAATTGTATTTTTCCTGTTTGTACACAAAAGTATACCTGTTTTAATAGTATAGATTTAGATTACCACACAACTAATTATTTTTATTGTTTTATTAAAATCAAATTTCACAAATTATATATTTATGAGTGCTAAAATGGGCTAACCCGTCATTTTAATTTGTCTCGAATCAGCATGATATGTTGTATGTTTTGACAAACTAACCCACAAATGACCGCAATCGTAAAAACACAACCCTAACTCGCCCCACCATATTACTGTATAATATAAATATTTTCTAATTTTGAATATTTGAAAATTTCATGTTAAAATATTTTTAATAATAAGATTTATATCATTTGGTTTAATTATGGTTCAATTAAATAAACAGATTAAACCAAACATAATTTTTTTTTAATTTGGACGTCACTTAAATTTTCAAATTCGGATTAAAATCCCTTTTTTAGGTACCAAAACAACCACATACAAACATTAAAATATACATTTAATCTCTACAACCATGGATTAATGTTATTATATTTTATATAATCTATTATATTATTTGTGAAGTGATTTGAGCTGTGGTTCAAAGCTCACTTTTTGGTGTCGTTTTGATTAATGAAAACGATAGAATCTGATTGGTGGATGAAAATAATTTAATCTGATTGGTTGATTCATAATTAAATAAAACAATTAATTCCATGATTAAAAAAAAGAGATATGGATCAGCGTCGGGCCTGAAAATAAAGCGGCCCAAAACCAATTTTGTTGGTCTACAATATAATATATTCATGACGGTCGATAGTTTTACAAAAAATATACGATGGATGTGTTGGTTGGAGATCTAAATTTAGTTTTCGCATGTGGCAGGTTCGAATCCCCCAATTTTTTTGTTTTTTATTTTTTATTTTTTATTTTACCCCGTTATTGAATTAATTATTTTAACTAAAAACATATTTTATCCGAAATAGAAGTTTTCTTGATATAAAATAACTGAATCTTTGGGAAATTGAATGATAAAATCGAATCTATGTTTATCGCGTTATAATTTAATTGTCCTTCCCTAATTCGTATGTTTAATTTAATTAATCTGGATTTAAAAAGGGATTTGTACGAATAAAAAGCGGAAAATATAACATATTTGTTTCGTTGTAATCCGAAAATGAAGATTTCCTCATCGCAAATAATTAAGATTTTTTTTTTAAAAAGATTCATATGATTAAAAAGCGGAAATATAACATATTTGTTTTGTTGTAATCAAAAATGGAAGTTTTCCTCATCGCAAATAATTAAGTTTTTTTTAAAAAGTATTTATACGATTAAAAAACGGAAATATGACATATTTGTTTCGTTGTAATCCAAAACGGGAAGTTTTTCTCATCCCAAATAATTAAATATATTTGATTAATAGAAAGATAATATTGTATATGTGTTTATCAGGTTATATAAAAAAGGGAAACGCGTTTATTGTAATCAGAAATAAATATTTGATTATGATGATAATTATCGTTATATAAAAAAAGAGGCATAAATCCCCTCAACCCTAGATCGTTTTTCTTATAAATACTTTGCGTCTCTTTTCATAATCGTCATGTTCCTTTTTTTTTTTTCTTTTACGTTTCTTTGCTAGGGTTTAGTCAATTTTTTATTCTTCGAAAGTTTCGTCTAGCATGCGTTTTAATGGTGTTGATTTGTAGTTCTGATTTTATCATTCTGTTTTCTCAGGTCACAACGATCATGGTTTGAAGGCAAGTCGATATAATCGGTAATTTACACTTCTAATTCTGGAGAAAACCGTGTTGTGCATCATGACGACTCTGTCGAGGTATGTGTTTCGTGTCTGTCATGTGAATTTGTGTGGTTTTCTTTTATCTATTTCTGATTTGCTATAAGTTTGTAGCCCTTCTCTGAGTTTCAAAAAAAAGAAAACCACCAATATTGTTTGATATTTGATTTTAAGTTTCACATATCGCCGATAAGGTTAGAATTATTAATAATCGATTCTTGGTTTTCTTCAAATTGGTATCAAAATTTGAAGAATTTTTATCTGATTTATATATGTTAGTGATCTCTTGCAAATGTTTGTGTTCGTGAAGGTGGGACGTACGACCAGAGATTTGTCTCTTGAAGACTCATGATGATATTCTGCCTGATTTCACCTCTGACTTTGGCTCTAAATTCTGTGCGGTAATCACCAAAAAAGAGGCATAAATCCCCTCAACCCTAGGCATTTTCTTCTCTCTTTTTCGCTATTGATTATGCAATGCATATTGTTCTGCGATTCTAACTGTTTGGTTATGTTTTTTATTTGTTCGTGTAGGTTGCTCTGCCTCTTTTGGATATTTGTCCGGTTTATGCATCGTTGCTCCTCTGTCAAAGGTATATATTTTTTTATGATTCACGTTTGCGAGTTTTAGTGTTTTGTGTTTGCATAAGTTTTTCAGTCTCTTTGTGATTTTTGTTTTTTCGTATGTTGTCCTCACCTATCTTTGGTTTTGGAATTTTATTAGGGTGGTCGTGGTGTGGTTCTGGATTGTTTTGGAGGCTTGCTTTTGTTGGTTTGGTTCCTTTGACCTTTACCTTATAATTTGGTTTTCTATGATGTCTCTTTTCTCCTTTTTGTGATTTTCTTCTCGGTTTTTCGTTGTGTTTATGCATCGCATATTGTTATGTAATTCTAATTCTTCGGGTTTTTTTTCTGTGTAGTGATTGTTACTCTCCGTTTGTTTTTTTTATAAAATTTTCAAATTCGGTAATAGTGTTCTTCGTTTTTGTGTTGTTGTTTATGCATTGTTCGTTGTTCTGCGTTACTAAGATCAAATAATTGTGTTGCTTTGTTGGTGTAGGTGGGTCTAAGTCTTGGGATATTTGCTCGGTGTCTCCATCTTTCCTGCTCTAGCGAGGTATCAGCTTCTTGGCTCTCACGTTTGCGGCTTTGTATTTTTTTTTTTTGCGTTTGTATTGTTCTGCTTTTATTGATGTTATTATTTTTGGATCATGTGGCATCGTTTCTCATCTTTCCCTTTTGTGATTATTTTTTTTCTTTTCTTTTGATTTCTAATTTCGTAGATAGTGTTCTTCGATCGTGTGTTGTTGTTTATGCGTTGTTCGTTGTTCTTCGTTTATTTTAATGATGACCGAACAGCTCTAATCTTTCTCGGAACAGGCTGCTCTGGTACACTCCCCGATTTCAGATGGTTACTCCAGCCGTCGGATCCTCCTTGCCATGTCTGTTCTCAGTCCCTCTCTTTACTACCTCACCTGAACCCAAATTACATGTAAATTGTCTCTTTCCAACAGCGGTAAAACATTTTTTTCAACCAAAAAAGTTCCAATTGATGGTTTTAACAAACCCCTTTTGATCTTCTCTGATCCATTCTTGATGCTCTGATTTTGGCAGATGCAATACATCACTCTTGATTGATTATTGCTGCAAGGAAGAATATGGTAGACATTATTACATACTTATTGATGTTTAGAAGAGTTTTCGAGAGCAAGTCCTTCGTTGGTTTACCTGCTACAAGATTCCCCGAATCGATTCTGTTAAGCCATACAAGTGTTGATTTCTTTTGAACAAAGCCACACAAGTGTTGAAAGTTGCAGGCTTGCAGCAGAAGTAATTAATTCTCAAGCAAACTTTCTTTTGATGCCAAGATTCAGGGTTTTTCTTGAACCATGGCCTGAACCAGTTTTGACTGCCGGACAAAACGGTGGAAGAAAAAAGAAGAAGAAATTTGGGATTTCTTTCAAGCCAAGGCGAGAGACAAGAACTAAGCAAATGATCTCTCTTCAAAAATGTATCTACGCTCCTTATTAGGTTGTTTAGTATTGGCTTAGTTCTTCATCTAAAGGGTTGATATTAATGACTGCATGTTCAATTAATAATTTTGTTTTGTTGTTTCTTTATGAGATTAAAACTCAATACGGATCGATTTGTGATTGGGACCCATAAAAGATACATCAACCTGTAATATGAAACTGAAATGAATCCAGACGAAATACTAATAAGGGGTCCAAGTGTTATTTTGACGTCTTGGATTAATAAGCTCAAGCGTTCAACTTAAAAACAAAAAAAAACAAATCTTAATTTATGTGTATGCTTCTTTGGTCCTCTTTTGCATTTGCTTATGATTGTAATCAATTATTATATCCGTTTGATTAGAAATCGGATATGTTCAATTAATTTTGCGGTGAATCTTTTAACTGATGGTGAAACTGTAAAACAGAGCTGTAATCGTTACTGGCAAGTAACCATTACCGGCAAGTAACAATTATTGGCAAGAGTGGGGGGAATTTTTACTCTATTTTTTTTACCGGATGTCCCCAAAGATTTTGGATCAAGATATTAATTCCTAATGGAATAATCTTACTATAATTCATTGCCATTATCAATTTATTCAATTTGATCGATTAAGTTAAACAAGTTTTATTCACTTTTTGGTCAATTCGATCGGTTAATTATAACTTTTTAGTCAATTCGATCGATTAATCTATGTATTTGTTAATTGTCTTTTTCAAATATATACAACGTTGTATAATTTTAATTAGATACATTATAACAACAAAAGTAATTAGTCAACTAATATTTTTTTAAAGAAATTAAGATAAAAATCAAAATAACAATGGAAAAGTAATTCGTTCAAATAACAATTATAAAAATGTCAATATCATAATTATGAAAGGATTAAAATTTGAATAGTAAAAAATATAGACTAACAATTTTAGAAAAGTGTAAAGATTAGAATAGGGACGACGAGAAATTATATTATTTAAATAACATTAAAAACCTTTAAATCAAAAATTGGATAGTAACAAAAAATATGTTAGCCCAAAAATCTCATGCTCTCTTTCCTAATTTCACAAAAAATATTATACAACATTTAATGAAATTGATTATCTACAAATCCATGCAATTGTCAATTATAATTTCTATTCAAATTTTCAAATATAAGAAGAACAAAAACCGGAAGAATAAGAAGAAGAATAAATAGAAGGAGACGAAGACGAAGACGAAGAAGAAGAAGAAGAATAAAAAAAAGAGTCAAAAAGACGACGAAAAGGTCGAAAGAGACGATGAGGAAGAAGACCAAGACAAAGTCATATAAAACCCGGAAGAAAGAAAAAAATGGATAACAAAAAATAATGAAAAAGGTTAAGGATAAGAATATGTGAAAGTTGAAGAAAAAGAAGAAAACCAGAAAAATAGGAATAAGAAGTTGGAAAAATTAAAAACGAAGAAAAATAAGAGAACCGGAAGATGAAGAAAACGAAGTTGAAAAATAAGAAAACCGAAAGATGATGTAGACGAAGAGGCTGCTGGTAAACCGCTACTTATGCGACAAGAAACAAATTATTTTCGATGGAATGTCTTTGGATTTTCACTTTTCATGACTGTTTCGTTATTATATCTTCCTTTTTTTTTATTACATTTCCCTTCGTTTCAAGAGGAGGGTTCATGTTAGAACGGTCGGATAATATGTGTCTATGTTATCTATGTGCTTTTATTTCACAAGATTCTTTGAAACTGATCGTTTGTGTAAAGATAGCTAAGCCCATAAAAATGTGAAAATATACGTCCGAAAAATTCAAAACTTCCAAGAAATAATTAGAAGAAGGAAAATACAAGGAAGATGAAAAATCGAAATTTAAATAAAAGGAAGAAAAGAAACACAAAGAAGAGGTAGAAGATGTGGAAGAATAAGAAGCTGAAGAATATAAAGACGATAGAAGAAAACGGAGAGGATGAAGCAGAAGAAAAATCATAAGAATAAAACAAAGAAATTCAGAAGAAGAAAACGAAAAAAACCGAATGAACAAAAAAATAGGAAGTCAAAAAAAACGAAGACGATAAAGAAGAAGTAGGAGTTGAAAACGATGGAGGATAAGAAGGAAAAGACGAAAAATATGAAAAACTAAAAGATAAAAAAGAGGGAGACGAAAAAGACGAAGCCAATGAAGACAATGAAGAAAGAAAAATAGTCGGAGAAGATGAAGATGGTGAACAAAGAAGAATGAAATGACGAATTTGGAGAAGAAAAAAACTATCAGAAGAAGAAGTCGGAGAAGTTGGAGAAGAAAACCAATACATAGTAGACGAAGTGGAAGAAGAAAAATACGTGGAAGAAAAAAAAAAGAATAAGGAAAAGGAAGAAAACCAGAAGATGAATAATACAAAGTAGACGAAGGTGAAGATGAGAAAGAGACGAAGAAAAAGAGTTTGGATAAGACAAAGAAGACCAAGGAGGAATAAGAAGTAAAGAATGAAAAAGGCTAATAAAAATCAAAAAAGAAGAATAAGAAGAACTGAGAGAATACAAAGATGATGCAGAAGAAGTCAAAGAAGTAGGAAAATACGAGAAAGAAAAAAAAACCAAAAGAGGAAGAAAAAGAAGACACAACAGAATAGTAAGAAGAAGTAGAAGTCGAAGACGATGATAAAGATGAAAGAAAATGGTGAGGAATAAGAAAACCAATAGATGTATAAGAGGAAGAAGAAGAAGTAGAAGTCAAAGACAATGAAGAAGAAAGATGAGGAACTGACAAAAGATTTAAAATTGGAGAATGAAGAAGAAGATGAATAATAACCGGAAAAAGAATAAAAAACATACGAAGAAGAACAAAACCAAAAGATAAAGAATAGGAAGATCGAGTAGAACAAAGCATAAGAAGAAGAAGAAGACAAATCATAAGAGGGAAAGAAATAGAAGTTGAAGACGATGAAGAAGAGGAAAGAAAAGATGAGGAATAAGAAAATCAAAAGACAAATAAGAGGAAGAAGAAGAAGAAGCCGAAGACAGTGAAAAAGAAGAAGGAAAGGACGAGGAAGAAACAAATCCGAAAGTTGAATAGGAGGACGAAGTCGTGAAGAAGAAGAAGGAAAAGACGAGAGGGAGAAGACCGAAGAAAATAAAGATAAAAATCAGAATAAGAAAAATTAGGACAAGACGAAAATGTTGAAGAATAAGAAAGGGAAGAGGGATGATGAATTTGGAGAAGAAAAACCATATAGAATATTTGAGGAGTCACATTGAAAATCTTACGGTGATACTAATTAGATATTATCTCTGGACACCTCAGAAGATTATCAACTTGAAAGTGATAACAACATTAAGAAGAAAGAAGACGAGGGAAAACCGAAAGAAAAACAAGAAGAAGAAGTCGAAGAAGACAAAACGATAAAGAAGAAGAAGTAGAAGTCGAAGACGATGAAGAGGAAGAAGAAGAAGGAAAAGACGAGGAAGATGTAAAAAGGATAATGGGGAAGAAGAATAAGAAGTTGATGAAGAAGAATTCGAAAAATACGAGGACCAGACGTTAAATATGAGGAAGGAGACCGAAAGATGAAGATGGCAAATTCTGAGAATGTGAAGATGCGGAAGGAAGCTAAGAAAAATCAGAAGAATAAGGAACCATAGAAGACAAATGTAATGAATTAGGAGAAGTCGAAGAACAAGAAGAAGAAGATCGACGAATAAAAACTGGAAGAAAAAAGAAGAAGAGGAAGTCGAAGAAGACGAAGATTTTTAAAAAGAAGAAGCCCAAGACGCTGAAAAAAATATGGAAATTATGAAGAAGAAGAAAAGCCGAAAGATAAAGAAAAAGAAGAAGATAAAGCAGACGAAGTAAAAGACGACAAAAAACCTGAATAATATGATGCCGAGAAGGCGAAGATGATGAAAAAGAATAAGAAAGAAGAAGAGGAAGAAAAAGACGAAGAAAAACTGAAAGAAAGAAAAAAGAAAAAGAAGTCGGAGAAGATGGAGACGATGAAAAAGAGAACGAAGAATACTAATATGTTGAAGAAGAATAAGGAAAAGAGGAGAAAAAACCATATTTTAGGATTTTGTTTTTTTTATAAATATTATTAATCGGAGGTAACATAGATATGATAACATTTTATTTATATATGATAGTATAATGTAGTTGATATGATAATTATATTTTTGCTGTAATTTTGTTTTTAAATTTAGATATATAATTTAAATAAGTGGTTTCGTGCACGGAAGATACAAAGAAATAGTGGTTGAAATGATGAAGCTGTTTTGACGGCCAAAAAATGTGTGATTGATATGAAGAAGGAGAAGGAAGAGATGGCCAATATGCTTGAAGGTAAAGTAAGAGAACAAAAGAGGAGATGAGAAGTTGAAGGAGACAAGACTAAACATATCTATTGTGGAATATATATATATCTTTCATGAAGGAGAAAAAAAGAAGAACATACTAGAGATTCTCTCTCTCTCTCTCTCAGAGAGAGAGAGAGATAGATAGATAGAGTTAAAGCATTCAAGAACATGTAAGTGTAGTTTTTTTGGTAATAGTAGTTTTACTTCTTTTTAATATATATTATATTTTTTTAATACTTAAAATTACAGAGTGTTTAGAGAAACAAGCATTGCTCAAGGAGAGAATGGCAATGACCCACGAACCATATCTATGTATGAACAAAGAAATTTTAGAGATATCGAATTCGACAATACTGAACCGGCTCCAACCCCTGTTTGAAATGCTTGAGGAAAATTATAGAAGCTACAAAGAAACAATGGTTGAAACAATGAAGATGTTTTGGCGTCGAAAAAATGTGTGGTTGTTCTGAAGAAGGAGAAGGAAGAGATAGGGAAGATGTTTGAAGGTAAATTAAGAGAACAAAAGAGAGAAGGAGAAGTAGAAGGAGACAAGACTAAACCAATCTATTGTGAAATTTATCTTTCATGGTGGAGAATACGAGGAAGAAGAGCATGCTTGAGATTATCGAGGAAGAAGAGCATGCTTGAGATTATCGAGGAAGAACCAATGAAGATCTAAGTTAGGAATCTAAAGAGATAGAGAGAGAGAGTAATGGAAACCGAAAATGGAAGATTTTGATTCAAAGTTGAATATGGCGAGGAAGAAGACGAAGATGAGATAAAGAAACACGTAAGAATAAGAAATCAGAGAATATGAAGATGATGAAGAAGAGGGCGAAGAAAAGTCGGACAAAGAAAAAGCCGGAACAAGAAGAGGACGAAAAAAAACCGGAAGAAGAAAATGAAGACAAACCTTAAGAAAAAAAGAGGAAGAAGAAGCTAGAGAGTTAAAAACAATAAGGAAGAAGAGGAAGAAGTCGAAGACGAAGAAGAAAAATTAAAGAGAAAGAAGACGACGAAGAAGGAAAATGATGTAGAAGACGGAGAACAAAATGACGAAGGAAAACCGGAAGAATGAGAGAGTGAAAAAAATAGGAATTCATAGAAGCCAAATATGATGAAAAAGAAGAGGAAGAAGACAAAGACGAAGACTAAGATGATAAAGAAAAAGTCAGAAAAAACGAGGAAGATGACAAAGACAAAGAAAAAGAAAAACCATAAGTAGAATAAGAAGGCGGATGAGACCAATACGTTGAAGAAGAAGAAGGAGGAGAAAGTTAAAGAATTGGAGAAGAAGAAGGAGGAGAAAGTTAAAGAATTGGAGAAGAAGAAGGAGGAGAAAGTTAAAGAATTGGAGAAGAAGGAGTAGAAGAAGACGAAGGTGATGAAGAAGAAGAAGTACATGATATATTTTTATCTAATGGATGCTGAGTAAGTATACAATTCAAACTATTAGGTTTTGTGTTACGTCGAGGATGATGTATTGTATACGTAAACTTATCAAACTTATTTGATGAATTGTGCATGTAAAGATCATATGGTATTATGTCGTGCAAATGGGGATATTGCCAAAGATTTTAACGATCAGTGGAGTGTTATTCGAACATATGATATAATCTTTGTGTTAAGGTTTTGGTCGTTTGAGGAAGATGAAGGTTTATTTGGCACGTTATGTTGGTTTTACTGTTTGTATATTTAATTTTTTGGAACCAATATGCTTTACTAATGTATATTAATTTTTTTATATTTAAATATCAACAAAAATCCAAGAATTTTGGTTAGATCATTCCCTAGCTGTTCCCAATTTATGTTAGATCCTCAAATGAAAGAAGCTATTGATTTTCATTTACTGTTATACATCACGAATTTATTCGTATTTCTACCAAGGATTTATTTGCATTTCTGTTTCTTTTTACAGGTTTCTGTTGAAGACAGATCGTGGATCGGTTATTGATTAATAGTTAAAATGAATTATGTTTTTCCATTATGCATCAATTATATTACCCTATGTTTTACTATATATGTTTGACATTATTATAATTATGTTTAAATCTGTATGAACTCTGTTAGTTATGTTAGTAATTTGTCTGTTTTATTAAATTTATTATGACGTTTTCGTGGTTTAATGCAATGGACGATATATGACGTGTTTTTTTTTTGTCACGAATAATCCTTCATCAATAACCATCATCGTATCAAGAATAATACCTTTTTTTGTTATAGATAATGTTTTGGTTATTATTTGTATTATTCTGATTTAGTCTGTGTATGATTATGTGAATTGTTTATAATTATATTTTCGATTGAATGTTTAGATAGTTTAAATAAATATTTTCTACGAAATCACGCCCGCGCATGGCGCGGGCAGCCACCTAGTTTAATCAATTAAATAGAGATTACGTGTTATTTATAAATATTATAATTAATTAGAATATCCAAATCTAACAATAAAAATATTATGTAGATATTTTTTTTAAATATGTTTGGCAACGAATAGTTAAGAGAGGGAAAACGAAAGAGAAAGAGAGCGCGCAATTACAACAGCGAGTCTCGACTGAATATCTCCAGTGAGGAAGCGTGGAAGAGACGCGCCGCCATGAGTGATGGCAGGGAAGCGGAGAGATTTGACTACTCGCAAAGAGATTTGGAGAGTGCTATTTGACTACTCGCAAAGAGATTTGGAGAGTGCGTTCCAAAAGTGCTAGCTGCTCCAATGACAGTTCAACTAGCTGAGTGCTTTTGCTCCTTCTGGTTTCACGATTAGGCATATGATATATCATGGTTTTTACCCTGTTTAGACCATGATATAAGTCCTTTTATAGAGTCTTTTCTAGTGTTTTGTAGTGTTTTAGAGTCTTTTACAGGTTATAGCACGTGTGGAGCTTTATTGGAGATATTGGAGCATTCTGGAATATTCTGGAGCAAAGCAGAGATCCGTGTTGCTGAGTACCTGATTTCACGACGAGCATCGATTGATACCCATCGCAGCATGACAAGGATCGCGACTTATTGAAGAGTTGAAGAATTGCAGAATTGGCCCAGAAGACTCTGATAATTACAAGAAGACCCCAAGTCGTGATTTAGGTTATAAATAGGATTTTACAGCCACTTGTTTAGGCTATGCTTTATTTTTCTGTGTTTATTTTACTCTGGTTTTAGAGAGACAAGTCTGAATCTCCCTTCGTCCGAGATCAGATCTCTAAACCCTTTTTATTATTCTATTGATTATTTATTCAAACATGTTGTCTTCAATCTCCATGTCTGAGTAGATCACCTGTTAGGTTTAGGGTTTTCTCATAGAGATTTCTTTGAATGCTAGGTTGATTATCTGTTAGGATTCACCATTTGAATTAGTTCTTCACCTTAGGTTGTGTTCAAAGCTTGTTCTAGATTAGCTACCTAGAACATAGATCTTAGGATAATTGATTAGGCACGAGAGTGCGATTAATTACCTGATAGAACCTAGGTGAGAATATTAATTATTCGCAAAGAGATTTGGTTTAATTAATTTGTGAACATATCAAACCTGAACTTTAAAGCTGATTTAGAATTTAGGATTCGCAAAGAGATTTGAAATTCCTAGGATTTAGATTTAGATAGTTTTCGCAACGAGAGTTGGTTAATTATATCTTAGTGATTTGAGTTCTAGAACCGTGCTTAATCTGAATCATGTTAGTTAATTTAGCTGCATTCATTGATTTCTTGAGAAATACCCTGGGCCTATATTTCCTCCATTAATTTACAAACGATTTTACTTGCAATCTTGTTTTCAATTACATCTTCTGATTTAGCTTGTTTTGGATCTATATAATCTATTGTGTGATAACTGAGTTCTTGTGTTCGACCCCTGATTTACTGTAGCAACTGCTTTAGTACTATTTAGGGTATTAAATTGAGCATATCAGCATACACCTGAAAACAAGAGTCAAGCACGTAAGTAACCAAAAATATGATGAGTATCGACCGACACTGAGTGGTGTCGATCGATATCAACAAAAAGCAACGACGCGTATCGACCGACACTAGGTAGTATCGATCGATACCGACGAACTTAGTCGAAACCGACAGCTAAAATCTAATGGCGAAATTGAGTCCCCGGCAACGGCGTCAAATTTGATATGCTCAAATTAATACCCTAAAAAATACTAACGCAGTTGCTGCAGTAAAGTAGGGGTCAAACACAAGGACTCAGAGAAATCACACAATAGATTGTATAGTATCGAATCAAGCTAAGCATTTCAGATGAAACATAAAGCAATAAGCAGTAAACGAGTTGTAAATCGATGGGAGAGAGATAGGTTCAGGAATATTTCTCAGGAAATCAATGAATGCAAAATAAACTAACTAATCAGGGTTCAGGTTACGCACGGTTCTCGAACTCAAATCACTAAAGTATAATTAACCAACTATCGTTGCGAGAATTATCTAAATCTAAACTTCAGAATCCCAAATTTCTTTGCAAATTCCTAAGAATAAATCAGCCTTAATATCGAGTTTGATATGTTCACAAATCAACTAAACCAAATCTCTTTGCGAGTACTTAAATTGCTCACCCTAAGTTCTATCAGGTAATTAATCATGGCGGCGGGGATTAGGTAGCAAACACCATCAACACTCGCGTATCATACCTTGATTTGTATATGCAGATCTAAAAAAAAATATATATATATAATAAGAAATAAGTCTGGGGGAGATAAATAATACCAAAAAGTGTGAAAAAGGTGGTTCCTTGTCTTGATATTGTATGGGAAAGAATCTAGAAGGTTCTTGGTATTAATCACAGTGATGAAACTGGCAAGAATGGCTTAATTGAACGATGCTGTGAGATAATATGTGTAGTCTGGGAAGCTGTGAATGTCTACGGAGAAGTACATAGTGGTTAGATCAAAAAGCTGGTTAGGTGACATTTGGGTGCTTGGGAATTTGGTCATTGCAATGTTTCATGAACATGTGAGTCTCTACGTTTTCAAACCTCTTTCTCTGGTTTAGTCTATTATTTGCTTGAGGGCAAGCAAAGGATAAGTCTGGGGGAGTTGATATATCATGGTTTTTACCCCTTTTAGGCCATGATATAAGTCCGTTTTATAGAGTCTTTCTACTATTTCGTAGTGTTTTAGAGTCCTTTACAGGTTTTAGCACGTTTGAAGCATAATTGGAGATATTGGAGCTTTCTGGAGCATTCTGGAGCGAAGATGAAGTTCGTGTTGCTGAGTACCCGAATTTACGATCAGTGTCGATCGATACTGCCTAGTATCGGTCGATACTCACCACAGCAAGACACGAGCCGCGACTTATGAAGAGTTGAAGAATTGCAACTTGGTCCAGAAGACTTTAATATTTACAAGAAGCCCCAAAACGTGATTTAGGTTATTTATAGGGATTTTACAGCCACTTTGTTGGCTACGTTTTATTTTGCTTTGAATTGTGAGAGAGCTTTTGAAGGGAGACAAGTCTGAAACTCTGTTCGTCGAGAGACGATTTCGAACCCTTTTGTTACTCTTTCTTATTTTTATTGAGTATTTATTCAAACATGTTTATTGCTTCAATTTCCATGTCTGAGTAGATCTCTTGTTAGGTGTTGGGATTCATAAGGGATTTCTTTGAATGCTATGTTGATTAGTTGTTTAGGGTTCACAATATGAATTAGTTCTTCGCCTTAGGTTGTTCTCAAAGCTAATTCTGGATTGATCACCTAGAACTTAGATCTTAGGATAATTGATTAGGCACGACAGTGCGATTAATTACCTGATAGAACTTAGGTGAGCAATTTAACTACTCACAAAGAGATTTGGTTTAGTTGATTTGTGAACATATCAAACTCGATATTAAGGCTGATTTATTCTTATGAATTTGCAAAGAAATTTGGGATTCTGAAGTTTAGATTTAGATAATTCTCGCAACGACAGTTGGTTAATTATACTTTAGTGATTTGAGTTCGAGAACCGTGCGTAACCTGAACCCTGATTAGTTAGTTTATTTTGAATTCATTGATTTCCTGAGAAATATCCCTGAACCTATCTCTCTCCGATCGATTTACAACTCGTTTACTGCTTATTGCTTTTTGTTTCATCTGAACTGCTTAGCTTGATTCGATAATATACAATCTATTGTGTGATTTCTCTGAGTCCTTGTGTTCGACACCTACTTTACTGCAGCAACTGATTTAGTACTTTTTAGGGTATTAATTTGAGCATATCATATAAATGACTATTCTACGAATTAGTCATACCATTTCTAGTATTACTTGGTACAACTAGATTTCAGTATTACGAAGGATTTCTTACGATTGAGACTAGTATTATTTGGTACAACTAGATTTATAGTATTACTTGGTACAACTAAAGTTATTGTATTACTCGGTATAACTGAGTAGAATAAAATGATTAAAAAAAATATGGGTTGAAAAAAATAATATTAAAAAAAAAATTTCAAAAAAACAAAACACATTAAAAACACATGTGACGCGGTCAAAATGGACACCTGGCGCCGCCATTAAAAACACATGGCGTGAAAAACATTAAAATGAAGGGGAAAAAACAAAATTTAAAAAAATTCAAAATATTCAAAATATTTAACATAGTTATACTTCCTTGTTGTACAGTTGTTCTCGCTTCCAAACAGTTGTACTTTGGGGATATTTCACTTATATTAGTATTACCGTGAATAAAACTTTAATTTGTTGGTTGTACCAATAACATTTGGTACATCTCAATAATATTATTTAAGAAGACATTTTTTAAAATAAACTTTGTTTTGTAAGTTATTACATGAAATGTCATTACAAATAACAAAGAAATTATTTCTGATTTGATTTCTTAATTATTTTTAATACGATATATTTTAAAATAATAATTAATCCATATATATTCAAAAAACAAATCTATTCAAAATCTTGCTATATTTTTCACTATAATTTTTTTTATTTGAATATATATCGAAACAAAAATTGAAAAATATTTTACTAAATTTATAAAAAGTTAGACACAAATATTTTAGTTCACTGCAATTATTTATTTATTTATTTGAATATAATTTTTGAAAAATCTATTTTTTAAAAATCTATTTAGTTCACTGCAATTTTTTAACTATAATTTTTTATTTTTTTATTTTTTTATTTGAATATATATCAAAACAAAAATTGAAAAATATTTTACTAATTTTATAAGAAGTTAGACACAAATACTATTTTTAATACTATATATTTTAAAATAATAATTAATCCATATATATTCAAAGAAAAAAATCTATTCCAAATCTTGCTATATTTTTTAATATAATTTTTTATTTTTTTATTTGAATATATATCAAAACAAAAGTTGAAATATATTTTACTAATTTTATAAAAAGTTAGACACAAATATTTTAGTTCACTGCAAAACGGGTTAAATAAACAAATTATTACAAATTGATAGTTTTATCATTAAGCATTAGTTAGTCATATTGTAAAATTCAGATAAAATTAATTTTCTTAAATTTAAAAACAATGGTTTTTAAAAAAATTATCCCGTGCTATAATTAGCGCGGGTTAAGTCCTAGTTAAGTACATTTCCAATGTTTTCATGCAATAATATGTCTTAAAGCACATTTTCCGTATATTTGCATTATACGGTGGTTAAAATTAACAAAGTCATCATAAAAGTATAAGGTGTTTGATGGGAAAACAAGAATATGATAAAAAAATATTATCCAAAAAAAATCGTTAATAAATGTTATATCAATTTATTCAAATTCATGTTTACCATACATATACTTTTCTTATACAATACCTTATACTTTTAAGAAGACTTTGTGACTGTTATCCACGTTATGAGGCGATATCGTCAAGGAATGTGATATAACAAAATTTAACCCATACAGACTTTGAACATGTACTTAAGGTACCAAATGTTATCGGTACAACCAACAAATTTAACTTTAATTCACGGTAATATTAATATAAGTAAAATATTCCCAAAGTACAACTGTTTGGAAGCGAGAAGAACTATACAACTAGATTGTATTACTAGGGACAACTGTGTGAAAAATTCATGACAACTGCATTACTAGGGACAACTGTGTCCCGACTCTCTTTTTATTATTATAATTGCCAGTGACGGTAGGGTCCACCACATGTGGTTCAGTTTTTTTTTTAATTAATTAAGTAATTGTATTTCTTTTTTAATTCAAAAATATATTAAATTATATTTTATTAAGGGTAAAATGGGGTTTTCATACAGAATGAAAAAAGAAAGTATGTAGAATAAATGAGAGTATGGTAGAATAAGTTTAAACTCAAAAGAGTATTTTAGCAATAAGTCCTATAAAAAGTGTATCCGTTTTAAAAGTATAGACTAGATTATAACCCGTGCGCCCGCACGGGAAATTTTTATTTATTTGGTTTATGAAATTTTGTAATATATATTGTCTTTATTGTGTTTAGTATAATTGGTGTTGTGGACGAACGAGTTGTAATATGAGACAGGTTTATTTTGGGTTAAACAATACTTTGTTTTTGTAGATATAATTTTCGTAATATGAAACACAACAATGCCCGTTGATGTAAAAAATCCTTTGTGGATTTAGTTTTCGTAAATTGTTTACTTATTGTAACGGGTTTAGATGTTATCTTGCAAATTGTAACGGGTTTAAAGGTTTTCAAGCAGGAGTTTCAAAACCGATTGTTTTTTGTTTTTTGGGTTTGGTCTTGAAAAAACAAAATAGATTACCCAAACTTTCAATATTTTAGTTTCTTATTAAATCTCTAGATCCGTAATCTTGTGAATGGAGATAGAAATCTTACCAAAATAAAGAAACAAACAAAAAAACAGGAACGATTTCAAATGTAGTCTTGAATAACAGAATCCAGAGCAATCGTATGAATTGAAACCAAGCTCTCATCCGTAATCCTCTCAATGAAACTTTGTTTTAAAAAGTTTTCCTGCAATGAAGACCAGAATATTCATTTGTTCTGGTTATAAATTTTACGGATGCATATGTAAAAGATAATAATAAACAGTCAAGAGTTTTACCATGTAAAACTTGATTTCTTCATCTGCTTCATTTGAACTAAAGGTTTTGAAACACCTGCTTGAAAACCACATTCATAGTTTTCTTCTCTGGCTTCCCATCTTTGTCTACAATTAAAATTTTCAATCCCTTTTTAGACGTGACCCTGGATATAGCCACATAGAGATGTCCGTGTGAAAACACATGCCTTGGTAAAAAGATCCCAACTTTAGACAGTGATTGCCCTTGACTCTTGTTGATTGTTATCGCAAAAGCAACAGAAAGTGGCAACTGTCTTCTTCGCATTTTGAAAGGTAGTCTTGTATCAGATGGTGTAATCAACAATCTAGGAATGTGCACTTTAACTCCAACCTTATCTCCGGTAATAAATGTAGCTTCAACCATGAAATCCGTCATCTGTGTAATTTGAAGTCTAGTACCATTCATTAAGCCTCCTTTAGGATCAATATTTCTTAACAACATCACATGACAACCAATCTTCAATCGTAATCTGTGATTAGGTAATCCAGAGGCCTTGATAGTGTTAAAAAAATCTGGACTGAGAGCTTCATCATTAACAGAGCTTTGATCAGAAGGATCTATCGAATCAGAATTGAGATATATTCTTTCCTCACCTGATGACAGAAAATTCAATATACTTCATGTTAAACGTGCAGAAGCAAATTTAAAACAGTAAAAGATAATGAAGAAAAGCTGTTTTCCAACCTTTGAGTTTATCCAGCATATGTTCATTTATAGTATTCACATCTTCGTTCGTAGGACATAGAATTGCTCTTTCTTGGAAAAACTTTGGTTCCTTATCCTCTTGTAAAGAAGCCGTATCTCCATAAACATATTTGCTAATTTCTTCGATTGGATCAACGGCGTCAGTAATCAGAAACTCTTTGGGAATATCTATTAGAGCACCACCATCATTAGGTTCTGCAATTTTCCCATCTCCAACGTCTAATATCCATTCCGAGAAATCTTTAAGATCCTTTGTCTCCTGTACAGTCAAATTGCTGGAAAGTAGTCGCATGTTCAAAGTGAGTTTCAACACTTTGCAATGATCCCATAGATATGATGAATTTAGAGAAGCCATAACAATGTCAGCCCTAGAACCTCCATTTATTACATGAAGAACCTGTCTGAAATCACCTCCAAAAACAACAACTTTTCCAGCAAAAGGTTTTTTTTTCGGATTCCCAATAATATCAGTTAGACTTCTGTCTAAAGACTCGAAACAATGCTTGTTCATCATTGGTGCCTCATCCCATATGATAAGATTTGCAGCCTTCACTAACTCAGAACGATTTGTTCCATGTTTCATATTACAAAAAGAATTGTCATCTGGATTTATAGGGATTCGAAACCTGGAATGTGCTGTCCTGCCACCTTGTAACAATAGAGAAGCAATACCGCTAGAGGCAACATTAAGCACAATAACTCACTACAAGAAAACACAGTTTTTGTGACCACTTTTTGAGGCTCTTTTTTTTGTCACAAAAATGTGGGACGAAAGTGTGACTAATTTGCGACTACTCGTAATGCAGTGGCAAAACAGTCGCAAATTAATGACGAAACAGAGGAGTCACAAAAGAGTCCTAAATTTGTGTGACTGATTTGTAGTCTGGCTTTGTAGTTGCAAAAGTAGTCCCAAATTTGTGAATGATTTGCTTCGATTTTCCCACTCCAGTCGATTTTTTAAAGCAATTAACAACGAAACATAGTAGTCACAAAAGGGTCGCAAATTTCTGACTGATTTGTAGTCTTACGTTGTAATTGCAAAAGTAATCACACATTTGTGACTGATTTGCTTCGGTTTTGCCACTCCAGTCGATTTTTTAAAAGAAATTCATCAATATATAATTGTAATATGTTAATTTAGACGTTTTTATATATATATGAACTATTATATAGACTGAATCATTATATTAGAGAAAAAAACTTGTAAATTTCAATATTCTAAACTTATGTTTGTTTCTACTCATAACACGTCTAAGTAGTCACAAAAGGGTCTCAAATTTGCGACCGTTTAGCAACTCTACTCGATTTGTTTTAATAGTAGTCACAAAAGGGTCCCAAATTTGCGACATTTTAGCAACTCCACTCGATTTTTTTTATAGTAGTCACAAAAGAGTCACAAATTTGCGACCGTTTAGCAACTCCAATTTTTTTTAAAAAGAAAATCAACAAAATATAATTGTAAATATGATAATCCATACGTGTTTACATTGATTTCAACTAATATATACACTGAATCTTCATAAAAGTGAAAAAATAATAATTTCAAATATTTTAAACTTATGTTTGTATCTTCTCTACACATGCAGTAAGTGTTACATGTTATTCACATGAAATGATTTTGAAATATTTATATATTTCATAATTTAGTTACAATATGTTAGTTTACAATTTAAAAAGAGATTTCTACTTTAGAATTATAATAAGAAATATTGTAAAATCATATTCAAACTTTCATGACTCTTAAAGTTTAGGGTTTAGGATATATATTTGTGACTTACCAAATAAAGTCACAAAACAGTCACAAATTGTGACTACTTTGCGACCATTTGCGTAGAACAAAACAGTCATATGAATCACCATTTAGTCGCAAAATTTGCCTCCAAATATTTGGCCAAAATTTTCAGACCACCGCTCAAATTTTGTTTGAGACTTTCAGTCTATTTTTTTATAATTATATCCGCTCAAATACTTCTTGTTTCTCGATCGGATTATCACCTCCTATACCACTATGAGGAAAAAAAAACCATCACTACCCTAACTCAATCTCAATACCACTCTCATTTTTAATGAGTAAGTAAAATGACAAATTTGCCCTATCCAAACCCAGCCAAATACCCTACCCAAGTTTGATCCAAACCCAGCCAAATTCGGTTTGATCAAAAGAAGAAAAAACAAAAAAACAGAAAATTCGACGTGGGAGGAATCCAGCTCCAACGTCGGCGCCGTCGCGTCTCCGGCCAGCAGTCATTACCTCCGTCGCGAGTCCGTCGATCTCCAGCGAGGTTTGTGCTTCTCTGTCGATCTCTATTGAGCTCCGTTGAACTCCCATTGAGCTTCATTGCATTGGAGATTTGAGATTCAATTGATGTGTTTGCACATTGTTGTTTATCAATGATTCTGGGTCGATTGGGACTTTAAGTTGAGTAGAAATGCATTTTAGAGGTAGAGTCGTTGTGGATTGTATGCGGATTGGAACCCGAAATCGAATAAATTTGTGTTCCTGCGCGAGGAGAACTAGGGACAACTAGGTATCACTGTGAATAATCATATTAATTAAAAATGGTGGTATAACTGAGGACAACTTCGTAATACTGTGGACAACTAGTGTAAAACTGGGTACAACTATAAGTATATATTGAGTTGTTTGGTGTTGTTTTCGCAGGATAGAATGAGCAACAGCGTCTGCATATATTATAAATGTCAGGGGCGCATTTATAGTGTAGTGTTGAAAGAGGAGATAACTTTGGAGAAGGCAGAAAGTAGGCTATACAAGAAGCATGCGTTAGATGAAAGTAATGTTAGATTGGAATTGAGTTACTTTCCTATGGTGGTTGGATGTGAAGAACATTTGAGTATTGATGATGATGAATATCTTGCTGGTTATGTAATGACTGTTGATAAAGAGAACCGTATACCTGTTTTGAATGTGGATGTCATGACTAGACCAGAGTTGCCCTCGCAACAGTCGATAGCGGGGAAAAGCTCGGATGGTATGAACTATGACCATAGAAGTGATGATGAAATAGGACCTAATGCCTTGACGTTGTACGTAGACAATGGACAAGCAAATGAAGAAGAGGAGGTGAGAGAGGATGATGATGATGTATTGGAGGATAACAGTATGAATACATCGGGTATGCGTGATGAATATTATGAGGAACCACCCGTTGTTGAAGGTAGTCAGTTTGTAGCTCCATGGGAAGACGGTTTTGGTGTGAGTGTGCGTCAAGAATTCTGAGATAAGAAGGCGTTTATAGAGTTGGTCCAGAAATTGTCATTTTTTAACTCTTTTGATTATGTTATAAAACATTCTGATAGAACGCGGTGGGTGGTTAAATGTTCTATACAAAGATGTAGTACCCAAGATTTTATTTGGAGATAAGAACTTGTGATATTTGTTAGCTTTTGTTCTGTAAAACAACTCAGTACAACTGGTATTTCATTAGGTAAAACTACTTATGTCCTGAAAATTGATTATGTTCTGTTAGAAACAACTAGGTATAACTCGGTATCATTATACTTTATCTACAAGGTGCACGTAATTATTCAACCGGCTTGTTTGGTTTATAGAGGTGGCTTACAAATGTTAAAACACGGTGCAACGTACTGCGGAGGCAAAATATAACTACTTCAAACTCTGTTATAACTACTATAACTACTTCAAACTTTTGCCAATAGTACGTCGAATGTGGATAATTTTTGTATGCATAAAATATTTGAAATGATATTTGGTGTCGAATAAAATGTTATAACATCAAGAGAGTAGCATTAAAAAGGGAAAATATTAGATTCCCATCTTTTTATGAGTTGTTGTGGAAACAGTTACACAACATTGTCCTTGTAGTTTTAAAAGCATTTACATAGTCATAGTCAGTTTAGGAAGACCTACTAACCTAAATACTGATTTGACGCAAATGACTGTATAAAACAATCAGAACTATATGTCTAAGCACTTATCTATTCTGTAAAACTAGTAAAACATATCTTAAGGACAAGTAATAATAAATAAACATAAAACCATCAAAAGTACAACTATGACCCAAACTCGTAATACTAATATCCTCTGGACAACTATGATCAAATATTTAGAGGGAAATTCGAAAGTTGAAATTTCAAAAATTTCAAAGAAAAAATCCAAATTTTCACTTTTTTTTGCCAAGGTTTCAACTTTGACCAATGTTTTTGCCAAGGTTTCTTTTGTCTCCAAAAATTGAAATCGCAACTCTCTCTCTCCCTCTCTCTCTCTCCCTCTCTCTCTCTCTTCTCTCTTTCTTCTCTCTCTCTCCTTTTCTCTTCCTTCCTTCACGAAATCTGAAATCGAAATGGGAAGTAGCTATCACCACACAGACAACTTCTGCGTTGAACCATACGAGGAGGAGAGGAGGCGCAGTAAGGAGATGAAGCGGATGAAGGAGCATTTCGACATGCTTGGCTTCATCGCCGACGCCCAATATGGGATTCCAACGAAATGCCCCTGTGGTGGACAAATCAAGCAAGATGTCTCCACACAGCCAAAGTTTCGGAATGATTTCGACACTTTACCGGGCAGTAGGTACTTCACCTGCAACGAATTTAAGGTAAAATTTCATTTCTAGGTTTTTTCTGAGGAATACTAGTTAAACTAGGTAAAACTATTTGAATGTTCTTCGACGGATAACTAGTAAAACTAGGTAAAACTATTTGAATGTTCATTGCTAGGATGATGGACTCCACTTTCGCCAGCCGTGGGTTTTTGGTGTCGAGCAAGAGATTTCGAAGCTAATTCGGAAGGTTGAAGAGCAGAGCGAGAAGATTGAAGAAATGCAAAAAAAGATTAAAGAAATGCAAAATGAGATTTAATTAGTTGTTTAAGACCTATTATCTAAAATGTTGTATAAGACATATTATGTAATCCCAAAACTTCCTTTCTATTTTGTATAAGACATATTATGTTTGCTCAGCTAATCTTATCAATGGCTTTGTTTATGAGAATCTTGTTTTACCAAGTATTACGAAGTATTACCAACATAGTATTACCAAGCATTACCAACATAGTATTACCAAGCATTACCAACATAGTTTTACCAAGTATTACCAACATAGTTTTACCAATATCAACATAAGATCACTACAAGAAAAAACAGTTTTTGTGACTATTTTTTGCGACTACTTTTTTTAGTCACAAAAAAAGGGGACGATATTGTGACTGTTTTGCGACTACTCATAATGCAGAGGCATAATGGTCACAAATTACCGACTAAAAAAAGTAGTCATATAACAGTCGCTTATTTGCGACTGTTTAAAGACTTGCAAAAGTAGTCCTAAATTTGTGACTGATTTGCTTCGGTTTAGCAACTCCACTCGATTTTTTTTAAATAAACATCAAATAATATACAAAAAAATTCTAAACCCTAAATTCTAAACCCTAAACCATCAAATAATATACAAAAAAATCAAATAAATAAACATCAAATAATATACAAAAAAATTATACACTTACAATTTTTAAAATATAATCATTTATAAATCCTAAATTATAAACCCTAAACCTCTAACCCTTAATCATAAAATCTAAATTTTAAATTGACCCAAAATCATTGTAAATTGATATTCAAACCTTATATGTTCTTAAAGTTTATGGTTCAAGGTAACATGTATACTAATTTGTAAACCCATTTTTTGTGACTAATTTGCGACTAATTTTAAATAGTAGTCACAAAATAGTCCCAAATTTGGGACTAATTTGCAACTCCACTTGATTTTTTTTATAGAAATCAATAAATTCTAAAATCAAACCACAAACCCTTAACCCTAAACCCTTAATCATAAACTTGATCTAAATCTTACACATAAACATCAAATAATATACAAAAATTCAAAACTTACAATTTTTAAAAATATGATCATTTATAATCCCTTTTATAAATCATAAATTCTAAACCCTAAACAATCAAATAATATACAAAAAATATCAAATAAATAAACATCAAATAATATACAAAAAAATTCAACACTTACAATTTTTTAAAATATAATCATTTTATAAATCCTAAATTCTAAACCCTAGACCTCTAACCCTTAATCATAAATTTTAAATCTTAAATTGTAAAATATATTTGTGAATAGCTATATACCTAGAATCATTGTAAAGTGATATTCAAACCTTATAGATTCTTAAAGTTTAGGGTTTAGGGTAACATGTACACTAATTTGTAAACTCAGTTTTTGTGATTAATTTGTGACTAATTTGCGACTAATTTTTAATAGTAGTCACAAAATAGTCCCAAATTTGGGACTAATTTGCAACTCCTCTCGATTTTTTTTAGAAATCAATAAATTCTAAACCCAAACCACAAACCCTTAACCCTAAATCTCTAACCCTTAATCATAAACTTGATCTAAATATTAAATTGTAAACTAAATCTTACACATAAACATCAAATAATATACAAAAAATTCAACACTTACAAATTATTTAAATATAATCATTTTATAAATCCTAAATTCTAAACCCTAAACCTCTAACCCTTAATCATAAACTCTAAATCTTAAATTGTAAACTAGATCTTACACATAAACATCAAATAATATACAAAAATATAACACTTACAAAAATTTCAATCTAATCATAACATGTATTAGTGTTACATGTGTTTTAATAAGGAATGATTTTGAAAAATAGAAATTCTCTCAAAATTTATTTATTTTTAAGTTTTAACATATTTTTGAAGATCTATATACACATAATCAATGTAAAGTGATATTCAAACCTTAAGGGTTCTTAAAGTTTAGGGTTTAGGGTAAAGATTTTTGATTATACTCATAACATGTATAAGTAGTCATAAAATAGTCCCAAATTTGGGACTAATTTGCAACTCTAGTCGATTTTTTTTAATAGTAGTCACAAAATAGTCTCAAATTTACGACTAATTTGCGACAAAATGATAAAAAAATATGAAAACTTCTCATTGGTTAGTTCTTTGTGACGAGGATTGAGATCTTCCACCGTTGATTGGTTTAATCCAACGGTGGAGGATCTATTTTTTTTTAATGGTTTATCTTATCTCTCTCATCTTATGCGCTGTAACATTTTTTTTTTTAATTCTTTTCTCTCTGTATCTTCTTCTTCTTCGATCTAACGCTTTTTTTTTTTCAGGTACACGATAACCATGACCCAAGATCCATGAGAAGACCCAAGATCCGACGCCCCACGTTTCTCCCCGATCTAAAACCTTGCCCCACCACTGTCGCCGCCTTGGAAAAACGGAAATCGGAATTTACGGAGGAGGAGTCGTGATGGTAGTGAGATCCCGTAGACGAGGAACTCCGAAGATGGGCAGGAACAAGGAGGAACAAGATCCCGCCTTGGCTGCTCGTATCTCCGCCGCCCAAATCGTAGATCTTAGGCGCCATTCGTCGGAGATGAAGATGCAGGCGGAGGTGCTCGCGAGTCAGGCTGAGCCGGAGAGAGGAGCAGCTCGCCGGAGAGAGAAGAAGTCACAGAAGAGACCGACGGCGGGAGAGAGAAGAAGTCGGAGAAAAGACCTACGGCCATTCAGAAGCCGGAGAGAGGAGCAGATCTGTTTTTGTTTTGTTTTGTTTTTTTTTTAATTTTTGTAATTAATTAATTAATTTAATTAATAAACATATATTTTTTCAATTTTTGTTTTTGTTTTTTTTTTAAATTTTTTTTTTAACAAGTAGTCACAAAATTAGTCTCTAATTTATGACTGATATTAGAGTCACATATTAGTCGCAAAATAGCGACTGTTTTGTGACTACTGTATTTAGCGACCAAATATTTGCGACTAAATTTTTTAGTCCCAAAATAGTCGCAAATGAGTCATTTGCGACTATTTTGGGACTATTTTGGTAGTCGCAAAAACTGTGTTTTCTTGTAGTGGATCTACAAACCACCACAAACGTTTAAACCAACATAGTTTTACGAATATCAACATAAGATCTATCTACAAACCACCACAAAAGTTTAAACCAACACCAAGTTCTATGTCCAACAAATAACCGAGAAATAAGTTCAACAAACAACCAAAAGGGAGAGAAACAACCAACATCTATCCATTCCTCGCTCTCTACTCTTCCATAGATGCTTCCACCACAGCCAATCTTGCATCAAATCCATTCACCTTCACCTGAATCTCTTTTATGCTCTTCAAGATCTCGGCCAATTCGGTTGGAGGTGTTTGCACCAGTGGAGCCTCTACTCGTTCCATCTCCTTATCCTTTTTGGCACGCGCAGCAACGTCTTGATCAAACAGGTCTTCAAAGAAGATAGTGTAACCTTTGGCTAGACGCTTGGTCCAACTATCAACCACGAGATCATCTTCATCACGATCGTCGTCTTCCTCTAAGATTTGAGCCAATAGATCTCGGCTGTTCGCAACACGAGCATCCACATGCCCTGAACCTTGTGGTTATGGTCCTTAGGCATGTGGAACAAGTGTTTGAACTGAGGATGCGAGACAAACCATTCCCTCTCAGCATCGGTCAGGGACGGGTTCAGGCCGTCAAGCGTTTTGAACACGTCTTTGAGATAGCACCGTGTCCGTACCTTCACAGGATGCTGATAGCTGCTAGTAGGGAGGTACAAACTCTTTGGTTTTAGTACCATGAACCTCTGCTCAATCTGCAAAATAACAATCAACTTCACTCAGTTATACAAGAATTATGCCATACAGTTTTACCAAGTTTTCCAAAGTTATACTAATATAGTTTTACTAAGTATTCCTCAGTTATCCAATTCAGGAATAAACAAAAAAACCAAGATGGGTCGGGTGTAATCGGGTCAAACCCGCATCTCTTGGATCAAATCGGGTCAAACCAGGTAGAAAGTGTAAATATTATGATTTTGGTTTGGTTTTTTTATAACTTACTCATTTTTCTATTTAAAAATAATTTTAAATTAACTTACAGATATAACAGGGAGATTTGAGAAGAACATCTCACGAGAGTGGTATCCGAGACGAAGCCACTCAGAGAAAACCCTTATGAGAACCCTGAGCCTAAAGTGGATCTACTCAGACATGGAGATTGAAAGCAACATGATTGAATAGATCATCAAAGAAATCAATAAAAACAGGAGTTCAGAGTTGTCTCTCCCAAAAACCAAAGTAGAATCAAAGTAGAATAAAGCATAGTCTAAACAGGTGGCTGAAAACCTAATTTATAAGCTAAATCACGTTTTGGGGCTTCTTGTAAATAATAAAGTCTTCTGGGGTAATTCTGCAATTCTTTAACTCTTGGAAAAGTCGCGGGTCGTGTCTGCTGCGATGGGTGTCGATCGATACCAAGGAGGTATCGATCGATGCTTGACGTGAAATCGGGTACTCAGCAACACGATCTTCAGCTTTGCTCCAAAATACTCCAGAAAGCTCCAATATCTCCAATTATGCTCCAAACGTGCTAAAACCTGTAAAAGACTCTAAATCAATACAAAATAGTATAAAGACTCTATAAAACGGACTTATATCATGGCCTAAAAAGGGTAAAAACCATGATATATCAGTAACGAGGTGAGCTTAGTCGTAGAAGGACAATGTCTTACGACAAGTCTTCTTCGATCTCCTTTTGGTTTCCACGTCATGTGAATCATCGCTCCATAGTGAGTCGGGATCGTGGTCTTTTGCATTGAAGTGACCTTCCCTCTTGGGAGTGAGAGGGACAGCGGTGTAGAATTCATCTTTGTTGACATTAGCAAAGGACACACGTCGATTTGGCCAATCCATGATGGCTCTAATGGTTGAAAAAAACGGTCATCCTAAGATCACCGGTGTTGAATCAACTTTCGTCGTCTTGACAATGTAGAAATCGACGGGCGCTATGCAATCTCCAATCCTTATTGGCATATCATATGCGATTCCCTTTGGTGTGACGCACGCCTCATCAGCCATGTTGAGCTTCGTTCGGGTATGGTGTACGTGCTTGAGACCGATATGCTTGGCGGTCGATTTTGACATGATGCTTAGGCAAGCTCCGGAATCACAAAGAACGTTCTTAAACTCAAATCCACATATGTTGCAAGTGATTAGAAACTGACCTCCCTCTTCAATCTTATGGAGACTCCTAACGGGTTTTCCCTTCATAGCATTCATGAAAAAATCTTATATCTCCTTGACGGATTCTTTGCTTTCACAAAAGAAGTGACCAATCATATGATCCATGCAAGCTCTAGCAAAAGTAGTACCTCTAAGTAGATTACGAACCACGTTGTTGAATTCTTTCAACTTCTCTCGGCTTATCTTGTTCGAGTACTCTTGGTACTCCTCGGGACGGTAGATTCGGATTGCGTGAGAAGCGACATAAGGCGTTAATGGGTGTGTCACCCTTTTGAAGTAAGTGTGAATGTCCTTCTTGCTCTCTATCCTGTAACGGAAGAATTCTTGTAGACAACCTCCTTCCCAAATTTCTTCGAAGGAGATATGCATCGGGATTGACCTCACGAAGTAGTTGAAATCAATCAATCACTCTCGGGCGATGTTCTGCGTTTGTAGATTTATTTAAAAGAAGATGAATATGGATGGTAAGAAAAGAAAAAGAATTAAACGTTGAAATATACCTGGTATAGGAGTGATCGTGGGGGAAAAATGAAGAAGCGTGGATGGTTTGATATTCCAGTTAATACTATAAATCTTCTTGTGTCTCTCCAGGAGAGGATACATCGGCTTTTTTATTCATTCTAAAGCTAACACCTCAATTAAATCCTAAAACCAATCAAATTAAGACAATTAATACACCTCACACTAATATTTGCCATATCAGTTTTGTTTGACACATACATTAACTCCACAGCAAGACTCGGGTTTCTGCCAACGAACAACTTGAACTCACCAGAATTAGCAATCAAACTTATATTCTTTGCAAGAAAAAACGAAGGCAGCATCATAGAGGCCTTTGTCCAAAGGAATCAAAGAGAACCCGAGAAGGCCATGAGCATTTGAGGATAATCAATATGTTGTTTAAGCCTGTTTCTATACATGTGTCACGTAGTTGCGGGATCTCATAAAATAATCAGATTTATAGAGATATTGTTAAGAGTAATTGATAGATTGCTATATATCTGGTTAGTTTAGTAGATACACTTGTCATTATCTCTGAAGTAAAAAAAAAAACTTGTGTTCATCTTTAGTGAGATGAATAAAAATACATTTACGCCTCTTCAATCTTAAGGTGCTGATGGAGAACAGACGGAAATAGGGCTTGCGATTGATTTGGATATAGTTTGTTATGTTATTTGGGGTTCATAGTAGATGTGGACTTTAGATGTCATGACTGCCTTGCGCCGTACGTCGACTTGCCATTGCTCTTCGTAATTATAAACCCATGTTATGGAGTATAAGAGAATCATAAGTTATGATTAATAATTAAGAGAAGGCTTTTCTTTTGGGCTACAGGCTGAGATACAAAAAAGATTAATGTGCTATAAAGTTGAAGCTGTGTGATTGTAAAGAGGATGGTGAGAATGACGACAAATATCAAAAGAGTTTTTTTTGTTGTGAGGAGAGTTTGTGAATGATTTGGATTGATGCTTGATTTGTAAAATTTGAATTTATATGATTAATAATTTGAATTTGAGTTTGTGAAGTTGCAGCTATATCAGCATTTGCTGTTTGTTTATGAATTATATTATAACGCTAAATCCTAAATCTAACCGATGTTGGCGAAGTAATTGTCATTGATTTCGACAATTAATTTTAGCTCATTCTGGTTTTTGGAAATCATTAGTTTTGTGATTTTTTTAATATGTGTTCTCTACTAAATTAGAAGCTGGTAGAAGAATTTTGATTAAATATTCGTAAAATTCATTTTGCAAATGCTATTGTTTTAGGATCCTTATAGCTTGGTCGAGAACTAAAGTTCCATTATGGTGAAGTTAACAAAGATCCATACAAATTAAATGTTAACCATATTCTATAAAAAAAATTAATGGTCTGAGTTCTCAAAATCTTTTTCATCTTCAAATTTGGTTTTGTAATAGAAGAAAAATATATACACTTGCCTCATAAGATTAATTGATTGTGGTGAAACAACGGACACAATACTAAAAATTTAGCTGAGCTCAGCTCCAATTTTGTTTTGTAAGCGTCACTTATATAAGCTGCTTTCTTTTTTTTAGAATTACAATTGATTCCAACATAACTTAATTATGTTTGAACATAGCAAAAACATGTCTATACCTAATGTTGATGTGGCTATTACTACCAATTATTGTTTAATAGAGTGCTGGAGAATTCTCATCTAGATGAATATGGACTACATGAGGGTGGGAGATATATCAGAGAAAGCAAAATGATCTATGATTATTGTTTCTCACATACTTATGGATGGGAATATGTCTTTGGTTCAATATGGTTATATTTTTTTTCTTAATTTTTGTTCTATTTTTGTAAGTCTTTCTATCATTTTTAATTTCATTGATTATATAATATTAATCATTTTACAAATAAATTTATAAAACCACCAGATAAATTGAAACTATAATGATTCTTTAGCATGCTTAGTGATGTGATATTCTCGATCTATGGTTATCTTGGTTAGCAAAGCGTGCTCGAGTTACCGGATACGAGAGGACATAAACCAAGTTTAAATATACATTTATTTTTACATTGTGTGTACATCTCATGTAAAAGAGTATCAAAGATTTCATGATTTAATTAAAATTAATAAAAACAATTTTCCCGCGGCGTAGCGCGGGTATTTACCTAGTGCAAATCAATGTTGTTTGAAAAAAAAACGTAAATTGGAATGAAGTTACAAATGTGAATAGAAATCGTATAGTCCACGTGGATATGATGACGCCTTGATTTAATAAAAGTTCCGGTTTAGTTTTAAAAGTATTGATTTTGATTTAAGGTATTATTTGTTTATATAAGAGGGACAAGGAAGTAAGTTATATCGCTAGAAAAAAATAGAAGATGAGCCTGACATCTTCGGCGTCATCTGGTCTCCACTGGAGAAGAAGTGCTGGAATCCCAAGTAGTTGTTGATGTGGACAGAGAATTGTCATGTATGTTTCGAAAACAGAGGAAAACCCGGGTAGACCGTTTTTCAGAAGCTCAATCGCGGCAAAGGTCCAAATATGTTAGAAAATTGTCTGTCTGATGAAAATTTAGATGGATAATTTGATGTGACTAGCTTAAAATTCTGTATAGCGGAGAAATGAAAACTACATATTCAAATGGATTGATGATGTAGATTCTATCTACATTAATCTTCATTACAAGATCATTTCCAAGACCGTTCTAGTTCGTGTTTGATCCATATATGATTCAATGTTTGGTAATTATATGAACAAGAAGGAGAAGAATGCTACTAACCAATATCCGTAGCCATGATTCGGATTCTGAAATCTGTAGATGTTTTCTTCCCTTAACCTTTGCGTATATCGGATCCTTGATGGAGAGGATCCCAGAACTTGTTCTTCCCTTTATGAATTGATTTCTTTTATGTTGTGTTAAAGGATGTTAGGAAAAACTTACTTCAAACAATGTCTCCATCCCCTACATATATATGGACGAAAATGGGGATGGAAAGACACCAAATTGTACCATTTAATTTAATCACAACCTTTTATTCATAACTATATGTATGTGTATAATTAAATCACAACTTATACACATACACATTAAGAACATAAATACATATGTGGTAAGGGAAGATGGTTATCTTACACACCCATTCTAATACTCATAAATCGAGACCGAACCATCACGGTTTCGTCATACATGTATTAGAACTATAACTTAAATGTTGACTTGACCATATTGTTAAACCGGATACACATCGGCCACACATTAATACGAGTGTATTAATACCGAAGTATTCTTACAGATGAAGCATTGATTGAGGAGTCGAAGAAGATAGAGGAGCATCATATGGTAGTTGCTGTGGATATAAGAGAATTGAGGAAAGCAGTTGTCGATATTGAAGGGACAGTGTTCGAGAAAATGGAACATGAGATGAGGAGAAGGCTTAACGAAAGAATGAGAAAAGAGGGGATGAATGCAGGGAAGAAATCATCTGTAGCTATGATATTTGTGGGAACGTTGTTGGGTGTTGTAGTGATTTCAGACTTTAGTTCTTCCCTAGAACTGGTCTATTTCATTATTAGTGTTGATAATGCTATGTTGTTTGTTTGTGTTTGTAGGAAACATAGTAAATGAGACGACACAGAGATTACAAGTTCCCAAAGCCAAATCCGGCCAAGGTACGTCTTGGAGAGCTTAATGCCAGCTCTCAAGGCTTTCACTAGAAGGTAATTTAGTGTACAAGATACCAGAGGTATGATCTAAAGCTACAACCAAGAATATCAAGGAGATTAAGAAGAAGAAGATGAGTATCCTCTTAAACCCTATTCTCTGCTCTTAGATCCTTCTCCTACGCTCTGCTTGTCACACTCTGATTTCTTTCTAGATCCTTCTATGACGTCTCTTTTAACCAGTGCAGGTCCAGCTCAGCTTATCCCCAAGCTCACACAGATTACCTTGCCTAAGAACCTTCTTTGACCAGAGGAATACTCTGCACTTGGACACTATTCCAGATGATACCGTTTATGCTTACTTCAATTGCAGTTGGACTTTACCAGAGTTACTTAGGCCCAACAACTTGAAGCAACCCATAACCTGAATGTAGATTGACCACTCACATTCTCCACCTCTATCTTCATTCAGACAGAACACGAGAATCTCATCCGATCCTCTTTCCGTTCCGACAAACACCTTGCCGAAAACCTAACCCCATTTCCCCTTGCTAGCCTAGTGATACCATCACATTTTGCATCATTCTAGCATCCGTTTCATATAGGTTTAGAGTCATTTACGTGTAGTTCATGATACTTCTTTAGCATTTAGGTCATTTTAGAAGTCTAGTGTGTTTACATTATGTCCTAGAGAGTCCTTGCATGTTTTGGATCGTATTTCAGGTAAAAGCAAGCTCAACACCCAACATCGATCGATACCAGTATCAGCACTGAGTATCGATCGACACCAAGGGGCAATACCGATGCTCCTGCTCGGTGTCACAGCTCGGTATTGCCACAGGGAGAACCCGGGGGAAAAGTCCTTAACACGGAGCAAAGATACCGAGGAGTGACCTCGGTATCGACTGAAGCAGCATCGATCGATACCAGTATCAGCACTGAGTATCGATCGACACCAAGGGGCAATACCGATGCTCCTGCTCGGTGTCACAGCTCGGTATTACCACAGGAAGATCCCGGGGGAAATGACCCTTAATACGGAGCAAAGATACCGAGGAGTGACCTCGGTATCCACTGAAGAAGTATCGATCGATACCGAGGGTATCGATCGATACCAAGCCTTTTTTATCCATTTAAACCGGGTCGGTACCCGGTTTGTTCCGGGTCGACCCGGTTTGCCACTATTCACTATTTAAGCCCAGAAACCTAATTTGTGAGGGCTAAGTCTTTTTCTAAGCAAAAAACCTCTCTAAGAGTGATTTGTAGGATTGATCCTTTTAAGTTTATGCAATTAAGTGTTTATTTGATTGAATCTCTTCTATCTATCTTCTTTTCATCTTGATTATTCAACATCTATCTATGGAATCATCCTCTATCAAAACTGATTTTGAGGGGTTCTTAATGGGTCTCGAGTAGTCTTTTAGGATCTTGAGATGGGATAGATTAAGATGTTCCTAGGCTTGATTCATGGTATTTAGGGTTAGATAGTCTTATATTCCTTCTTGTCTAGAGTCCCTAATGCTAGATCTAGCTAGAAAGAGTAGGTCTAGATCATAAGGTATTTCATGAACACCAAGTGTTTGATGAAATGCCAAGACCAAACTAGACAAGAGATTTATATTCCTAGTCTATGACAATAGTTGTCTAGGGTGTATTTTTGGTTGATCTTGTTGATTTAAACTAAATGCTTGCTAATCAATGATCCACAAATGATGATTTGCTAATGGGTTAGGTGATTAGCATAGTGATTAATTGCTTGAAAGAGAATTAGTCAAGTTTAGGATCTTATGCCTAGGGATTAGCTTGTTTGAGTAATTGAACATCATGAATTGAACTTGGGACTTCTTATATCGATAACCCTATCTCTAGATTCGCTTTTGCTTATTTGGATTACAATCTTGCTTAGTGCTTTAGCTTAATTCTAAATTGGATACTTAATCATAAACTACCTTGTTTAGCTTAAATTACTCATGAACCTTGCATTCTTAGTGATTAGGATAAATCCCTTTATGGATTGATAACCTTCATACTACACGTATTGGAGTTATTGATACCTCATTGGATTGCAAAATCCTTGTATCAATTTGGCGCCGTTGCCATATTGGGATTTGATTTTGACATTAAGATTTAGGTTCTTAGTGAGATTAAGCATTTTTCTTTTCTTTTGGATACTAATCTCTCTCTCAAGCTCTCTCTTGTAGGTACATGAACATAAGGTCTAGAGGCGAAGCAAATCTTGTTGAGCCTAGGGACAACATTCACCTATTGGATCGTGGTATTAGAGCAAGCAGAGAGAGGGAACGGCTTGCACACCTTGCTAGGCTTGGTATGGAGCACGTGCAAGAACACCAAGCTCAAGAGCATGGTCAAGAACGTGGCAATGGAAACCACCAAGACCAAAACCCACACTCCCACCATCCACAACCTCACGACCCCAACCCAAACCCGCCCGCCCATAATGCTAGAGCTCAAAACATTGTTGGAGCGGGTGATGCGGCAAATACTCATTTCAACCGCCAAGGGATTCATGCACCACCGGTTGAGTGCAATGACTTTGAGGTCAAAGCAAGCTTCATCAACATGGTGCAAAGTAACAAGTTTCATGGCCTTGCGGTGGAAGACCCTCTTGATCATTTGGATCACTTTGACCGTATTTGTAGCTTGACAAAGATGAATGGAGTGTCGGAGGATAGCTTCAAGCTAAGGTTGTTTCCTTTTTCTCTTGGAGACAAGGCAAGACAATGGGAAAAGAACCTCCCCCAAGGTTCCATCACCTCTTGGAATCAATGCAAAACCGCATTCCTTGCCAAGTTCTTCTCCCACTCAAGAACGGCCAAGCTAAGGAACGAGATATCAAGCTTCACTCAAAGAGCGAATGAGAGCTTTAATGAAGCATGGGAACGGTTTAGGAGCTATACATCGCAATGCCCTCATCATGGATTTTCGGATGCTTCACTCCTAAGTACTCTATACCGTGGAGCATTGCCCAAGATCCGCATGTTGCTTGACACCGCCTCTAATGGAAGCTTCTTGGGCAAAGAAGTGAATGAAGCGATGGAGTTGGTAGAGAACCTTGCATTGAGTGATGGCACTTATGGTGATGACTATGACCGGTCTACAAGGACCACAAGTGATCATGAGGAGCAAATGAGAGCCAAAGAGATGAAAGCTCTCAATGACAAGATGGACAAGCTCCTTAATACTTCTCAAAAGATGGTTCACTTTGTTAGTGATTCGGAAGGCACTCATCGAGCACAAGAAAATATGGTGGATTTGAGCCACCAACAAGAAGTGCACTACATTGGAAACAATGGAGGTTATCAAAGGAGTTACAATAACAACTTTGCTCAACAAAGGAGCTTCCCCACTCAAAACCAAGGTCAAAGCTTTATCCCTCAACATCAACCTCAAGGACAACAAGGAGGCTACTCCAATAATGCTTCTTTCATTCCTCAAGCTCAAGGTCATAACTCCATGACTCAAGACCTTGATGTCAAAAATATTCTTCAACAACTTCTCCAAGGCCAAGCAAGTGGAGCATTGGATATAAGCAAGAAGATGGAGGAAATAAATACCAAGGTAGCTTGTTCATACAATGATCTCCACAAGAAGCTTGAGGCATTGAGTTCCAAAGTGCAAGAAATGGAGACCAATGGAAACAATGGAGACAAAGTACAACAAAACTCTTCAAATGGGAAAACAAATGAGTATTGCAATGCCATCTTCTCAAAGGAGCCACGTCCAATTGAAGATCATGAAGCCGCCACTAATGAGATTGAGCTTCTACTCTATGGATCTCAAGCTCTATTGAAGCTCAATGAGGACATTGAGGAACAAGGTGGGGGAGTGACCCTTGAGAAGAATGAGAATGTGACCTTGGTTGAATACAAAGACTCACCAAGCTCAACTAGGATCGAGCCTAAGTCTCTCCCCAAGCTTGGTAATCCCGGTAAATTCTCTATAGCTTGCTCTCTTGGAGATTTGGAGATTGAGGATGCTTTGTGTGATTCCGGGTCAAGTGTGAACGTTATGTCCAATGAGATGCTCAAAAGTCTAGGGATAAGAACCCTCACCTATCATCCATCACCTATCACCTTTGGAGATGCTTCCTCGAGAAAGCCATTGGGTCTTCTTGAAACTACCCACTTAAGGTAGGAAATTGCATAGTCCCAACCGACTTTGTGGTCATGGAGATGAGAAAGACCAACAAACTCCCTCTTCTCCTTGGAACACCGTTCCTCCTCACTACCGGTGCTATCATGAACTTCAAAGAGCAAAGGGTAGTTCTCTTGAATGTAGATGATAAAGTCTACTACCCAATGAAGATCCCCTCCAACAAGCTTTGTGGCACAATCACTATGGAAGATGATGGGTTTTGCATTGAGGAAGCTCGTAGATTTGAGCATGTGGGTAGTTGTGAGATGGTTCATAAAGCTTCGCCCCCAAAGATCTATGAAAAAAAGGAAGAGAAACCCCGTGAGAAGACAGTTTTGGGTTATGGTAATGGTAATGAAGCCTATAGAGTTGATGTAACTTGCTTGAATTCTCCCCCTCCTACCACACATGAGGACATGAGCCAGATTAAAAGGAAGCAAGAGAAAGGTGAAGGCACTAAGGCCAAAATGAAGAAACAAGACAAGCATCACTCTCTTGTCTTTGCTAAGGATGGTCCAAGCAAGCTCGAAGGGTTTAGGCCCTAGCCTTCCATGATGACTCTCACTCCATGGAAGCACAGAGATGGAGTGATTGAGTACAAGATCAAGTGTAAAGGCCGAACCAAGCCCTTTGCCTCGTTCAAAGCAACTCTCACTCCCGAGCTCAAAGAACAAGGTGAAGCCGGTCTTCAAGAGGTCATGAACAAGGTCCTCAACCTTAAGCTCAAAGATCCACCATGGAGTGCTCACACTCCTCTCTCACCCGCCTAAATGGGTAACCAAAGTCAAACTTAGTGACTTTAAACAAAGTGCTCTTGGGAGACACCCCAAGCTTATCATTGTACATACTTTCGTTTCTATTTCTTTTATGTTTTCTTGTTCTTTTTGATGGGTTTGCTTAGTGTGAATAGGTTCTTGATGGTCTAATGGTCATGAACTTAAGGACAAAGGTGTGAAGAATTGAGGTGATCACTCTCGTTCCCTCCATTCATTTTCAAGGTAATACTCCAAACTTTGTAGATAGCATTTAGAATCATATCTTATTTCTTTCTTTCATGCATTGTTTAGCTCTCTCTTAAGCTTCTATTACACAAGGGACTGTGTAATTTAAGTTTGGGAGAGGGTTTGTGTGTTATCTAACATCGTTTTTGATGTTCTTATTTTCCACTTTTGCATCTTGAGTCTCATGCATATCATGCATTTTCAATAAATTTGAAAATTTTAGAACATTTAGGATTGCATATTCACTTGTAGGTGGTGTCTAGTCTACATTTTAGCTTGCATTTGCATAAGCATGGAGTAATGACAACCTTGAAAATAGCTTAATTAGCAATTGATTCAACGCACAAGTTATTAGTTGTTTGATGCATTGAAGTTGAATCCGAAATCAAGGACGAACCATTTGTTAGAGCGCATGCATCATTGCCTTTCTTTGATTGAAGCAAGCTTGAATTGAACCTAGCCTCATCTAAGTGATAACCATAATTTGACATGTAATTATTGTGCTTATGCAAACTTAAATGAACTCGTAGATCACATATACATATTTGGACATTCTTATTCCTTTTACCACTCTTGCTTGTCCAAATAGCCAAATCCCATCTTTGGATTGGTTTCCCTACCATGACAATTACCTCCTTTCTAGCCCATGGTCCTTCGTGTGTGTCTTGTGAGGCCTTATTTGGAATGAACTTGACAAAAAGTGTTAGGTTTAGGGCGACAAGGAAGCACTCTCGTGTAGACTTAGCTCCATCATCAAAGGGCTAATCTAGGAATAGGCTGGTTAGGATGGCGGTTCTTGATTCAAGTTTGGGGGAAACGGGTTTAGATTTAGTAAATGGCATGGTTGGAATGGATTGTGGAATGGAAAGAATGACAAGGAGTATGGAAAAAGGGATCGAGTTTGTCTAATGGTTTGTGCAAAAATCATAAGTCTAGCTCTAAGATTAAGATAGCCTCAAAAGCATCAAAAGAAAAAGAAGAAGGCCAAAATGGCCAAAGCATCAAAAGAATGAGAAGAGGCGGGAACCAAAAAGAACCAAGGAGAGCTGGATAACAACAAAGAAGCACCAAACCATGAAGAACACGGAAGAAGAAGTGATCCCCAATTGAGAAGAAAGTGAAGTGAAGAGACAAGAAGGATGTGCGGGTTCAAAAAGGCAAAATGCCTTATCATAAAAGGGTAGCTTAAGTTATGGGCACAACGGGTTAGAGGCTTTAGGTTAGAAACACTCTAGGCATTCGGTAGACGAGAGTTTTTCCTTGTATGCATAGATTGCCTTTTACCTTTAGCATTTTGTCAAAGTTTGCTCGTTCATTGAGAGATCCTTGTATTTGATTGCCCTTACGTATTGATGAGATCACTTTCATCTCATAGCCGGTCCTTTAGCCAAGCGGTTTCATTTGATTTTGCATAAGCACCATTCACGGATAAAACCATTAATCAATGTTAAGAGGCTAGAGAATAGAATGGTTTGTGTAGGTTGAAGTTTGGCTTGTTGCATGTTGAGAAGGAAATGGCTATCTCCTTTTGAGTAGACAACTTTGGTGCATCCTAGAACTAGTAACTTGGACGTTGAGTGCGATTGTTCCTTGTGCTTCTTATAGGTTCGAGCTCACACTTGCATTACATTGCATCTCTCATTCTTATTCTTGTTTGCTTGAGGACAAGCAAAGGTTTAAGTTTGGGGGAATTGATACCATCACATTTTGCATCATTCTAGCATCTGTTTCATATAGGTTTAGAGTCATTTACGTGTAGTTCATGATACTTCTTTAGCATTTAGGTCATTTTAGGAGTCTAGTGTGTCTACATTATGTCCTAGAGAGTCCTTGCATCTTTTGGATCGTATTTCAGGTAAAAGCAAGCTCAACACCCAACATCGATCGATACCAGTATTAGCACTGAGTATCGATCGACACCAAGGGGCAATACCGATGCTCCTGCTCGGTGTCACAGCTCGGTATTGCCACAGGGAGAACCCGGGGGAAAAGTCCTTAACACGGAGCAAAGATACCGAGGAGTGACCTCGGTATCGACTGAAGCAACATCGATCGATACCAGTATCAGCACTGAGTATCGATCGACACCAAGGGGCAATACCGATGCTCCTGCTCGGTGTCACAGCTCGGTATTGCCACAGGAAGATCCCGGGGGAAATGACCCTTAATACGGAGCAAAGATACCGAGGAGTGACCTCGGTATCCACTGAAGAAGTATCGATCGATACCGAGGGTATCGATCGATACCAAGCCTTTTTATCCATTTAAACCGGGTCGGTACCCGGTTTGTTCCGGGTCGACCCGGTTCACCACTATTCACTATTTAAGCCCAGAAACCTAATTTGTGAGGGCTAAGTCTTTTTCTAAGCAAAAAACATCTCTAAGAGTGATTTGTAGGATTGATCCTTTTAAGTTTATGCAATTAAGTGTTTATTTGATTGAATCTCTTCTATCTATCTTCTTTTCATCTTGATTATTCAACATCTATCTATGGAATCATCCTCTATCAAAACTGATTTTGAGGGGTTCTTAATGGGTCTTGAGTAGTCTTTTAGGATCTTGAGATGGGATAGATTAAGATGTTCCTAGGCTTGATTCATGGTGTTTAGGGTTAGATAGTCTTATATTCCTTCTTGTCTAGAGTCCCTAATGCTAGATCTAGCTTGAAAGAGTAGGTCTAGATCATAAGGTATTTCATGAACACCAAACTAGACAAGAGATTTATATTCCTAGCCTATGACAATAGTTGTCTAGGGTGTATTTTTGGTTGATCTTGTTGATTTAAACTAAATGCTTGCTAATCAATGATCCACAAATGATGATTTGCTAATGGGTTAGGTGATTAGCATAGTGATTAATTGCTTGAAAGAGAATTAGTCAAGTTTAGGATCTTATGCCTAGGGATTAGCTTGTTTGAGTAATTGAACATCATGAATTGAACTTGGGACTTCTTATATCGATAACCCTATCTCTAGATTCGCTTTTGCTTATTTGGATTACAATCTTGCTTAGTGCTTTAGCTTAATTCTAAATTGGATACTTAATCATAAACTACCTTGTTTAGCTTAAATTACTCATGAACCTTGCATTCTTAGTGATTAGGATAAATCCCTTTATGGATTGATAACCTTCATACTACACGTATTGGAGTTATTGATACCTCCTTGGATTGCAAAATCCTTGTATCACCTAGCTCACTCCGAGCTAGATCTGGTTTCTCAATACCCTGACATCTCTTCTTCCATCTTCGAACTTAGCCACCGGTAATGACTTGGTGAGCAAATCGGCAGGATTTACTTCAGCACGATGTCCCCTTCTGTCACCACATCTCTGATGAAATGAAACGGATAGTCGATATGCTTCGTTCGCTCGTGGAAGACGCTATTCTTAGCCAAGCAGATCGCGCTCTTGGAGTCACAGAACATCTCCACCGTCTTCTGCGGAAACCTAAGTTCACTCACTACAAGAAAACACAGTTTTTGTGACCACTTTTTGCGACTCTTTTTTTGTCACAAAAATGTGGGACGAAAGTGTGACTAATTTGCGACTACTCGTAATGCAGTGGCAAAACAGTCGCAAATTAATGACGAAACAGAGGAGTCACAAAAGAGTCCCAAATTTGTGACTGATTTGTAGTCTGGTTTTGTAGTCGCAAAAGTAGTCCCAAATTTGTGACTGATTTGCTTCGGTTTTGCCACTCCAGTCGATTTTTTAAAGCAATTAACAACGAAACATAGTAGTCACAAAAGGGTCGCAAATTTGTGACTGATTTGTAGTCTTACGTTGTAATCGCAAAAGTAGTCCCACATTTGTGACTGATTTGCTTCGGTTTTGCCACTCCAGTCGATTTTTTTAAAGAAATTCATCAGTATATAATTGTAATAGGTTAATTTAGACGTTTTTATATAGATTTGAACTTTTATATAGACTGAATCATTATATTAGAGAAAAAACTTGTAAATTTCAATATTCTAAACTTATGTTTGTTTCTACTCATAACACGTCTAAGTAGTCACAAAATGGTCTCAAATTTGAGACCGTTTAGCAACTCTACTAGATTTTTTTTAATAGTAGTCACAAAAGGGTCCTAAATTTGCGACCGTTTAGCAACTCTACTCGATTTTTTTATAGTAGTCACAAAAGAGTCACAAATTTGTGACCGTTTAGCAACTCCAATTTTTTTTAAAAAGAAAATCAACAAAATAGAATTGTAAATATGATAATTCATACGTTTTTACATTGATTTCAACTAATATATACACTGAATCTTCATAAAAGTGACTTACCAAATAGAGTCACAAAACAGTCATATTCAAACTTTCATGACTCTTAAAGTTTAGGGTTTAGGGTATAAATTTGTGACTTACAAAATAGAGTCACAAAACAGTCACAAATTGTGACTACTTTGCGACCATTTGCGTAGAACAAAACAGTCATATGAGTCACCATTTAGTCGCAAAATTTGCCTCCAAATATTTGGCCAAAATTTTCAGACCACCGCTCAAATTTTGTTTGAGACTTTCAGTCTATTTTTTTATAATTATATCCGCTCAAATACTTCTTCTTTCTCGATCTCTAGAGATCGAAATTCTCTCTCAAACTTCAGCCTCCTGTTACAGGAATTACGCTTTGCTTATCTCTTTATATTGGTTTAGCTATTTCTCTTGGTTTAGTAGTTCAATTATGTAAACCGAACCGGTTTGATCTTCTACATATGTAAGCCTTCGGGCCATTTGAGAAGGTTAATCAAACAAACATTTATCTTCTTCAATCTCTCAGTCTCTCACGATCATCTTCATCATCATCTATCATCATACGAATCAGGTGTCTCCGAGATGATCTCTTCTTCCTTCTGATCATCTTCTAGCCCAGATTTACCGATCTCCGGGTTTTCGGTAAACCTCTGGATCGGATTTTATCTCACTTGGTTTTCCTGTTTCATTGGTATCAGAGCATTCGAACTATTAGGACCAAAATCAATGGCAATCACAGAAGAACAATGGATAATCAGGATGAATAAGCATGTGGAAGAGAAGCGCATGCGAAAGGAGGAGCAGAAGCAAGCCTACGACGCCCTGCGATTTGCAAATATGGAAGCGTTCATCTCGGAAGCTCCGTTCTCACAGATCCCACACCGGGTATCTAATCCATACTCATCTAGCACTCCGATAATGCCAGCAGAAGCACCTCGTCCACCGGATCCTCCAGATTTCAACAGATCGAGACAGATTTCAATCACTACGGATGCCCCTGAGATAGCTAAAGTTCTGTCGGTTCCAAAAGAGAAGCTGCCTCGAGAGTATTCATGTGAAGAGGTGTATGAGAGAATGACAAACGGACTGTGTTTGTTTTGTGAAAAGCAAGATACCCCTGGTCATCATCAGTCGAAGCACAAGG